>ML058513.1:0-404845 GCA_003013855.2 Liriodendron chinense | reverse complement strand
CACCACCCTTTCTACCCTTTTATCAAACCTCCGAGTAGTAATACCGGAATAAAACCCGTCAAACCTTCCTTTCTTTGCTCACGATGAAAACTTTACCACCCTGAAGACACCTCTCTCACTATACACCCCGAGGAATACGATTACATCGGTTTCGACTCAAACAAAGAAGGAAAAACCCAACAATCACAACAACAAAGCAACATAAGAAAAGGGCGGAACACCGCCCAAAGAATTATTTCAATGACAACGGAAAGTTTTTCTTCTTCTTCCTCTCTCTAATATGGTCATTACTACTGAAACTGGTCGATACAGTAATAGACGCCCACCATCACGACTTACGGACATAATACATAAATACAGAAACTCCCAATAAAACTACGTCCTGTCGGGATTTATACTACGTACGAGTACTTGTGTTAATAAGTCGCCTTTATTTTCGTTATTATTATTACTTTAGATCGTAGTTAGTAGTATTTGATTCTTTTAGTATTCCTTTGTACGTTACCCTGCCCGGTAGTAGTGTTGGTACCTCATACCCTAAGTTCATCGCATATCCAACCTAGGCCGCTCCCTACCTTGGAGGGCTAGAACGTACCAGTATGGGTTAGCTAGTTACTACTAGTGATCAGGCTTCTTAGTCTTTCAAAGAGCCTAATACCTAAACTCTTAAACCCCCAAATCCCAAATCTAGCTAAGAGTTCCAAATCTAGCACCCCTTATTTGTTTTGTCTTCAAATCTTCCTATTATTATCTTCTACTTTATGGACCTTCTTCAACCTCCCCGTGTTCTTCTTATCTCTTCTTCCTCTAGTTCCTTCCTCTTCTTCGTGGTACTCTCTCCCTTTCTCCTTCCTCCGTTGGTTTCCAAACGAGAAAAAGTATTTAGTTGTTGATTAGTTTTTCCAAATCCCGTTGTGGGAATATTTTAGCCTTAATCGTATTAATGGTTTTATGGGGATGATTGTTTTAAGTTTTTTTTCTGTAAACGTACTTTTTTTGCTACCCCCACCACTAACCCAAAACTCAAATAAGTAAAAAAAATGCGTAAGTAAAATAAACTCACATCTAAGATGTCCAATGCGGCTCCACTGATGGTTTGTGAGGAAAGTGGGCCACGATTGGAACCCAACGAGTCCGATCACATCCATAATCACGATCCAACGGTCCGATCATACCTCCTCCAAGCCAACTCACACAGGTCTTCCCAAGGTGGGGTCTTTTCCAAATGTCTCGGACTACATGTGTAAGGTCCTTAAATTGCTCCTCAATCATCGCCTAACCACAAGGAAGATGCTTGTGGTGGGCTGCTTTCTTCGCAGATAGACTTAAGCTAGAAGGCTAGATGTCCGCATCATCTTCTCCCTCGTCTGAGAAGAACTCGACTCCGACGAGTTAAAAACTCTTGTGGCGCTCTAGTAAATTTGGTGTTAACGCTCTGTAACTCCACTTCTATCAATCATGTAGATTCTGACGGTGGCTTGTTCTTCCATTTGACAAGGTATCTTTGGAAACCTCCGTCTCTCGTAAACACTATCTCCTCATCCAAGATTTTCTCAATTTCTTCTTTATGGATATTAGGTGGAGGAAGGGGGTGAGAGAGGTTGTGAAATAAAATCAGATAAGGGGCCATAATAGAGATGATGGATCAACGATGGGATGGTGGGAACGGACTAGATCTTCCACATTAAAAGTTGGGGTTAATGCCCATTTCAGATGGAAGGTCGATCCGATACGCGTTGGACCCAATTTTCTGCACAATCTTGAATGGTCCAGCACTGCGCGCTTATAATTTCTTAGCGGAACCTTGTGAGAACCGCTTAGGCCTTATCCTCACCATTACATGGTCTCGTTTTTGAAATTCTTGCAATCTACGATGAGAATCAGCTGAGATTTTAGAATCATCATTACTCTTATTTATCCGCTGTCTAATATGTGTATGCAAATCATGAATATGGCGTGCGAATGCATTGGCTGACTCTGAAGACCTTGGATGACAGACATGGGTGACACTAAAGGACACTCTGAAAAATCCACGAACTTGGAATAAACAATCCTATGGAAATAAACAATCCTATGAGCTAGAACTTGGAAAACTTAAACAAAAGGACCACTTCCACGGGTGGACACACAATTTCTCATTATAAGTATTTAAAACAAGGATGATTTTCAGGTATCCCAATACTTGAGAACAAACACTAGTAATACCAAGTCTTGAGCAGATCTTGGCATCAGCCATTATGTCCAAAATGTCATCAAGATACGGGATAAGGACTAAGGTCATCATATCCACCATGACGTGAATATGTCGCATGATAGCATGACACTTGACTGAAGCTTTGTGGACGGTCAGGATATGCCCACTTGTGTGCCACATGCCATATTCTTGGAAGTGAAAAGACCAGGCATGACACACAAAACAAAACTCCAACTCAAACTTTCCTTATTGAATTCTTCCCCAAGAAGTTTATCAAATTGACACTGCATTTCTATATTTTCTATGGGGTTCCCCTGGTATGGAGGAAAGCTTGACAAGACCAACTTAGGGACAAGATCAATTGTGTGTTGAATGTCCCATATGGGTTGAAAATTTATCCCATAAATCATCTGGTGGGATATCACAAGTCATGTGGGTGTCTATCATCATATCCTCACTAGTCTCTTCTTCAATTTCATTTGTGTTCACCATAGTAAGAGACATAGATTGGGAGACTGTATCAATTACATCACACATGACACTCGGAAGTGGTGTGGTCTCAAACTCTTCGACCTTTTCATCACTAACACACACTTCGTCATCCTCAACGATGATGAGCGATGCCTTAATTTCTTCCATTTCCTCACTACTGATGTTAGGCACGTACTCTTCCACTTCATAAACATCATGTTTGGATTCTTCCAACTGGCCATTTACCAAGGTATTATCTCGCTTCCAAGGAAATATAATTGGTGTTAAACACTCAAATTGTTCATAAGCCGAGATTTCCTTAATGATAGGTTGGACCACTTTACAAGGAGGGGACCATATTGGTTCTGTGTTTGGATGAGAAGGTGGGGCAACTCTCTTCTGATCCAAGGGCTTTTCACGATAAGAGATGGGAAGATATTTTTCTTTCAAACGCTCTTTCATCTCGTCCCATTGTGATATCGGGGCTCTCCCAACTTTATCAAGTCGTCGCTCCAAATCTGTCCAAAATGACTTGGCTTGGCCCTCCAATTTCCACTTGGCAAACCTCACTCGACGATAACTTGACATATCATACCAATCAAAAAATAGTCCAAGTCCTTAAGCCAATCAAGGAAGGTTTGTGGGTCCATGTGACCATTAAAGTTAGCCAAATCATCGGAGTTCGGCTTTCCATTGGGGTCTTGACGGCCACACGACAACACTTAATGGCCCTGAAGATCTCAAACGCCTATACTCCATTCACTACGGGAGACTACGGACTGGGTGACTCACAATACGAATGCAATGAATTTAAACTACAATGAACTGACACTAATTAATTCTAGATGATGCGACTCAAATCTGGAATTTTTCCAAATTAGGAAACTTTCTAAAATTGGAAACTGTCTAAATCTGAAAATTTTTCCAAATTAGGAAACTTTCTAAAATTGGAAAGTTTCTAAATCTGAAAATTTTCCAAATTAGGAAACTTTCTAAAATTGGAAACTTTCTAAATCTGGACATTTCCTAAAACAAACCTAAAAATCAAAACCCTAATTGGATAACTCGATCTAGATAAAAACCATGCAAGCCTATTCTCTGATACCAAATTTGATGCAGGACAAGCCCTAAATATGATGCATGCTCATGAACACAATTATTCAGCGGAAATAAAAGCAATAATAATAATGAAATCTAGCATCAATCATCATAAACTAAGAAATCATAAAGGAAACATGCAATGGGACGGGCCATCATCACAACCATGGAGTATGGGATTCAAGTAGCGTATAGGTTGGATCCGGCGAGGGATGGAACCTCCCGATCTTGCATGGTCATACCCAATCGATCAATGATGATCACTAGTCCGAAGAATCAGAAAGTTTCTCGGATTATGGATTTGAGAATTTGGGGGTTTAGGGTTTAGATCGATTCTCAAGGTTTAGATCGTGGGGAATAAACAAAACAGAAGTTTAGAAGGATAATAATAGAAGATGAAATACCTGGAAGAAGTTGGAGGGGCACAAGAAGAATAGAGAAGAAGGAGATCAAGGAAGGAGAAGAAGCACCATGAGAGAGGGAAAGAGGAAGGAGGCAACCAAAGGTTTGCTCTTTTTCATAAATCAACAACTAATCAAAAGGTTTAGGGCAACACCCTTATAAAATTCGGAATTAGCATAATTACCAAAATACCCCTACTAACAAAATTTCAAAAAAAAAGACATTTGCATGAAAAAAACGTACCCACACTAACCCAAAACTCAAATAAGTAAAAAATGCGTAAAATAAACTCAAATCTAAGATGTCCAATGCGCTCCAATGATGGTGTGATGAAAGTGGGCCACGATGAACCAACGGTCCGATCACATCATCATCACGATCCAACGGTCCGATCATACCTCCTCCAAGCAACTCACACATGTCTTCCCAAGGTGGGGTCTTTTCAAATGTCTCGGACTACATGTGTAAGGTCTTCAATGCTCCTCAATCATCGCCTAACCACAAGGAAGATGCTTGTGGTGGGCGCTTTCTTCGCCGATAGACTTTGAAGGCTAGATGTCCGCATCATATTTACTCTATGATATGCAGTTATGTTTTCCAGGATTTCCTTATATGAACTTTCTGTCAGAGAGTTGAATTCTAGAGGGTTTGGTGGTAATTTGGGCAGGACAAGATAAATATGTTTGTAGAGGATGTTTTCTATTAGCCAAGCCTGAAGAAGAATGCGAGGGCTCTCATCAAGCAATGTTGAGCATGTCAATTAGGCAAGGGATGCAAGCAGAATACCGATCTTTGTACTCTACTTTCAATGCTCGCCGCATGGGAAGGCATTAGTTTGGATTTTGTCTCAGGATTATCCAAGACTCTTCGTGGCTACGATTCAATCTGTGTTGTGCTTAATTGGTTTTCTAATGTCCTTGTAAGAAGGCATCGGGTGTGTTAGTGTCGTGGGTTTGCTCCCCATAGACATGAGATCGATTCCCCTCCCCTGGATTACCCAATGCACGTGGTTTGCGGGTGATTACGTGCATTTGCAGGGATTAGTCTCGCCTTAAAAAGGGGCGAGGACACCCATTCATCATAAACAAAGGGCATTGGGTGTGTTACACATTGCCAATTTCTTCTTCGAGGAAGTGGTTGTGAAAGACACTATGAATGATGACTTCATGAGCTACTTTGGAAACACACTATGAGCTAAAATGGGGATGACGCTAAAGTTATCTACTGCTGCATACCATCCTCGAATTGATAGTCAAACAAAGGTGTACTCAATCATGAGCTTGAAATCTCATGTTGTGTAGCTGGTGATTGTATTACTACATGGGAACCAATACAACTAGACAATCACAAGCTAAGGTCGCCTATAATACTTTTGTTAATCTCATGACTGGACACTCCTTTCTAGATGCTTCTGCATTAAACCTTGGCAGCTTATTGATTTAGTTCCTCTACCTATCAAGTAGAGCAAGCCAGGATGCATCAGATTTTTTTCCCCTCTTTTCATAAATAATGCAAAGTTTTTGAAAGAAAAGCTATTTAAGTGAGGGATAGGCATTCTGTACATTAAGACACTTCGACCTCCTTAGCAAGCATATTGGATTTCTGTTAATAGCCTCCTTAGCGAGCCCCATTCCCAATGTTCCTCTACGACAGTTTCCTGATTGCATATGTCATATCTGACATGACATGATATAATCTGCCTTTTGGTTGTTTGATATTTAGTTTGTGCATGTGATGCCCAATTTGCACACTGGTTTCTGCCATATATAAAATAGATGATTTTATAAAAATAGATATTTTCTCTTTTGATTGGTGGTTGAACAAATTTTCTTGCCACTAAAAAGTAATTATAAAAAAAATAATAAGATATTTTGAGTTTCAGGTGGTGCAATCAGTAAATATGTTAATTTCTTCATGTTATAAGATAAGTACTTTTAGCTGACCCCATGTATCAGTGGCAAGGCTATGGTGATGATAGTGGTGGGATGATGATGGTGATAATGATAATGATGGAATATTATTTTAAATTCTTCACTGTTTTATATAAGTGCTTCCTAAGTGCTCCTAAATAGGTGGGAGACATTATTTTTTGGACTTGCATTCTGCTCCCCCTCAAAAGAGCCTGGTACTCCTGTAAAGAACCGACTCCTTTGAGTCTCTTGCTTCCCCTCCACCCAGTTTTCTCTATCAATCCACAGGTTACTTCCCACCTTACCAAGTGGAATTTATTGCTCTTACCCATCATTGTCTAGGCTAGCCCTTGGATTGTTAAAGCGAACTCAGCTAATTGTCATAGTTTCCCTCATTGCCTCTACTGTCACCTGCCACCAAGGGGAAAACAAATCACCTTTACGTGGACCTAACTAGTGACTTTTGGGCGGGTTGATATGTTTTTTCTTTTTTTGTTGGAAATGCATGTGATCTCAAGAAAATTGGTTGTGAGAGGACATTTATCAGTACTCTACCATGCCTGCTTTTGATACCCTGCCCTTAAAAAAAAGAAGGTACCCTATGTCCCTATCTGAAGGTTGGCCTTTCAGTGATGAGATGCTCTTAACAGGGAGTGGTTTGCATTCTCTCTGCACCATTTCTCAGTGTTGTCAAAATTTTGCTCATTCCAGAGCTGAAGTCCTGTTGGTAGTTCATTATGTACTTCATCCCTTTTGTTTTTGACAAGTATGTTACTTCATCCCTTTGTTTGACAGTATGTACTTCATCCTTCAACATTTGAGAAGCACAAAGGACAAAATCTTGAATGAAGAATGCAAGCCTCACAAGGAAGGTGGTGTGGGAATTAGGCGTTTGGAGGACATGAATGCTGCCTTGTTGGGAAAGTGGATTTGGAGATTCGAGTGTGAAGAAAACAGCTTGTGGAGATCCATTATTGTGGGCAACTATGGGACATCACCCTTTGAATGTAGGACCAGATCCGCATCCCTTTATAGAGCATCCTCCTTGTGGAAATCAATTGCATTGTTGGAATGTCAGGTTGGGAAGGGCATCGGATTCTCTTTGGGAAGCAGTGAAAAAAATCAGTTTGGGACGACGTATGGATTGGGGAGCGCATGTTAAGATCTGATTTTCCTAATCTGCCTACTCTCTGCCCCACGGACAATATTTCTGATTTTCCTAATCTTGCTACTCTCTGCCCCACGGACAATATTTTGGTAGATAAGTGCTATTCCGGAGCAGATGCTGTTGGTGTCTGGGTCCCCCTGCAGACGCAACTTGAATGAAATCGAGACGAACGAATTGATTCAGCTCTTGTAGTGTCTCTTTGAAATCTTGCCATCCTCGGGTGTCAATGACTCCTTGCTTTGCTTGAAAGACAGATCAGGTAACTTCACAGTGAAATCCTTGTATCGTATCACTAGCTGAAGATCCCCAAATCTGAATTATAGTCACACAGGACAAGTCTGGTCATATGGAGCTCCACCAAAGGTAGCAGCTTTTGCTTGGCTGGTGGGAAGGAATACAGTGCTTATCATTGAAAACCTTTGTAAGCAGGCAATGATTCTCCCTGATAAATGTCTTCTCCGCATGAAGGATGCGGGCATGGCGATTCATCTCTTCATTTTCTGCCCATTTGGTAGAGGGCTGTGGGACAAGATTTTGGAAATCTTTAATATTCCTTGGGTGATGCTGATTTTGGATTTTTGTTTGTTTTTCTGTTTTCATGCTTGTATGCTTTGCCTTCTGGCATTGTTCTTTTTAATGTAATTCTTTACCTTTCAAAATAATAAAATAAATAAAATCTTGCAATGCTTTGGTGTATCTTTCAAATGATGTTAAAAGGGACTGGCAGGAATGTTATATTCCGTTACTTTCCAGCTTTTTTTTCCCCCTGCGAGATCTGATTTTGATTCTATAAACTTCAGTATGAATTGCAGCATTTAAGAATTCAATGGACTCTGTCAATTGCTTCTTGGCAGTGCACTCGTCGGCCTTCATATCTCTCCTTTTTTCTTTTATGCAGTGCTTTTGTTGCACCAGCTGATATTCAAGCATTTACCAATGAAGCAAAGATTAAGTTGTCAGCTCGATGTCAAGGTAAAACTGTAAAAGATTTTGCCCGTGCTGTGAAGGAGATATGCGAGGCATTTGAAGAACTACAGCGAAAAACATCAAGTGTTTCTGTAGAGGATATAGATAGGACTGCTGTTGGCTGTGTGACTTCATCAAATGATGGTGGAGAAGACAGGAAACATCTGGGGCACCATGAAGCTTTTGTGTTAAATGATCGGGAAGAGATTCTTGAACAGAGGGAAAGTGACAGGAATGAGGGTCCTGATGATGAAGTGTATCCATTGGAACACTCTTCACGGAGCTGGGAGGATACTGTTGCTGCAGATGTAAAACATGGTATTTTACATAATACAGAGCTGAAGTCATCTCCAGTTTTATCTGATAATAAGAGGAATAAAACATCCAATGTAGGTGGACTCTTACCAAACAAAGGTGCAGTTTCCATCACAAGGTCAGATTCGTCCCATAAATTAGAAATTTCTTCAAGTACTCATGCCGAAGTTAGTGGTCGACCACCTGCCCGGAGCATGGTGAGGCAGAAGCTGATTTGAAAGGCCTAGATGCTAGTGGAAGTTATATCTCGGATGGAAAATTCGTGCCTCTGGAGGTACCACCAAATCATTTCTCATTGTAAATACATCCATGCAACTATCATTTGATTATTTCAGAAAGAAAGAATGGTAGGATATTTCAGTACAGAGAAATGCTTTGGCATGGAGCTGGTTGAATTGGAATGTGGTAGAGCCCCAATGAGAGAGTGACAGCTGGCATACTGAATACATTTTTCACACAAAAAAAAAAAAAAAATTCCAATTCTGCCAGCTCTACATTAGCATCCCTGTTTAGGACAAGACATGTGGGAGTGAATTAACGGTCACAGATGTGGAGGCATGGAAAATTGGTGCCTCTGGAGGTACCAAATCATTTCTCATTGTAAACACGTCCATACAACTATCATTTGATTATTTCAGAAAGAAAGAAATGTAAGGATATTTCAATACAGAGAAATGCTTTGGCATGGAGCTGGTAGAATTGGAATGTGGTAGAGCCCCAATGAGAGAGCGACAGCTAGCATCCTGAAAGCATTTTTCACAAAAAAAGAAAGAAAGAAAATTCCAATTCTACTAGCTCTACATTAGCATCCCTGTTTGGGACAAGGTGGCTTTGGTTGAGAAAACAATATTGCGGTACAAAAGAATTAGAAGTTCTGTCATCCAATATAGCATCTGCATGAAATAAAGAGTGGGATATGGAAATGTAAGGTTCGGTCTAAAATTACAGATGGGAGAGCTTCTCAGCTGCCCATAATGAGATGAGTACAAGTCATATCTATTGTCATTGTAATTACATTTTGGGCCAGTTTTTTTGGGAGGGAGCATTTAGCTCATCCTAAATCTGCATTTTGTGGATGCACTGAGCGGCTTTCCTTTCCAAAGATGCAGATAGGCTTGTGCACATTAGTGATTGTCTGCATTTGGGGTACATCCAATCCAAACAGGCACACATATTCCCTACTGTCAAGTATATTGCTGATACTAGCACAGTCTATCTTATGTTTATATTGGATCTAAACCGATTGGTATTTTATTATTAGATGCTTGGGCCAGGGGATTGTACTGTACAAGTGGACGCATGGTTTAGTGATCTGAAATGTTGATATGATGGGCATGTAGCGCCAAATATCCTCTAGATTGGAAGATAGCCTTTTATCTGTTGAATAGTAACTATTTTTATATTTTCTTTCTTATTCGCTTCAAAAAAAAAAAAAAAATCTTTCTTAGTCATTTCTTTATTGGCTGGCTATTGGAAGCTTTAGGATTTTCCTGTACGAAGATTTTTGGTGCATGGACCACACACAGCAGCATGGTGTCCAGTAGCGGTATTGGTGGGCGTAACGGTGCCCACCGTTTCCGATATCGCCGAGGGTGCAGGGGGCGGCGCGCCTCTGCCCGGGGTTCGGGGCGGAGCGCCCGAAAGCCCAACGGTTTTTTTTTTTAGGGAGGAGAAACTAGAAGAAAATCGAAAAAAAAAAGTCATTTTTTTCTACAAAATGGGGACTCTTGTGTGTCTAACCAATATAGTAAAATAGGCCGATCTGCAAACACTGGTTTTTTAGCAAAAGAATAGATTAGAAAAGAAATGGGAGAAGAAAAGTGTGAAAAAATAAAAAACATCAGATTTATATAATAAAAAAAAAATCCGTTTTCCGACCGTTACGGGGGGCGTAACGGCTGTTTTGGGGCGTAACAGCCGTTACGGGCCAAAAATTTGGGGGTCTCCGTTTTGGACCCCATATCGCGTAACGGCTTCGGCCGTTTCCGTTATGTATCGGCCGATACGTAACCGTTTTGGCCTACCTTGCACAGCAGAGCCATAGTGTAATGGTTTTGCGAATTGCCGGTTACAGGGTGGATTCCTGCAACCCCTGTCATGGCCCAATGATAAAGCACCACGAATCCGTATCAGATGTGGGGCCTGCAGGGACAAGAAGAGTTTCCCCTAGATGAAATGATGACTTTGCCCTTTCAATTGAGGGCCCTGCATCTCACCAGCGCATGTGACTCTTTTCATTGGGTCACGTCAAGGGTTGTAGGGAATTCCTATAACCCCCAGTTATAGGCAATTCACGTCCATTTTGATCACTGAGCAATTGGCCCCACTTGTACAAACTGAACGCCCAGAAGGTACTATGCAGTCTCTCACTCCAAGACTGTATGACTGGTAGATGTTTTTTGACTCTTTGATCAATGCCTGTGCATTTGCATGAATTGGGATTGTAGAAGACTTCCCAATTCACGTAGGAAATGAATCTTTTCTATTCATCTGATCATTCAATGTCTTTTTCAATCTCGTTGCTTCTCTTTCATGTTGCATGCACTTGCTGTTAGTTACTTATCAATGGCTGTTTCAATTGCAGTGCTTTTCTTTGTAAGCGAGAACCAACCTTTCCTTGGCAAATGAAGCAAAAAAAGTCATACATTTTCTCTTCTTTCATCTCCTAATACTTTTCTTCTCAGCGACAGCTGTAATTGTTATGAAAGTATTGCGCATGTTATAGAACTTATTTTACATTAGAGTCTTGATGGGCTTCTGAAAATTGTTTGTAATGGGGATGCCATAACTAGCCCTGTTTGTTATGGCATTCAATGTCAATGTGTCACAAAAGCAATCAGCGGATTTTTACGGGAAAAAATCTTCAAGAATTCTGGTTTTACCAGACAATGCGAGTCCCAAAATGTGCTTCTTGGGGTAGAAAGACGGGAATGCCCTTTTCTCCCCTAAAAAGCGGAGCTGAGCATTGTGGGGGCCCACATGGTGTTTGACATCCAACACGTCTGACGGGTGCACTACATCATGATCATCAGACAGGCCAGAACTCAAGCTCCAGTCATCAGGTGGGCCTCACATAAATTTGGAGGTTTTTGGATGGTCTGCATTGTTTTTTGGTGTGGCCCACGTAATGAATGGATTGGCCTGATCTTTGTTTTATGATCACCATGGTGGGCTGCACCTTTTGGAACTGCTGGATGCCATAGACACACCACGTGGGCCCCACAATTCTCGACTCCACCTTTTAGGAAAAGAATGTATATAGTATTGGGGTCATTTCACCCCTGAAGAGGCCACCTTTGGAACCTTCTTTTTTTTTTTTACACACACCCACACACACCACATGGATATTCGATCCCATTACCTCAGTGTTGAAAACCCGTAGGGTCTACCGCTGAGCCATGAGTAAGGCCGCCTTTGGAACTTTTAAAGAGGTCAAGGCATTGTTTGGTAAAATCAAAATTTTGACGAATTTTGCCGAAAAAAAATCAAAATCACTTCAACTGAATAAAAAACGTTTAAATAAGATCTTACAGACAGGAGTGGCCGCCATTCATGAAGCACCACATCACTCAGTGCGACCAAGTGTTGCATTCAACATCACTAAAATATAGCTCTATGGGGTACTGAATGTGGCTTGCCTGATGTGGGGTGTGCGTCTGTTATTTTTAATTTACGGAATGGTATAGGTCTGTTTGGAATGCCTACTGAATGATGCCAATCCTGAGACCTGTTATCATAGCATTCTCATTTTGTATCAGCTTCCATGGATGGGAGCATCTTCACATCCTGACATCTGCATTTTTTTTTTTTTTTTTTTTTGGATGCACCAAGTGGCCCTTCGCGCTGTCTCTGCAAAATGGGCTCAGGCCAGATTTCATTGCATTTTTTTCTTCTGATGCACCAAGTGGCGCCTGTCTCTGCAAAATGGGCTCAGGCCAGATTCTTCAGCAGGTCCAAACAGTCCCCTAAGCATTCTCATGTTCATGAAGAAATTAAAAGTGGTGTTTGCCAAAAAGAATGGCCTGTTTGGTTGTCCGGGAATACATTCCCTGGTTTTTATGTGACAGCTTGGATTTGGATTCTTAGGCTATTGGATTGGTCCTAAGTATAAGTAGGCAATGTCAACAAGTAATTGTTACTTTTCCTGGACATGTATGCCTCATCTTAAATGAGTCTTGGATGGCCAAAAACTCTGTGGGCCTCACTCTGATGTATGTGTTTCATTTCGTCTACTCATTTTGCCAAATCATTTTAGGGTATGAGCCAAAAAATGAGGCAGATCCAAAGCCCAAGTGGCCAACAATGGGAATAATTGCGCACAACCATTGAACCCACCGTTTTCATGGGTCCCCTTGAGCTTTGGATTTGCCTCATTTTTTGGCATGAGCTCAAAAATGATTTGAAAAAAAAGAATGAATGAATTAACCTGTTGTGTGGTCCATTTTAGCTTTGGATTTGCCTCATTTTTTTGGCATGAGCTCAAAAATGATTTTAAACAATGAATGAATTAACTTGTTCCTTATCTACATGGGTGCAGTGTGTTTTCAAAAGCTTCATGTCGAACCGGCTCCTATTTCAATTTGTTCTGGACCGTCAATGTACCAATAATCCAGTCTCCAGTGGGTATAACACATACATCATGGTGGTGCTCACAGTGTTTTGGCCTTGGAAAGAGGTTGAATGTTGCCCTTATTACAAGGTAGAATTTGGCCTCTTCCAAATAGCGATAAAAAAAACCATCATTATGCTTTTACAACCCCATTACCACCATTTACCTCTAATCAAACCATCATTAGGAAGTTAAACTTCAGGATTTGAAATCCCTGATATTTGGATTCTATCAGTTGTGTTTGACAACCTGGATTTTCAGTTCCATGGAATTTAGAAACTCTGGCAGCTTGGAATTGTGATTTTTTTTTTTTTTTTTTTTGTTTGGGGGGGGGGGGGGGGGGGGGGGGGGGGGGGGGGGGGGGGGTGGGGGGGGGGGGGGGGGGGTTGGGGGGGGGGGGGGGGGGGGTGGGGGGGGGGGGGGTGGGGGGGGGGGGGGGACTGTGATATAAAAATGATCCAATGCGCTTATCACGTGTGGCCTCTCATTCCGCTGCCAAAAAATGGGGCCAATCGATAACTTAGGTAGCCACACTAGAGGGAACAGTTGGGACGCCCACCGTTAAAAACCTTCCATATTACCAGTGGGGCCTACCTGTTTATAAGCCATCGGTTATATTTCAGAAGATGCACCTGTCTAGATGCAAGAACAACTCGAATAGTCGGTAGTTAGTCCATTCTGAAGTCGGTGGACCACACAAAGTGGCTTAAGGGCCTGTTTGTTTAACCCTTTGCCATGGTACTGTGATGCGGACATCTAGCCTTCAAAGTCTATCGGCGAAGAAAGCGTCCACCACGAGCATCTTCCTTGTGGCTAGGCGATGATTGAGGAGCATTGAAGACCCTACGCATGTGATTTGACACATAGAAGACACGTGTGTAGGATGGAAGAAGACCCGACTGAAAGAATAGAAAATTGCAATTCTGGAGGTGGTTGGGCGCCCGGCCAAATTTGTCATCGAACGATCAAAATTCAGCAATTTTTCAGTTTTTCTTGCTGGACAATTTTTGTCTTAGCCGGACGCCTGGCCAAATTGGTTACAAGGCAACCGGCCAACGTACGAACTGTTTTTTTTTTTAATTGTTTTTTAGAGATCTTCTAGGGGTATTTTGGTACTTTTATGTCCCTAATCCTATGGGGCGAGTACCACTGGTTGTCTTATGCCTCCGGTGATGAAATCATCAATGCTCCTAGTTGGACAGGGGTAGCTGGTGACTGATCAATTGACAGAGGCATAGCCTTTCAATAAAGTGCTGCTTCCGATGCCTGCCTTAGCCTAGCTGTTTAAGTGGGCTAAGCCCTAATAACGTGATTAGTTGATTGTTAATGAAAAGAAAATATCTTTGATGGCTTCTCTGTTCTCTCTCTCTCATGGTGCTTCTTCTCTTTGGGCGGCGACTGTGATATAAAAATGATCCAATGCGCTTATCACGTGTGGCCTCTCATTCCGCTGCCAAAAATGAGGCCAATCGATAACTTAGGTAGCCACACTAGAGGGAACAGCTGGGACGACCACCGTTAAAAACCTTCCAGATTACCAGTGGGGCCTACCTGTTTATAAGCCATCGGTTATATTTCAGAAGATGCACCTGTCTAGATGCAAGAACGACTCAAATAGTCGGTAGTCAGTCCATTCTGAAAGTCAGTGGACCACACAAAGTGGCTTAAGGGCCTGTTTGTTTAACCCTTTGCCATGGTACTGTGATGCGGACATCTAGCCTTCAAAGTCTATCGGCGAAGAAAGCGCCCACCACAAGTATCTTCCTTGTGGCTAGGCGATGATTGAGAAGCATTGAAGACCCTACGCACGTGATTTGACACATAGAAGACACGTGTGTAGGATGGAAGAAGACCCGACTGAAAGAATAGAAAATTGCAATTCTAGAGGTGGTTGGGCGCCCGGCCAAATTTGTCACCGGCGATCGAAATTCAGCAATTTTTCAGTTTTTCTTGCTGGACAATTTTTGTCTTAGCCGGGCGCCTAGCCAAATTGGTTACAAGGCAACCGGCCAACGTACGAACTGTTTTTTTTTAGTTGTTTTTTAGAGATCTTTTAGGGGTATTTTGGTACTTTTATGTCCCTAATCCTATGGGGCGAGTACCACTGGTTGTCTTATGTCTCCGGTGATGAAATCATCAATGCTCCTGGTTGGACAAGGGTAGCTGGTGACTGATCAATTGACAGAGGCATAGCCTTTCAATGAAGTACTGCTTCCGATGCCTGCCTTAGCCCAGCTGTTTAAGTGGGCTAAGCCCTAATAACGTGATTAGTTGATTGTTAATGAAAAGAAAACCTCTTTGATGGCTTCTCTGTTCTCTCTCTCTCTCATGGTGCTTCTTCTCTTTCCTTGATCTTCTTTTCCTAACTTCTTCTTGTGCCCCTCCAAATTCTTCAAGGTAATTATTTTCTTCTTTCTATTTTCCAGTTTTGCTAATCCTTCCTCGATCAAACCTTGAGAATCGATCTAAACTCTAAACCCCCAAATTCTCAAATCCCTAATCCGAGAAACTTCCTGATTCTTCGGACTAGTGATCTTCATTGATCAATTGGGTATGACCATGCAAGATCGGGAGGTCCCATCCCTCGCCGAATCCAACCTAAGTAATAATTAAAATCCATACCCCATGGTTGTGATGATGGCCCGCTCCATTGCACGTTTCCTTTATGATTTTCTCAGTTATGATGATTAATGTTAGGATTTTAGATTATTATTGCCTTTTATTTCCGCTGAATAATTGTGTCTATAACATGCATCACAATTAGGGCGTCCTGCATCGAATTTGATGCGGACATCTAGCCTTCAAAGTCTATCGGCGAAGAAAGTGCCCACCACAAGCATATTCCTTGTGGCTAGGCGATGATTGAGGAGCATTGAAGACCTTACGCACTTGATTTGACACATAGAAGACATGTGTGTAGGATGGAAGAAGACCCAACTGAAAGAATAGAAAATTGCAATTCTGGAGGTGGTCGAGTGCCCGGCCAAATTTGTCACCGGGCGACCGAAATTCAGCAATTTTTCAGTTTTTCTTGCTGGACAGTTTTTGTCTTAGCCGGGCGCCCGGCCAAATTGGTCACCAGGCGACCGGCCAACGTACGAACTGTTTTTTTTTAGTTGTTTTTTAGAGATCTTTTAGGGGTATTTTGGTACTTTTATGTTTTCTTCTTGCTTATTTAAGTGGGCTAAGCCCTAATAACGTGATTAGTTGTTGATTTATGAAAAAGAGCAAACATTTGGTTGCCTCCTTCCTCTTTCCCTCTCTCATAGTGCTTTTTCTTCCTTCTTGATCTCATTCTTCTCTTTTCTTCTTGCGCCCCTCCAACTTCTTCTAAGGTAAACTTGTTTCTTCCTCTTTCTCTATTTCTATTCTCTCATTACTTCTAGATCCTAGATTTGAGATTTTATCCAAAATCTCGATTTCTCAAATTCCAAAATCCCTAATCCGAGAAATCCCTCGATCCCTTGGACTAGTGATTCACATTGGGTATTTGGATTAAGATCATGCAAGATCGGGAGGTTCCATCCCTCGCCGGATCCAACCTATGCAATAATTGAATTTCATACTTCGTGGTTGTGATGATGGCCCGCTCGATTGCATGTCTCTTTGTGGTTTTCTCAGTTTATGATGGTTGATGTTGAATTTTTAGATTATTATTGTCTTTTATTTCCGCTGGATTATATGTGTTCATGAGCATGCATCACGATTAGGGCTGTCCTGCATCATACTGGGAAATGGATAATGATTACTTTTAATCTATGTTTGGAGAGATGGAATTCGAGATAAATATGCGTTGAGAAACGTGATTGCATCCTAACGATTAGATATGTAAAACTTGTGGGTCCCATCGTGCTGTATATGTTTGATCTATGTTGTCCAGCTGTTTTACTAGTTCATTTTAGGGCATGAGTACAAAAATGAGGCAGATTGTAAGCTCAAGTGGACCACAGCACAAGAAATAGGGGGATAATAACGTCCGCGGTTGGGATCGTTTTGGTTTGGGATCCAAATCCAGCTCCAAAACCAAGTTGCCAAATGACCCCTTTAAGATTTAGTTTTTCTTGGAGAAAATTTATATTTTGTTTGGTTGATATATTGGACTTCTTGGGGAAACTTGGGAAAAGCTTAAAATTCTATTTTAAATTCTCTACGGAGTGTAAAAAACCAGTAGAAAAAAAGTGAAGGCAAATATGGTTTTTGTAAAAATCAGGAACGTACTAAGCTTAGAAATGTAAAAACCAACAACAAAACTCCCACTAAAATGGTGCCACATTTTCACCAACTAGGTGGTATACCTTTCTCCTATTTGAGAAGTATCCAAAGCTAAAAATGGGCCTTGCAATGGGCTGGACCTGGGCTTGGATTTTGAACTGGTTTATGCTGGACCCTCAAGCTGGCCTTATTCAAAAAAATTATTTTTCTAGGTCCAGGCCCGGCCTGGCCCGCCTCCTTAAAGATCGATAGTATCTGAGTCAACTACCAAGCACTTAATTTTCATAAAATGTAGCACTTGTCTGTAAGATTCGGGCTGTTCATTCAACGTATGTTATTGTAAGTGGGCCCTTTGCCAAAAAGACACACCAATAAGATGATCCTAGCCATTGATTAGAGATTTTTCTATTTGATTTGCCTATTGGGAATTTGGGAGTCAACTGCTGGTTGGACTTTTTTCCAAGTTGCCGTTTGTAATCCTCAAGATTCCTCCAATCAGTGGCTAGGATTAAAGAGTATGATTTTTGGGGTGTCCGTATCCACTGTAGGGCGCAATAATGAAAGGTCTGGATCTTTGCATATGTGCATGGATGAATGGATATTGGACGTGGAAGAATTTCAAACTAACTGTCATTTAATGACAGTCTTTCAATGATCAGAAAAGCTTTTATCCACCAAAATCCATGATTAAATGTTTTTGCAACATTGCATGTATGATACTTACAAGCCAAAAATATGGTTTTTATAGAAACAGAAAACTTCTAGAAAACAAGTGTAAATCCAATTTTCAACCGTGAATCCTTATTGCAGAAGCTGTGGAGAGGGATTGACTAAGACTGTGAATGGGCTGGGCCGACCAGTTGGGCCTCTAGGTTGGGCTTGGGTTGCTCTTTTAGACTTGAGGGCAGGGTTTGGGCTTGGCAATTAAGCCGTTTTAGCAATGGGGCCATGCTCGTTCTGCGGTGGAGTGTGATAGTGTCCATGGGCTTGGCCTTTCAATCATGTTTGGGTTAACCAATTGCCCGGATAACTGAACGGCACACGATCCAGACACTCAATGGTTTAAATTCACATACAATCTTATGTAGGTTGTCATCTTGAACCAGACAGACCGGGATCATAATCTTATGAACAGTGGGCCCCCATCATTGGTACTGCATGAAGAGCCCTATACAAGTGACTTCTAACTCAACATAGATCGCTTGGGGCTCGTTTGGATCCCACCAAATAAGTTACTTTTTCTACTTACAGCAGTAGATAAGTAACTTATTTGAGATAAGTAAGTTTGGTTTATGATCACTTATAACTTTTTTTTATTTAAAGTTATTTAATCACTTCATTTTAATAACTTAGGGCCCGTTTGGATAGCACCAAATAAGTTACTTTTTCTGCCTACATCGGATAAGTAGCTTATTTCATGTAAGTTTGATTTATGATTAGTAATAAGTAACTTTTTTACTTAAAAGTACATAATCACTTCAGCTAATTTTTTTAGCTTTTTAACTTTTTTGGAGACATGAAAGGGAGGAAAAGCTGATAAGTATGTTGTTTAACAAACATACTTATTTTCTTAATAAGTAGCTACTTATTAAGAATTCTAACAAGTGGGGCCCATGATTTGGCAATCCTCACTATTGGTCAGTTGTGTCCCACTGTTGATAGACTACGCCTAACAAAGCCCCTCGATGAAACAATCTTAACCGTCCTTTTTTTGGAGTGGAGAGTTGAGAAATACATCAATGGTCTCCATTCAAATGAAGAAAGTGTTGGGAGAGGAGCCTTCAAACTGCCCTAGACTATGCACCGACCAGTCTTGACCGGTCGGACAGAGGGGGCCAACCAGTAGAGGATGTGTGTATTTTTCCCTGGACAGTTTTTTGGGCTGGTTCGATCGGTCGGCCATGGTGTCCGACCGGTTAAGACCGGTCGGCCAGTCATGCGTGAATTGCACAGCAAGTTATCTCTTGCACTATTGCGCGGATTTGCGCAAGACGTTTCTAATTCGGGGTTGCTTGCTATATATATGACATAAATCCGAGATTAGGATGAATCCTAAGGTGTCCAAGGTTTCCCAAGTGTGTTAAGAAGAGGGGGGAGTGTTGTGAGAGAGAGAGATAACTTGGGTTTTCTCTGTTTTTCCTTCCTTGCGGGTTGTCATCTTTGTAATCTTCTGTTTATTCATAGTGGGTCGCTTTGTGCTGTGGTTTTTTACCCGTTGAAGGGTTTTTCCACGTAAATTCGGAGTCTCCTGTGGTGAATGCTTATGTGTGGCTTGATTGCATAGTGTTTCTCGTTTAATCTCGCATTGCTCTACTCATTTGGCTTTCGCTTCGGCTGCCGGTTTTCCCAACAAATGGTATCAGAGCTAAAGTTGGGGTGGAGTAGATTCGAATCTGAGACGAAAAGATGGGATGAGGCGCAAGGTTCGAGGTAGAGAAGTTCTCCAGGAAAAATAACTTTGAGTTTTGGAAAGTGAAGGTTGAATCCTTCCGAGTTCAGCAATGGCTTGATGAAGCTCTTGGAAAGCGACCCGAGTGTATGAAAGATGATTAGTGGACGAGGCTCGACAAGAAGGCTAGAACCTCAATCCTGTTAAACCTTACGGATGATGTTCTCTATCATGTCATCATGGAGAAGACTGCGGCTGAAACGATGGCGAAGCTAGAAAAGGTTTATGCCAAAAAGTCTCTAGAGAGTCGCATGTACATGTTGATGTAGTTGTTCACCTTGAGGATGGCTGAGGGAACGGAGGTGGAGGACCACCGAGCACGTACAATAGGTTGGTTTGCAAGTTAGTGGAGATCGATGAACCGATGAAGGATGAATACCAAGCATGCATCTTGTTGAGTTCTCTTCCAGATTTATATGAGTTGTTCGGGGACTCTGTGTGCGCAGGTAGGGAAACCATAAGCGTTGAGACCGTTATCTCAGCCCTCCAGTCGAAGGCGATGAAAAAGAAAAGTGGTGACGTGGCTTCCTGTTATTCCTCAGAGGCACTGGTTATGAGGGGAAGAAGTTCTAAGCATGGAGGATATTCGAAATCAGGATCTAAGGCCAAGAGCAAAGGGAAGGCTAAGGTGAAGTGCTGAAATTGTGGTCAGGAGGGCCACATAAGAGGAGATTGTCAGAATCCCAGGTGAAGCAAGAGAGGTATGAAAATTCTTTTGGAGAGGGAGCCAATACCGTAGAGGACGGTGGCGATCTGTGTGAAGTTCTGACTGTATCTGGCAAGGGATCTTACGATAGTGGGTGGATCCTAGATTCAGGGGCTTTATGTCACGTATGTCCTGACCGGAGTTCATTCACGACATACATGGAGTATAGTGGTGAATCAGTGTTTGTAGGTGATAAATTCGCTCATAAGGTTGTGGGTATTGGTACAGTACGCATCAGGATGTTCGATGCAGTCGAACGAGTCCTGAAAGATGTGAAGCACGTCCCCAAGATGAAGATGAATGTGATTTGTCTTGGTGCACTCGAGGCAAAAGGGTGCATGTTTATCGGTCGTAATCGTTGTTGTGAAGTGTTTAAGGGGGCACACATGTGTATGAAGTCACAAAGGTGTAGCCATCTTTACAAGTTGATCGGGAGCACAATTCACGGTGGAGCTGCGGGTTCGGCAGCGAAATCCATGGTTGCTCGTATGTGGCAAGTGCCCAAGGGCCACATGAGAAGAGTGGTTAAGGGCGTGGATGTGCAAAGTTAGACTCGATGGTGGCACGAAAAGCGATGGAGCTATGATTGAAGATGAGATGATGTTGCAAGATGGCAGTTGATTCGTCGTTTGAAGCCTCGATGGAGTTTGTTAGGAGAAGAGCCTTCAAACTGTCGTGGACTGTGTACCGACCGGTCTTGATCGGTCGGACAGAGGGGGCCAACCAGTCGGCCAGTGTAGAGGATGTGTGTATTTTGCCCCTGAACAGTTTTTTGGGCAAGTCCGACCGGTCGGCCAGTCATGCGTGAATTGCGCAGCAAGTTATCTCTTGCGCTATTGCGCGGATTTGCGCAAGACGTTTCTAATTTGGGGTTGCTTGCTATATATATGGCATAAATCCGGGATTATGATGAATCCTAAGGTGTTCAAGGTTTCCTAAGTGTGTTAGGAAGAGGGGAGAGTGTTGTGAGAGAGAGAGATAACTTGGGTTTTCTCTATTTTTCCTTGCTTGTGGGCTATCATCTTTGTAATCTTCTGTTTATTCATAGTTGATCACTTTGTGCCGTGGTTTTTTACCCGTTGAGGGGTTTTTCCACGTAAATTCGGAGTCTCCTATGGCGAATGCTTATGTGTGGTTTGATTGCATAGTGTTTCTTGTTTGATCTCGCATTGCTCTACGCATTTGGCTTCCGCTACCCCCACCCGGTTTTCCCAACAGAAAGCTTCTAACATCGGTCCCTGGTGACTTCCAATATAGTAGATTTTTTGGGAATTCTCCATTAACGGTGTGAGTCAACAGATCAATGGCCCGAATTACCTTAGCATGGCCCCACCTATCATGACTGAGAATCGTGGACTTCGTGAAAAATAACACCCAGTAGGTTTTGGAGGGACCAAATTGCAGGTGCGTGTTTATAGAGATCCAGACCATCCAATTTGTGTGGCAGTTTGTGGATGGAGGATTGGTTACCAACAATGCAGATTGAGCGATCCTAGGCGTCCGATTGGTGGATATAAAATGGACGAATGTCGAAATTCAATGGGCTATATTGCATGGTTACTGGGAGCGAATTAGGTGTAACCCGATAACAGCTTAGTAGGTGCTACCCCTACTATGTGGGACATGGATGATATTTTGTATATCCACACTGTCCATCCCTTTCTAAAGCCCATTTGAGGATAGGGTTTCAAAAATTAGACAGATTCAAATATCAGGTGGACCACACTCCACCAATAAATTTTCAAAGAGCCCATCATAAGGTTTTAGTCATGTTTATTTGCAATCCAACATGTTGATAATGTTAAGAATATCTAGATGAAGGGAAAAATATAAAGATACGCTTAATCCAAAACTTTTGTGGCTCACCAACAGCTTTTAATGATCATTCATCATTGTTTCCAGTGGTATGGTCCACCTGAGATTTTGATCTTCTTATGGTTTGGTATCACTTCCTAAAATGAGATGAAAAAAACAGATGTACGGCATGGATATATAAAAATTATATCAAGATAGGCCCCACATGGTTAGGGTAACACTCACTAAGTTGTCCCCAGGTAACAGCTAATCCGCTCTCATGGTTACCGTGTTTTGCAGTGTACATGGTTACTGGTTTACACGCCATCCACAACCAGGTTGGTAAATGAGACGATCTGGATTGCCACACCACCATACCGTATACACATAAAGTGAGTCACCATGTTTATTACAAGAGTTTCAAGAGAGAACATGAGAGCTCCATGTGTGAACCCCAGCGAAAACAACAAGATTCAAATTTGAGGTGAGTCATACCATAGGAAACAGTTGTGATTAGCTATAGCCATATAGAGCTGCACACAAGCCGAGCTAGCTCGAAAAGCTCGGCTCGACTTGGCTCATAGGTCAATTCGGCCAAGCTCGAGCTCGATTTAGGAAGCTTGTTTGAAAATGAGCCCAGCACAAGCACGAGTGAGCTTGGCTTGGCTTAGCTCAAAGCTTGTAGTTAAAAAAAAAAAACTCGATCGACTTAAGCTCGGCTTGGCTTGAGCTCGTGTGTGTGTGTGTGTACCTAACATCCCCCCCCCCCCCCCCCCCCCCCCCCCCCCCCCCCCGCTCTGGCTTCCTTCCTCCATGATCCAGCAGGCAGCGAACACCCGAGTCACGACTCGCACGGCTACATTGCACCCGGCACTGCAGCGAACGCTCAAGTTCCGACTCCCAACACAGCAGCAAACATGGACGGAACACCCTAGGCCCCTAGCATTAACAAGGTAGGCTTTTTTTTTCTTTTCTTCTATGCCAAATTGCTAATGGGGTTTTGTTGGGGGTTTTTTTTTTAAATTTTTTTGGTTGGATTGGGGAGGCTGTCCGATCAGCAACTCAGCTAGTTGGGTTGAATCAGGTCGGTGGGTCAGGTAGTTTGTAGTTATACACTTGTATAAAAAAAAAAAAAAAAAAGATAAAGCTCGGCTTGGCTTGACTCGATGAGCTCGATCGGCTTGGCTCGAACAAAACTCGATCGACTCAACCAGCAAGCCAAGCTTGAGCAGCTATTTTAAGCTCGATGCTCAAGCCAAGCCAAGCTCGAGCAGCTATTTTAAGCTCGATGCTCAAGCTAAGCCAAGCTTAGTGGGCCACTGATCAAGCCAAGCTCAAGCTTTGTAAAGCTCGGCTTAAGCTCGGTTCGTGTGCAGCTCTATTAAGCCACATAACTTTCAGATCCAGTTGATAATTTATTTTTTTTCTTCCCTTCAACTCCGCTTATGTTACCTTATTAACAAGTTGGATGAAAATAAAATTTACAGGAGTTAGGAATCCCTCCTCATATGGAGGCCACATGTGCATAAGGGTATTTTGGTCTTTTAGCTAAGTAAGCTAAAATAAGAGAAAAATGTTTTTTTTTTTTTTTTTTTTTTTTGGTTTAGAGAGAGTTTTTCTAAAATAGATGAATTTTTCTTTCTTGGAAAAAAAGAGAAAAAAAAGAAGAAGGGAGAATTGATTTTGTAGAAGAGGAAAACTAAATGCTAAAGCCTTTTACCATCGAAATATTTGCATCCAAGTTCATGGAGGTTAATCCACAATGTTATCTTCTTCAATTGTCTTCTCCAAAAGTAGTGTTGTGGGGTTTCTACAATTCTTACTTTGTGGGGAATTGCTTTCTTTCATGTTGCTTATAATTCACCTTTGAGTTTTTTCTTTATATTAAAGGATTTTTTCCTATAAAAAATCTAGGTGCCTGTTGCATCTTATACATTTAATTATTTGCTTGTTTATATTAGAAGTGTTTTACGTCCACTAAACCTCCTACATTGTTAATCATTAAATCTCTTATATTGTTAATCCTTTTGATCTTCATATAGAAGGGAAAGATATGTGGTTTCACAACAATAGAAACATTATGGTGGGCTTGGGAAGTTTTTAATGGTAAGGTGTTCAATCCCCCTATTTCTTATAATATGACCCACTCGAAACTTAGATCTTCTTAAATTTTGGGCTCATACCCTAAAATGATCCGTAAAAACAGATGGACAATGTGGATATAGAATATGCACATCAAGGTGGCCCCAAGGTAAGGGTCGCACCGTCTTGAGTGAGGCTTGGGCCGCAACTAATCCGCTCCCGTATAGAAGTTCCATGCAGGTCTCCTCATCATACGCGTGGCAGGCTAATTTGGAAACTGTAGACACTCTTGGTGGCGTGGACCACCGTGTGGATAGGCCACGCCCCAAAAGGCAAGGGGATTGGACTGCCCTGGCCATCGAATATGCAGTCTGAAAAAGGAACGGCTACGATCAAACAACTGATAGACTCTAAAAAACTTGATGATCACATTTGTCCAATCACTGCTGTCCATCCATACAGTTGATCACTGGATCAAGAGTCCCAATCACCAGATATATGTTTGTGTGGACGGCGAGGAGGGGCTCACAAACAACTGTGCAACCACTTGTGAATGGAGGTGGCTCGTCCACAAACAGAGGTGGATTGGGTACTACCTACGCCATGGGTTCTGTTGGGCTTACCGT
This sequence comes from Liriodendron chinense, assembly GCA_003013855.2. NCBI lineage: Eukaryota > Viridiplantae > Streptophyta > Magnoliopsida > Magnoliales > Magnoliaceae > Liriodendron > Liriodendron chinense. Next base: position 379,843 of record ML058513.1, on the reverse strand, counting down.
GATGTATATGTTTAATCCACACCATCCATCCATTTTGAAAGATCATTTTAGGACATGAGCCCAAAAAGGAGGCAAATCGAAAGCTCGAGTGAACCACACCACGGGAAGTGGGGATTGAAAGCCTACCGTTGAAAACCTGTTGGGAACCACAAAAGTTTTGGATCAAGCTGATATTTATTTATTTTTCCCTTCGTCTAGGGGTCTATGTGACCTTATGAATAGGTTGGATGACAAATAAACATCACAGTGGGTCTTATGAATTTTTCAACGGTAGGAGTTCAATCCCCACTGCTTCCTATGGTGTGGTCCACTTGAGCCTTCGATTTGCCTCCTTTTTGGGCTCATGCCCTCGAATGATTTGTCAAATTAGATGGACGGTGTGAATAAATTATATACATCATAGTTGGCCCATAGAGCCCCTGAGAAGGTCATCCATCTCTAGCCACGTCCTAGTGAGGGTCGTACCCAATCTATGCCCTCCACACAGGCACATCACGAAATCGGATTGTGTAGCGTACTGAGTAAACTCAGTTGGGCCACTGTAATTGTATATGGTTTATCTACACCATCCATCCTCTTTTCCAAATCATTTAAGGGGTTGAAACCAAAATTGAAGCATATCCAAAACTTAGTAGACCATACCATAAGAAACAGTGGGTATAATGATTTCCACGGTTGAAAACTTTCAAGGGCCCACAATGATGTTTATTTGTCATCCAACCTATTCACAAGATCACACAGATATTAACGAAGGGAAAATATAAATATCAGCTTGATCCAAAATTTCCGTGGCCTTCAAGAATTTTTCAATGGTACAGGTTCAATTCACATTGTTTCCCGTGGTGTGGTCCACTTAAGCTTTTTATGTGCTTCACTTTTTGTATCAAGCCATAAAATTAGCTGTTAAAATGGATGAATGGAGTGGATGAAATACATAAATCACGGTGGACCCCGCAGAGTTTACTCAGTAGGCAATCAGCCTCCCCACATACCACATACGAAGATTGCCTAGTGACCCCCCTCATGGCCCACCATGATGTACATGTTTTAATGGTGAGTGTCATTATCCCATTGTTTCTATTGGCGTCATCACTTGAGCTTAAAATGAGCTTGCAAAATGAATGGATGGCATAGATGAAACACATACATCACAATCGGCTCCACAAAGCTTGTCACGCCTAAACACGAATCACTTGGTGACTCAAACACCTTCGTAGGTTAGGAGAAGGCCGGGTTTAATAGGGCTTATATGGAATCATCAAAGATAGACATGCCAAACATGTTTGAAAGTTATTTGATCAAGTATTAATGCATACTATGCCCACCTCTCACTTAATACAGTCAAATCCTGCCATGTCCTAACCCACCCATGGAGCCACGTGGCTCGTGGTGCTGGGTCACCTCGCAGTCCCATTAACCCATTTGGATTCGGTAGTCACTTTCTAATAAGGACATGTGACGTGGTGCTAGCTGGTGAAGCTTTGTGGGCCCATCATGAGCCCAAAAATCAGGCCTTAAAATGAGGCAGATCCTAATCTCGAGTGAACCACGCTATAGAAAATAATTTAAATGCCCACCACTAAAACTTTTTGGGGGGCCACAAAGTTTTGGATACAATTGATGTAACAATCCGAGATTTCAACTCCCGTGGATTCCACGATGGGCCAAATTCCCAAGTGTTATCTAAGACGTGTTAAGGTTGAAATTCTTAACATATCAATGTGTTTCTATATATTTAAAATTTAATGGCATTCATGCACAAAGAAGAAAGATAAACATGTGATTTAATGAAATTTTAATCTACGTTATCATCACAAAGTTCTTAAAACTAAACCAAACAAATAATCAATTATTGCCTTCATTAAGAAAACGTATTACAATTTTGAAATAAACAATAAACTATCCTAAAAATACATAATCAAATAAAATGTCCAATATGCCACTCCAACTTCGTCATCCGTCGTCTGTGCTGCAAACCTTCGAGCACCTCGTCGTAATGCTCACTTCACTTACTAGATCTTCACCTATATTATCTGAGATGTAGTTGGATAGCGTTAAACGCTATCATAGTGGTGAATATTCTCTCCAAGACAATCAAGAATAATAACAACGGTACAAAATAAACGCAAGCAGGATATTATCATTTAATCAAATCAAAATAACCAAGTAAAAATCTTTGTTAATGCGATGCATGGTATGCATGCTCTGGCTAAGACACCCTGGCTAGAATCACAATACATGAAGTGGGAGACTCCTTATTACGACTTCACGCTAGCCACTAGTCACCAGAGGTTACTGGAACGTACAAGCCCATAGTTTTGCTCGACCACGTGAGAAACGGGACGCTCGTAATCCAAATTTACACGTGACGGTGTATGGGAGAAGTAGGACGCTCTAGTTTATTTTCAATTCCGTACACTCACATGAAGCCAAGTGAATACATGACTTTAGTTTCACATTTATTTAAGTAATTTCATATTCGGCCGTATTGATAGAACTTAATGGTCACTATGGGGAGTTGTAAACAACCCAACATAGGCCGACAGCTAGGGCTTAGTGTCCATAGCATCAATCTCGACTCATGAGAATTTATATACCATTAGTGTCCAACCATTGTCCCGTTTTATGATTTCATCATGTTCAAAGAAGCCAATGTTGTACATCATGACCAAAATCATTAAAATACTAATGTAATATATATGAATCCAACCAAGTATCATGTACATGTAAGGATCCATTGACAAACATTTATTGCATTCTCTTAATCAAGTCAAGACATATCTTTTTATCATGGACACCCCTTACGGGTTTCATCTCTCTACATCAAGTGATTTTACCAACTTAAGGACAATGGTGTACATTAATGAAATATTCACATAATGATTTTACATACATATTGCATTGAAAGCCAATATCGTTTGTAGAACATAAATAAAAAGAATTAATGTATAGCTTTCACAAAAATAAATAACAAGAATACACATACTTCTTAGTAAAAAATCCAAACACGGAATGACATCATTATTTAATGATAATCATTGTAAATCCTACGCTAATCTTTATATTATATGAATCAACAATTCAAAACAAAATAACATCATATGTCATAAAAGGAATTTAGGATAATCGTATCATTATTAATGAAAGGCTTGAAGGAAAATCCTCACCTCACGGACCGGACGCGATAGAAGGCCGTAAGGGCTAAGTACGTCGTTGGAACAACCAAATAAACTCTCTCCCTCTCTCTCTCTCTCTCTTCTCTTTCTTCTCTCTTTTCTCTCTCTTTTCTCTCTCTCTTTCTCAAATTCGTGCATGAGGGTTATTGTTGCTAGGAGGCTTCGTTTTGGTTAGGAGGGTCGGTTTTAGGGTTAAAAGAGGGTATACACGGCTACATGTATGCGGTTACGATAGAAAGTGGTTTAAAGTGAGATTTCAGGCCGGATTTGGAAAGCATATACACAACGAATGGAAATGAGGTTTTGGACATAAGCTATGATGGGTATGGGACACAAAATGGACGTGGTAGATTTTGGAATGGGATCCACACGCGATCGAACAGTCGGCGTGAAATTTTTTGGAAAGAGAGGGGATGAAAAAATAAATTTGCAAACAGACGGTTTATCTGTCAATCTAACACCTAGAATGGGTTTAGATTAGTCCATTTAGGTAGGTGGGGTCCACAAATCGAAGCTCCACGACCATTGGATAGGTCTCTTATATATGAGAAGGTTCTAGAGAAAAATCTTCAAAAATTTATAAAGCTCGATTTTGGAGGGAATTCTCCACGTTGGTTAGCTTGGAGGGATCCTAAGGATCATCTAAAAGTTTCTCCAACTTCCTACGCAAAGACAAATCTCGGATTGAAAGATCTAAGATTTTAACGATAGATTTGGAAAGAGAGATCGGGCCAGATACGAGATGGAATGAAGAGATTTTTTATAGGAGGGGGTTTTGATGGGCTACAAATAGGATGGACGGTTCAAATCTTCGAAAGGGGTCCCCAAAATGGACAATTTGGATGGCCAATGGTGGTAGTGGACGCACAGCCTGCGCACCGTATAGAACGCACGCCAGGCCTCACGCGGGCCGGGCGACCCAGACAGGGTGTTTGGCCACGGTGGATCTCACTGTGATGTACATATAAAATCTACTCCATCCAGTAGGTCGGCCACTTAAAATTAGGCATTGATACAAAAATTGGGACAAATTCGAGATCGGGCGGCCCACTTATGATCCATTTTCTGATTAGGGTATTTGTAGGATAATCGAAGGGCTGAAATTCGACGTGTACGACTAAAACGTACTAAATTGTTTAAGTTTAGGGTTTTGCGTCTTAATAATTTATGCAAACTAGCATACTTAGAAACGGCAGATTAACTTAAATTTAACTAATGACAATTTTGTAATTATCGTAAATTTCGAGTTTAGCGGAATATAACCCTTCTACATTGTTGATGGGGTTATTCTAAGAAACTTTGATAAAGGGTACCCTATCGGATCTCCTACGGATGACTCGTTATTCTCTAAATAATGGTAAATGTATGATAATTAATTAAAATAAAATTAAAATGAATTTTCAAAAAATTTCAAATAAATCTAAAAAATTTGGGGTGTTACAAACCACCCCCCTTAAAAACAAACTTTGTCCTCGAAGTTTCCTAAGCGCTGTCGATAAAAGATTGAGGACAATCTCACTTCATGACTCCTCATCTAACTATCTAAACTATTCCGGGTCAAACGCGATCACAATCCACCCCCCTTAAAACAAGACCTCCATCTTTAAGATTGGCTGCATAAGCTCCTGGTATGCTTCCACTGCGCACTCTAATTTTTAAATGGTTCTATACATAACGATGGGTCTAATCAAACATCTGATGCCTTGATATGTCTCAGGTCTAGAGGCGCTCCTATAGTCAAGGATCTAAAATGATGATTAGGGTTAGATGATTACCAAGGATGTTTGATCGATAATGTGATGACTGACCAAAAATTTAGAGGATAAATCTAAGTTTGATTAGGTTGGCATGATCGAATGGTCAAGTGAAGGAGTGAATAAACAAGCAGATAACAAAGTAAATGAGATATCATTGACGGTCCTTTAACGGCTGAAGGTACGACGGAAAGATGAGGTTAGGGATACCATATTTTAACTCTCAATAGGGTCCAAGCGGCTAAGTTTCTATGCCCTAGGGTTGTCTATACATCTATATTATTCTAGTCATCAAAAGAAAACACTCACACACATTTCCAAGAGAATACATAGAAGTCCTCAATGATGCGGTTCGTATAGTGTCGGCATCACTGTCGAACAGTTTAAGTAAATTCGGATCTGATACTTAGATCTTTTACTCAAATATGAGCATTGAGTTCTTTAGTATTAGTTTGAAATTTCGAGTGTCAACCCTCGGGATTTGAATGAGGATCAAATAATTTACACAATATATTAGGTACGATTCTGTCCTCCCGTTCACCCGATTTAGTATAATATTGTGGGGACCTTCATGTATTCTCCAACAAAGAAAACATCAACAATGATCACGTAAATTGAAATCTAACAATACAAAACATTAAAACCTTACGAGATCCTATTTACTTTCATCGTTAAACATGGTCGAAGATCTATGTGGGGGATCAGTAAATGGCATTTTATGGTTACGATAATCTACCTAAAGTAACAGAATTGGGCCTAAAATTCGTAAGGATGTATAAGCGCACGCTAGGGAATGCTTCTAAGGGTGCCATCTTATGATAATTAAGCCTAAACAAGGGGTTTAGAGGTTTTCAAAGCTAGGGAATTAGGGTAGTGTCGAATCTAGAACACAAGACTTACAAGAACTTTCAGAATTTTATCTCTCAAACCGAATGTCCTATTCGCCTGAAATTTGGAGGGTAGTCTGAGGGTTAGGTGAAGAATCACCATAATTTTTCTCATAATGAAATTCATATGGTAAGATATGATTATGACCTCTACAAGTCTGAAAAACGTAACAGTTCAGCAGTTTCCAGCGCAAGATTTTCTCTACTAACAAAATTTTCACAAGATTTTCGACTCTCGTGTATAACACGACGGCCGAATTCCCAAGTAACTTATAAAATAACTAATTTGTCAAATAATGAAATATAGCATTCAAACACAATGGCGAAAATTATTATCTTATTCTATCAAACTTACTATGTTATCATTAATGTTTAAATAAGGGAACCAACCAATATCCATACTAATTAATCAAAATACCAAACCATGTCTTCTCTATAAGACTTATTATATTTCCATAAATGTATCAGCTACTCAAAATAAACATTTAATAAATGAAAACATCAATTAAATTTCTTCAACATCGTCAACCGTCATGCGATCACACGAACCATCGAGCTCTTCTCCTTAAAAATCAGGTTCAATACATGGATCTTCACTTGCATCATCTAAATTGTGTCTAAGATAGCGTTAAACGCTATCATGGTAGGGAATATTCCCTCCAAGACAATCAAGAATAATAACAACGGTACAGAATAAATGCAAGCAGGATATTATTATTTAATCAAATCAAAACAACAAAGTAAAAATCTTTGTTAATGTGATGCATGGTATGCATGTTCTAGCTAAGGCACCCTGGCTAGAATCACAATACATGAAGTGGGAGACTCCATGTTACGACTTCACGCTAGCCACTAGTCACCAGAGGTTCTTGGGACGCACAAGCCAATAGTTTTGCCAGACCACGTGAGAAACGGGACGCTCATAACCCAAATCTACACGTGATAGTGTACGGAAAAAGTAGAACGCTCTAGCTTATTCTCAATTCCGTACACCCACATGGAGTCAATTAAATGCATAACTTTAGTTTCACCTTTATTTAGGTACTTTCATATCCAGCCGTATTAAAAGAACTAAATGGTCACTATGGGGAGTTGTAAACAACACAGCATAGGCCGACAGTACGAGATTAGTGTCTATAGCACCAACATCGGCTCATGAGATAACATATACGATTAATGTCCACTCCTTGTCCCACTTATAGTCCTACTAAGTCCCACGAATAACCATTAATTTCCAATCTGGCCAACCAAAGGAAGCATACATATACGACACATGGATCCATTCCAACATTATGTGAACACAAAGATCCCTTGGCGATACTCAACACATAAACATAGTTATGCCAAGATCATCTTCCCAACATGGACAACTTTCATGGGCCCATCATTCTACAACAACTGATCTCATCAATATATGGGGACAAGGGTGTACATAAGCGTAATATTCATATGATAATCATCATCCATATGATGTATATATTATCATAACCATCTTAATCATACATAAATATAAATTAAAGAAATCAACACATAGTTCTCACAATAATTCGGAAAAATACACATGCTTTCTCACATATATATCTAAACATGAAATCGTAACATCACATGATATCATTTTAACATAAATCTAACATTAATCATGGCTTAATATGGATCATAAGTGGGTCACCCGATCTCGTATCTGTCCCATTTTTTGTGTCAATGCCTAATTTTAAGTGACCAACCTGTTGGATGGAGTATATTTCATATATACATCACAGTGGGACCCACCGTAGCCAAACCCCCTTTTCGGGAGCCGAAATCTTAGGTCGTTACAATTGATATTTATGTTTTCCCCTCATTTAGGTTGGTGTCACCTAATCAACAAGTTTGATGGAAAATAAATATTACAGTGAGCCTAAGGCCTATTTGGATTACCAATTATCACAATGGTGGGTTGTAATATACAGTGAATGAGTCGTGATTATCATTACTATATTACTAACTAGTAAGAGGTAAACCATGACAGTCGCCGTAGGCAATACTCTTTCTACAGACAATAGCTACACTTACCATCCTTATAGTATTCTTGGTGGTTGGATATACATGGATATATTTTTATTATTATGTATTATATTCGTACAATTCATCTATTTTGCGATATCATTTTAAGGTATGTCCTAAAAAATACCAAGACCCCACACTTATGTGGCCCCAAGAATCTTATAGTGCCAGGCGCTCGACTCCACAGCTTCATGTGGTGTTGTCCATCTTTTATTTGGATCTACATAATTTCTTGTCTAATTCCATAAAATGATAACCCACAAAGGATGAACTCTGTGGATATAACACATGCATCATGGTGGGGCTCATGAAACTAGGTCAAGTTAACACACCTTCACCCGTCCATTTTCTACTATAATTAAGATTATCATGATTTAACAATAGGTGATATTCAATCAAAGACAAGAGGCAATGATGTGAGTTTTACACTACATCACCCCAGTAGCCCATTATCCAAATGAGTTTTATCGATGGGCATTTTGTCGCCGCTATTTCTCATGGCATGGTCCACCTGATATCTGAATTTGCCTACTTTTTTGGGCACATGGCTTAAAATGAGCTGAAAAAATAGATTAACGGTGTGGATGAAACACATAAATCATGATGGGCCCCACAGTTTGTCCAGCACTGGCCCGTACGGACGTGGCTGTGCGGGTGCTGGAGGGGGCACTGGCGAATCCGAGCCCACACAGTACATGTATTCCAATCCCGAACTGCCCAAATTGTTAAATAAGCGTGTTTTCATGATATAAATCCATCACAGATAGGGCATGTGGTTTGGACGGTCTGGATTGCCATATGTGCGTTCTAATCGGTGACGTATCACAAGTCGTAGGATGCTTAGTTTGTACTTAATAGCATAAGAAACAGCTCGCATTTAGAAAGTGTCCCATCAAATCGACCGTTCGGATTCAGTTGATGTGATTATTAGCCCATTGGATCAATGGTCCGGATCACCGCACGTGGTTGCCATGTGTAACTGCTATCTCCTAGAGTAACAGAGTCACGTGATAGCATCATTCCTTTTAGACCTTTGGTAGTTCCACACACGTGCCCATCCTCACACGGCCCACGTGCCAATATATGGACACTTGTACGAGATCAGATCTCTCCACAAGGTGGGCCACACTGTCTAGATCTTCTAACCTAAAAATCAGGCCATTGCACAGCTTTGGTGGGCCACACACGGCGTATAAAAGAAGTGGATGGATGGTTAGAGAAAAGTGTTTTAATCATCAATTTACTACACACTGGGCCCACCTGAGGAGCTAAGATACTTTATTTTTAGGTAAGAGATTTAAGCATTTTTTCCAACGTGATTGAAAGGTAAAATCTCACACGTGTGCTTTACGTTGGTATGTGTACCTGCAGGTGGACTGACAGGGGGGCGAACTGGCTAGGGCTCTCAATGGATCTAGTTGGATCCAGATCCAGTTGGATCCGGCTCCAAGTCCATATATCTATAGATGGATTCGGATCCAACTCGGATCCAAATGGTGATATCCATATATGATCTATTTATAAATTGTTAGATCCATTTCCAATCTAAAATCCATTGGATTCTGGTTGGATCTAGGTCTGAATCTACCTTCACTACAAATCTAAAAAATGTATATAATATAATAAATTTAATTTAATTTAAAAATAATGCAAATCGCACTATTTACTATGCTATGATTGACCTAAGAGTGATATGTCTCAATTTTGAGACATGGCCTAAAATAACATGGAAAACGGATAGCTAGCATGAATATAACATATAAAGCAAGGTGACAATGAGTCGGATCTTGATCGGATTCAGATCGAACTCAGATATGTTCCTGGGAATCTAAATCCGATCCATTTAAGTAATTGGACCTATTTTAAGATCCAAATTCGGTCCATTTAACTAATCGGACCTATTTCAAGATCCAAATCCGCATTATACGAATTTGGAGCGAATCGGATCTTGAATTTGACCCACTCAATTGAGAGCCCTAGAACAAGCAAACCTCTTGTTTTCTTTTGACAATTCTGAAGCTTATACGACATAGCACATGACCTCCCAACTTGTTGCACTTGCAGAATAGTCGGACATGTACGAAGTGCAGGCCATCCATTCAGTCGATCTCAACATCAAATAAGGCTGAAAATTAGAATGAGTGAAGACTTAAGTGGCAAACTGAGTGAAGATAGCTTTGTTTAAACACGGAGGTCTTGGTATCGATTCCCATAGTGGGGGTGGCTAACGTTGTGATGTGACTAACCGGGGTGGGTGGGTGTACTAACAATGGAGTGTGTGAACTAACCCATACAAAAAAGGCTGAAAATTAGAATGATGCACTCATCAATGGACCACATGTGTACCTTGATATAGACCATTCATCTACTTTTTAGTGGTCAACCAAATGGAGGCTGGGGGCGACTTGGGTGAGACTCATGACGTGGTGTGTTGCTATTCGTCCAGGTAAGAAGAGTCCCTGTGAGGGCTCTTTACCAGCAGCCAAAGTTTTGGGGTCAGGGCTGCACCCTCTCATCTGTCTCTCTAGTAATCGAGCAAGGTAAACTCATTCACGGCATGTTTTCTCAAATGGGCATGAGCCCAAAACATTCCTATAATAATCTTATTGATATGTATTTTAGATTCGGCCTCTTCGATGACCCAGTGCAAGTTGATCGATGAAATGCCCAGACGAAACGTGGTTTCATGGACTACCATGATTATATCTTACATGGTGAGCTCCATGAAGAAGCTTGGAAGCTTTTTATTCTGATGCATGGGGAAGGTGTGATGCCCAACGTGTACACTTTCTCGTCAGTGCTGAGGGCATGTCATGGATTAAGTACTCTACGACAACTCCATTGTAACATGATTAAAAGAGGGCTGGAATCTGACATCTTTGTACGGTGTGCCTTAATCAATATCCATGCAAAGTGGGGCGATTTGGATGACAGGTTTCGTGTTTTCAATAAGATGTCACCTGTGGTTTAATTGTTTTGAATTCGATCATCAGTGGATATGTTCAGAACAATGACAGTCATGGGATTCCCCCGCCCCCCGACATACTCACACCACGGTGGGTATTGGAACCCATGACCTCTTACGAGTCTAGCACTAAGGCATGAGTAAAGCCCCAGGTTGGTTAACTCTGTTGCTACCAATTTAGCCAAACTAGGCCACTCGCGTGATCAAGGGCTCATATATGGTTTTCATGTGTAGGTAAGATACGTGAGTATGCTAGAGTCTACTCAACTCAAAGTTTGACCGAACCATTGGTGTCTCCCTGTGTTGAGATAAAATGAACAGATTAGAGATTGGAAAATAGGATCCATGTCATCTCAACTTCCAATATTTGCATTTTTTTCCAGGCGATTTGTAAAACGGTAGGGGTTAACCCTTCTGAATGGATTCATTTTGCCTTGTGACAATAAACATGAATTTGCCGACTTAAAGGCTTATTCTTTCACCAGTATTCTAGTTCAATATTTCTCAAATGAATAAGAACACGCATAAACTAAAAAAGGTGGAAGTTGTTGATTTCGTTAATATCTGAAAGTGGTGCTCATTACCATCAACAATTTGTAAATAACTAAATAAATAAACGAGAAATAAATGGTAAGTGTCTAATACATCCATCGAAACAGACAATTAAGGCGGGTGGTCAGCAAGATGTGACTGAATGGGTGTGATCGGTTAAATCGGAACTTAGTCATTCATACTCCTACAACTTAAGGGTGCAAAAATCTACCTATAACACTTGGTAGTAGTGATGTGGACTATGATAGGATAAGTAATGCTGAGAAGGATAAATTGAAAAAATGATTTAAAAAGTAGATTGATGTGTTTGGAGTAGAGCCCCGGGTTCTTATTCGAATGCTCGTTTTATAAACTGTCCAGGCAATGAAATCCCTGCTAGGTTTCCTTGCCAATCCTGAGTCCTTTGTGCTCATCCAGACTTATTAGCTTCTCGGATCTTTTTATCGTGGTTAATCATTCATCGAGATCTCCGTGGCCCACTCTATGGATCAAACATGGGACTATTAAAGTTTATATGATGCAGACCATCAGGTCGAGATCCGAGGACCTCACGAATTTATCTGGGCGTTGGATCAATCATGGCCACTATCTCGATGGCCCACTTCCTACACTCCGAGGTGTTGGACGATCTGGATCAAACATTCTCCCACATTTAACCATCCATATGGTGGTGGTTTGGGGTGTTTGAAGGATTTGACACCCGATATAGATCTACTATCGGACTAGATCTGCTCCATTTCTTCCATTATCTTTATTCCGATTAATGTACAACAAGGAAGACCCGATCGAGTCGATGTGTCCGTTTCTCCCAATCTATCTGGTGAGTGGCCCATAATTACTTGATACTGGCCTGTTATTGGACAAATCGTATACTTCTTCGAGCCTCCTTTCCATTCTCTTTATTTTGATTCTAGACCCAATTAGGTTGAAGTGTTTGTTTCTCTCAATTTGGGTTTGAACCATGTCAAGGTTTGCTTGGGCATCAGTCCAATCTTCGTATCTTTGGAATTTTATAAGAAGATCTCCCATTCCGAAAGAATTGTGAGAAATGGTTTTACCAAGAATATCATAGTCGGATACATTATTAGATTTATTCATTTGGTGGGTCTTTTATAAGCGTGTTGAGTACACTGCCTTATTAATGGGCACAATAAATGTGACTATGTGACATGTGTTGATTCGTGCTAATAAAGGTTGGCACAGGGGTTTGTGCTCGTGCATTTACAAATGAATGCGTATGGATGAACAAAGACCAAACGTAAATACTCTCATATCAGCCATATAGTGCCAACGTGTGATGGACTTTTAATTGGTCCATGTCAGGCGCCAAACACAAACTCAGTAAGTGGGCACATGTACATTGACATAGACAGCTACTCATCTTTCTATCCACCGTCCATTCCCTCAAATACCCGTGCTCATCTGACGAGTGGACCAACCTGGACATCTGACCACAAAGTGATCCATCTGGGACCCACCCGACGAGTGGCCTGGGCACGTCTCGCTCGTTAGTCGCAACTGGATGCGGATTTGCATACTGACCCAGCCAGTTGAGACTTAGCTACTAATCAGTACTCTGTGGGCCCCACCATGATGTATGAACCATAAGACAGAAAACAATGATTATTGAATACCCACCATTAAAAACTTCGTGAGGCACACTGTAATGTTTATTCTCCATCCAACCTGTTGAGCAGGTCACACACCAGGGAAACTCAAATATCAGATTGATCCAAAACTTTTGTGGCCAAAGACGTTTTTAAAGGTGGGCATTCATTCGCCATTATTTCCTGTAGTGTGGTCCACCTGAGATTTGGATCTTAATATTTTTTTGGATAATGCCCTAAAATGATATTGTAAAAGGGATGGACCGTGTGGATAAAACACATGCATCATGGTGGGTCCCACGGAGCACCGACCAGTAGCAACTCGTTCATGGCAGGGTTCGCCATGGTCACTGTCGCGACAAAGGATCAAGCGTATGTCGCCGCCCACCGGGCCGGACATTCTGAATTTTTCTTTGATCTGAACCGTCCATATTATGGATTCAATGCTATACGGGCCACCACAGGAAAGCTGCGCTGGAAGGATGATAGCGAGCACTACCTGAAGATGAGTTCACAACAATGAAAAGAAAGTTTTCAATGACTCCCATTCAACTCTAAAAATCAATTTATAGGCTCATCAATGAAGTGCGAGCATTAGATAATTGCTTACTCGTAGTAATAACAAGAATATGGACGGTTCAGATCATCGGACCATCTCAGCATGTGGGCCATAGTGGGAGGCGACACACGCTGTTGCTGGATCGCGACAGAAGGCACAGCTCTCTCTCTCTCTCTCTCTCTCTTTCTCACATGTACACCGCGAGTCCCCCTGTCCCTTCTCTCCCTCCTTCGCCTGTCTCACCCCACCTCAACCTCTCATCTCCCATCCCCGCCGTTCAAATGCAGAACCCTAATTCCACATCACTCATTCCCCACCGTCCGATTCTTCTCCAGTAGCCATCTCGTTCGCTGGAATCTCTCGTTCTCAGCTTTCGCGACCCAGAAGATCTCCACCACGTACTCTCAGACTCGTCTGACCGTAAAGCTTCTATAATCTCCCTGAAGACTGAGGTTGGATTAGGGTTCGTATTTCGCCATGGCTCCTGGGCGTAAAAGGGGAGCGAATCGATCGAAGGTGAAGAATCCGTTGAGTCTTGGAGATCTTGTCCTTGCTAAGGTTAAAGGATTCCCAGCTTGGCCAGCTAAGGTATTTTTTGTTTGAAGATTCTTCTCTCTTTTTTAGTTTTTTTTTTTTTTGGGATTTTTTTCCATTACCAATTCATGCGAAAACGAAGCATTAGGGTTCGGTTTTCCGTATCTGTGGAGATTTTGGAATTGCTATGTGAATATAAGTACAATGAATTTTTGAAAGAATCGATTGGGTTAGACTAGGTTGTTTGTTTTGTGCCAATTGCTAACAGGTGGTTACTCGTCTGCTGGTATATACACTCGTCGATCCAGAACGTCCAAATCGTGGACCATATTGTGGATGGATTGTGGGCCGAAATTCATACTGATTGGATGATCTTAACCATCTGGTATTGGCTTTTAAATTTGGACCGCTGTCTGGTTTCTTCTGAGTCATCCCACATGATGGCCATCACTTGGATGCTCGGGAATGCCCGATCAGCGCTAGTTTCGTATGCGCTTGATCCAAGATGGGGTCCCTGATTTGGATGGTCTGGATTGGTGTACATGCATTCCACAGGTACGATAGATGAGCCACTACCGTTTGAGAAATGTGGCACATCACAATCTAGCTCTTATTCGTTGTTTCCAGACTTCTGTTTTAGTTTCCCGCATCTGCTGAATTCATCCTATTTTCTTGAGTATTTTCATGATTGTTGATATGTCAGTTGGCATGTTTCTAAAAGACATTAATGGGCTTTGGATCTGCAGATTAGCAGGCCTGAAGATTGGGAACGGTCGCCAGATCCTAAGAAATATTTTGTTGAGTTCTTTGGAACTGCTGAAATGTAAGCATGCTATTTACATATTCCATTTCTTGACACCAGGTGGTTTGGTCTGCTCGCATTTGTTTCTGAAATGTTTTGGTTGTAATTTGCAACGCGAAAACTAGTTGTGGTTTTGGATTTGGGGATTAATGATTTTCCAAATCCCATTGGATTTGCCTTTTTTCTCTGTTTGATTAGAAAATCAGAATTTAGAGCAAGATGAAAACTGGGGGAGTAGCACTTTGAGAAAGGTGACATTATGATTGAGAGACCCTATGAATACCTTAGAAGACCAAGGGACTAATATTTTAATAGGGGGAGAAGGTTGAATTTTGAAGGTAGCTACTTGGGGAACATGGCTCTGGCAGGACTCGAGAGTGGGTGATTCCCCAAGAGAAAATCTTGGAGAATTCATAGTAGCTCTCCATTCTGCCTGGAAAGAAGGATTCAAATGAGGCCAAAGCTCGTGAGTTTCTTTTGGGGATCTGCGAAGTGTCATCAAATGGGTAAACTTTGGTGTTACTTGTTGCTTTGTTTTGGAGGTTGGAGGATATGATGGAAAAAATGATAAGTTTGTGTGCCCTCCACAACTTAATCCGAATGTCTGATCATGTTTTTCCTCAAGTAGAAACTCAAGCTGATACTTTTATTGGATTTACAAATGGATTACGAATTGTTGATTCAGCTTGGTTGAATTGGTATAGTTAACGAATTAAAAAAGAAAAAGAAAAGAAAAGACAAGCCTGGCCGTGTCAATGAGAAAGCAAAATTGAGCTATCAAAACTTGTTCGACTCAGCCGGGGCTGGCTCAATTTTGGTTTGAGCAGGTTCTGTTCCAAGTTTCTCAGGCACTGTTTTCCACTACACAAAAACTAATTCTCCTCGTTTCCCTATAGTAAACTGAATGAAGCAGCCCTTGTGCACTATGAACAGATCGGACAACTTGGAGTTCATAAATCCGTGTTTGAAGTTGGTTAGCAATGGGGTTCTTTAGCAGGATTCTTGGCCTTGCTTTGTCTTGTTTGCTGTGTTAGAGTAGTGCCTGTTGTTAGGGGTTGAGCTGCTGGTTATTTGTTGGTTTCTCTGTTGGTGTTGTTACTGTTTTATTTTAATTTTTTCTATTTTTAATTCATAAAACTAAATGTTCATAAAAAAAGGGCTACTTCTGGGTCGATCTGGGTTTCACGTGTCAAAAAGTCAGTTTTAGATCAGTTTAGGGTTTTTGTAATTATCTTACTGTTTTCAGTACATCAATATTGATTGGTTAAGAGTATCACGAGGTCCATAAGGCATAAGGAGCACACTTGTTTAATAGAAGGGGTTATGGGCTGTGTCTCTGTGTGGCAGATTTTAGGAGTCTTTGGAAATGATATAGTCAAAAGAATCCAGGACTAATAGTTAATTACTTGTGTTTTAAAGAGTCCTTAAATTATTATGCTATCTAGGAGTGGGATTTTGATGATATATTGATGCCAAATTAGGTTTTCTGTAATGTCTAGCTAACCAGCTAAAAATATGGACTGAAACACCAGTTTCCTTACTAAACTGTGGTCCCATTGACTTATAGTAGAAGCCTTTTAAGGCTTTCTATTGGTTGCAAGTGGTTCCACCTCTTTAGTAAATGGCTTGATGCTAATTTTGGTGTTGGGTTGTCTGCATGCTAATTTTTCAATGGGGCCGTCTAGTCTAGGAGTCTAAAATAATCTAAAGTGGGGTTCCTTGGTTTTTTGAGATGTGGGGTTCCATGGTTGGGTTATTGAGCCTTCATATATAGGAAATAGATGCCATTTGGCTTTTAGATTTGGATTGAATAAAACCTTTTTCTTCAATTCTTGCAACTAGAATTTTCTTGCCTAGAATTTGACACTCCTATAGCCCCACGCTTCTAGTCTAGTGGTGTGGTGTTCCATTAGAACTTGTTCCCTTTGTTTCCTTTTTTGCCCATTATTTATCTAATGTGTGAAGTTTAGCTTCAAATCTTAAAGAGTAGCTGCTGGAGTTTTTGATCCTAATCTGCTATAATTCCTGGTCATTTTGTTTTTTTAAGGATAACAATATTTTATTACAGCAAGGTGAAATGATGATTAGGCATCATTCCAAATACAACCAACACCCCAAAAAGCTCTTATAAAGTCCCCGTGATTGTTCCCAAAGACCTTTGATGCACTAACTCATTCTATAATAATACGTTTAGCTTTGAGAAAAAAATACATAAGGAGGACACATCCTATCCTGGAAGATATGGTTATTGTGTTCAAGCCAAAGTGCCGAAAACACTGCCAGTATGGACAATAACCAAGCCGTCGATCGTCTCTTGCCATTCTTCCTCCCATGCCAAGCCCTCAAAAGCTCACCCATGGAATATGACATCACCCACTCCATATGGAGGAATAGGAACTTCCACAAGATATGTTGAATAAAAGGGTAGTGGATGAATAGATGATTCACCGACTTCACATCCTTGAAACACAATATGCACCCATTTGTGATGATCATCCCTCTCTTCCTAAGATTATCGATCGTGAACCCCTTGATTTTGCCAACGGACCATGTGAAGGCAAGGACTCGAGGGGGACCCTTATACTTCCACACAAGAGAAATGGGATCCGGACTGAAAACTGGTCGAATTTATCAGCCTTCCAAATCCAAGCATCTCAATCTGAAAGCATGATCTTATATTGATGGATGAGGCACCTAAGGCAAGTGAAGTCTGCAATCTCTTCCTCAGTCAAGGATATCATCCTTGATAGAGTGGACTGGTGGAACAAGATTTGTGTAGCCGACCCCAATTAGTTTGATAAGGCTTAGATGATGATTATGGTGATGACGACCATAGAATAGTGGATTCGCACCACCGAAACCAAAGGGAATCAATACCTAAGGGTATCAAAAAGCATCTCACTACTAGACCATGCTTCCAATCACAATAAACACGCAAAACATAGCAATTTTCAATTGAATAATTTATAGTATAATATCTAAAATTTCATTTGCATGGCTATATATATAACCTTGTTACATGGTCCTGCTTATAGTTAAAGAATCTAAGGCTTTTGAAGCCTATTGGCCCAAAATTCCTTCCCTAATCTTACTCAATCTACCCTAAAATTTGTAATTGAAATAAAAGAATTAACTAAAGAAGGAAACAACCTTAAAGAGAAGCTCTGCCAAAGACCTGTAAATAAAGAAGGGAACTAAATATACGAGGAAACAAATTGAAAGTGTACAGATGCTTGACAGTTGTATACGCAACCATTTTTGGAGTTTATAGGCTTTGTATGATCGTACAAGGGCCTCTCTACACTTGTACGGTTTGCATATCAAGCGCTGGAGCCTGGAGGACATTCGATTGAACAAGAAGGACCCATAGGTCAGCCAATCCGTTAGATGGGCATCTTCAATCAGACCATTGATTTTGTTAAATCTGTCATCAGACCCTTGATCTGATCTAGAAGATCCTCGATCTGGTCTCATTTGATATGACCAAAATAATCTCCAAAACCACCCAAATCTCTCCACAATTCTAGCCCACTTTCAGTACCGTCACTGTCCATAATCAGCCATAAAACCATTCTGACCTGGAAAACTCTAAAATAGTCCCCAAATCTGCCCCCATCTCAGCCCATTCCCCAACCAATTTGGTACCAAAATTTGATGTCCACTTGAAGTGATACATCTTTGAGTTCTTACATTTGGGAGAAGGTTGGAGTGAGGTATTGAAGATGGTGCAACAGCTATCAGAAAAGTGGATGCTAGGGTAAGTCAATTGGATCTTAAACCCACGTGGATATTTATTCAGAACTAGATGAAATGTACAAGGAAAGAGTGTTAAGATGATAATTGATGGAAATAGTTGTGGGTAGTTCATCTCCGGTGAGGTGATAATCAGATTGTCAAAGTCGAGATGTTTTCCCAAATGTTAAGAATATCCAACTCAATGATACCTTGTAATTTATTCCTTTGGAGAAAAATAATTCTGAGGGTTGGTGGTGCGAGGTCCCTCCCATGAGCCTTTCCTATGTCATAAGTGGAAAACCATGGACATAGAAGCTAAAAGCCATCCATGGTGTGGAGAAGATCACTTGCACAATCATGAAGGATAAGTGGGCGATGGGAAAATACACTTGAATACTTTGCATCTTCCTGCTCTTCATGAAATTTGTAATTGCGGGGAGCGGAAGGGTGACTGGTATGATGAGGGAGACATCGTAGAGGAGGTCGAACAAGCGGATGACCTATAGAGGGAATGATGACTATGCATTGGATGGCCCTATGGAAAATCTGCTATGGCTGGTCATTCAATGAACATTGAATGCTCTTAGGGAGGCAGAAAAAGAATTTTGGTTTGCGAACCAATATTTTCCACACATAAGTGAGTTGTGGTGGAGGTGTGAAAGTCATCATAAGATGAAGCAACATGAATGTGGCTCCACAGGAGATGATAGGCAAGTTGATGCTAAATACATTTTTTTTTTTGAGATAGTTGAAGCTAAACACAAGCACCCGAAGCCATGTAAAATTGCTGCATACCTCCAGTGACTAAGCGGTTTTGGTGGAACTTCTCACTGGGCGTGCATTATCAGGATTCAATGGTTTGACATTATTCAAATGAAAGTCAAACATCTTATTGGGTTGACATTGGTTGTCTGATAGGGAGGTAGACCATTCAAGCTACAAGAATACTTATGCCTTTGTGTTTAAAGGTAAGCATATCACTCTCAATTCAATGAGAGATGAAGAGCCTAAAGAGAAAAAGGCTACTTTTTGGCTCATAGCATGACATGGTTTATTGAGGAGATCCTAAGGGCGTGTTTGCTGCACGGGATTAGGTGGGATTAAACGGGAGTGGGATTGCTTGAAAGTAATCATTACATGCCGTCAGGGGTTGTCGTGGGATTAAAAATTTTCATCCCATCCCATTCTACGACATGCCATGTTTGGCTAGCAGCAGTGAAAACCCACCAGCGGCAGGTGGAGGAGGCGTGGATGAGATACCGGTTGGGATGAAGACACTATGTTTACATCACCAATTTTGTGGGGCCCACAACAATGTATGTATTATATCCACACCGTCTATCTATTTTACGAGATCATTTTAGGGCATGGGTCAAAAAATGAGGCATATTTGAATGTCAAATTGACCACACATCATAAAGCAGTGGAGTTTTAACCGTCTACCATTGAAAACTTCTTGAGGGCTATAGAAGTTTTGGATCAATATGATATTTGTTTTCCTACCTTCATCTATGTATGTGTGATCTCATGAACAACTTTGATGACAAATAACCATCATGATGGGCCTTGGGAGGGTTTCAACGGTAGTAGCCATTGTCCTTACTACTTTTGGTCCACGTAAGCTTTGGATTTGTGTCATTTTTGGGCTCATGGCCTAATATGATCTCGATAGACGGATGAACGGTATGGATATAATACATATATCATAGTGGGGACCATAGAGCTTGGTGATGCACCGTTGTATAATTTGCTTCCGATTTCTTCTCCCTTTCAAGATTTGCTCCCACAATGGGTGGGATTGTGAGAATCCCGACGTAGTTTCCAAAGCGTAATCCATCACCAACAAAAATCACAACCAAACAAGGGGTGGATTTGAAAAAGTAATTTTTACCATTCAATCCCATTGAATCCCACCAAATCCCGTGCGGCAAACACGCCCTAAGTCTATGCATGCACTGATGGGTCCTGATTGCAAGTGTGTCAATTGGAGACTTTCCCATGCTGACACCCAAGATTTATTGTCCAGTTTCAGGACTTGATTGTAGAGTTGGCATATGAGTTTCCACCTATGTATGTTATTCAGCACGCAATAGATTTGGTGTGACGGCCTCATTGCCAAATCTTCCAGCATCATGTTATGAATCGGACAGAGCATGTAGAGTTCACCTACAGATAGAGGATTTATTTGAAAAGTCTAAGCCCATGCACTGCACCTGCTTTATTGATGCCGAAGAAAGATGGCCATTGGATGATGTGCTTAGATAGCCGAGCCATTAATAAGATAACAATTAAGCATAGGCTTCCTTTCCATGAGTAGATGATATGTTAGATATGATAGATTCCGCAATCTTTTCAAAGATTGATGTGAGGAATGATTTTCACCAGATTAGGATCTGACTAGGTGATGAGCGGAGATAGCGTTCAAGTTGGGACATGGTTATAACCGTTCAAAAAAAAAAAAAAGGTGTTGGCTATATGAATGGGTAGTCATGCCTTTTAGATTAGCCAACTTGCCTGACACCTTCATCCATGCCACAATTCATGATGCACATCCTACGGCTTTTTTGTGAGCGAGTTTGTCATTGTCCATTTTGACTACATCCTTGTTTAGAACTGTCTGCACGAGGATCATTCGAGTTAACTTCAACAAGTTATGGAGTCTTATGCCAAGGAAAGTAAGCATTATATCTACTTGAAATGTATTTTCTCGAGTACTTTTTTTTACCGAGGTTCATAGTTTCCATAGGCTGTCAACATTTTGTAGGAGGTTCATCAGAAACTTTAATGCTCATGGCCCTGATTACATAATGTATGAGTCAAGCCCCTTTGAGTTGACCAAAACAATAACTAAAGTCTTTGAGGAGAGAGTGCAAGATGACAAAAGTGCCTGTTCTATGCCTTCTTCACTTCGAGCAGGTGTTCAAAGTTGCCTGTGACATTCCCATGTAGGCATTGGTGGTGTTCTCAGTCAGCAAGGGAATTCTAGTGACCTTCTTTAACAAGAAACTCAATGACACTTGCAAAAGGTACTTTAGTTATCATGTTGAGTTATGAAGCTGCACAGACATTAGAACGCTGAATTTGTTCTCTATTTCAATCATGAGGTGCTTCGGTACTTGAACTCCCAAAAGAAATTGTTGTGCAACATGCTAAATGGAGCATGTATATGCAAGAGTTCACCTTTTGTCTTGAACATCAAATGGGCGTGGAGAACAAAGTAACAAATACTCTCACTCAAGATGCATCTCTTATCTACACTCTCAATTTTTGTGGTGTGTTTGAGGAAATTTTTGTGATGTCTTAAGCATCTCTGGTTCTTCCCAACATTTGTTTGCTTTGCATGGCAGATGCGGAGTTGATTGATCACATGTTCATTCATTGTTCTTTTTCCCGTTTGATTTGGGAGTCATTCTTGGCCGCGGGCCCGCGGCTCAAATCCCTTGGGCCATGCCTTGATTCGCGGATATCCTCCTCTGGGAATGACATTGGAGGAGGTGGTGGGAAAGATGGGAAAATAGTTTGGAGGCTCATCATTATGGCCTTATTTTGGGCAGTTTGGAAGGAAAGAAACAAGTGCTACTTTTGAAATGGTGGGACTTCTGTGGAGAGAGTGATATGTGGGGCTCCTTATGCTAATGTAGCCAAAGCTGAGTTTGTTTCTTCCTTTTTGGGTTGTTAGTGTTGTTGTTTCGTTGTATTCTTTTCCCGCCTTGTGGCGGGGTTCTTAATAAAGTTACTGTTGCCTTTCAAAAAGAAGAAGAAGGAGAGAGATTATACCAGTAATGATGACTTTGACCAGCTATGTCATTATCTGCGGGTGGTAGTGCTGAATGCCTGTATTATGTATTTATGTCTTTGAGGGTTATTTACTCTATGATATGCAGTTACGTTTTCCAGGATTTCCTTATATGAACTTTCTGTCAGAGAGTTGAATTCTAGAGGGTTTGGTGGTAATTTGGGCAGGACGAGATAAATATGTTTGTAGAGGATGTTTTCTATTAGCCAAGCCTGAAGAAGAATGCAAGGGCTCTCATCAAGCGGTGTTGAGCATGTCAATTAGGCAAGGGATGCAAGCAGAATACCGATCTTTGTACTCTACTTTCAATGCTCGCCGCATGGGAAGGCATTAGTTTGGATTTTGTCTCAGGATTATCCAAGACTCTTCGTGGCTACGATTCAATCTGTGTTGTGCTTAATTGGTTTTCTAATGTCCTTGTAAGAAGGCATCGGGTGTGTTAGTGTCGTGGGTTTGCTCCCCATAGACGTGAGATCAATTCCCCTCCTCGGGATTACCCAATGCACGTGTTTTGCGGGTGATTACGTGCATCTGCAGGGATTAGTCTCGCCTTAAAAAGGGGCGAGGACACCCTGTCATCATAAACAAAGGGCATTGGGTGTGTTACACATTGCCAATTTCTTCTTCGAGGAAGTGGTTGTGAAAGACGCTATGAATGATGACTTCATGAGCTACTTTTGGAAAGACACTATGAGCTGAAATGGGGATGACGCTAAAGTTATCTACTGCTGCATACCATCCTCGAATTGATAGTCAAACAAAGCTGTACTCAATCATGAGCTTGAAATCTCGTGTTGTGTAGCTGGTGATTGTATTACTACATGGGACCAATACAAGTAGACAATCACAAGCTAAGGTCGCCTATAATACTTCTGTTAATCTCATGACTGGACACTCCTTTCTAGATGCTTCTGCATTAAACCTTGGCAGCTTATTGATTTAGTTCGTCTACCTATCAAGTAGAGCAAGCCAGGATGCATCAGATTTTTTTCCCCTCTTTTCATAAATAATGCAAAGTTTTTGAAAGAAAAGCTATTTAAGTGATGGATAGGCATTCTGTACATTAAGACACTTCGACCTCCTTAGCAAGCATATTGGATTTCTGTTAATAGCCTCCTTAGCAAGCCCCATTCCCAATGTTCCTCTACGACAGTTTCCTGATTGCATATGTCATATCTGACATGATATAATCTGCCTTTTGGTTGTTTGATATTTAGTTTGTGCATGTGATGCCCAATTTGCACACTGGTTTCTGCCATATATAAAATAGATGATTTTATAAAAATAGATATTTTCTCTTTTAATTGGTGGTTGAACAAAATTTCTTGCCACTGAAAAGTAATTATAAAAAAAAATAATAAGATATTTTGAGTTTCAGGTGGTGCAATCAGTAAATATGTTAATTTCTTCATGTTATAAGATAAGTACTTTTAGCTGACCCCATGTATCAGCGGCAAGGCTATGGTGATGATAGTGGTGGGATGATGATGGTGATAATGATAATGATGGAATATTATTTTAAATTCTTCACTGTTTTATATAAGTGCTTCCTAAGTGCTCCTAAATAGTTGGGAGACATGATTTTTTGGACTTGCATTCTGCTCCCCCTCAAAAGAGCCTGGTACTCCTGTAAAGAACCCGACTCCTTTGAGTCTCTTGCTTCCCCTCCACCCAGTTTTCTCTATCAATCCACAGGTTACTTCCCACCTTACCAAGTGGAATTTATTGCTCTTACCCATCATTGTCTAGGCTAGCCCTTGGATTGTTAAAGTGAACTCAGCTAATTGTCATAGTTTCCCTCATTGCCTCTACTGTCACCTGCCACCAAGGGGAAAACAAATCACCTTTACGTGGACCTAACTAGTGACTTTTTGGGCGGGTTGATATGTTTTTTCTTTTTTTGTTGGAAATGCATGTGATCTCAAGAAAATTGGTTGTGAGAGGACAATTTATCAGTACTTTACTATGCCTGCTTTTGATACCCTGCCCTTAGAAAAAAAGAAGGTACCCTATGTCCCTATCTGAAGATTGGCCTGTCAGCGATGAGATGCTCTTAACAGGGAGTGGTTTGCATTCTCTCTGCACCATTTCTCAGTGTTGTCAAAATTTTGCTCATTCCAGAGCTGAAGTCCTGTTGGTAGTTCATTATGTACTTCATCCCTTTTGTTTTTGACCAGTATGTACTTCATCCCTTCAACATTTGAGAAGCACAAAGGACAAAATCTTGAATGAAGAATGCAAGCCTCACAAGGAAGGTGGTGTGGGAATTAGGCGTTTGGAGGACATGAACGCTGCCTTGTTGGGAAAGTGGATTTGGAGACTCGAGTGTGAAGAAAACAGCTTGTGGAGATCCATTAGGAGATTCGAGTGTGAAGAAAACAGCTTGTGGAGATCCATTATTGAGGGCAACTATGGGACATCGCCCTTTGAATGTAGGACCAGATCTGCATCCCTTTATAGAGCATCCTCCTTGTGGAAATCAATTGCATCGTTGGAATGTCAGGTTGGGAAGGGCATCGGATTCTCTTTGGGAAGCAGTGAAAAAATTCAGTTTTGGGACGACGTATGGATCGGGGAGCGCATGTTAAGATCTGATTTTCCTAATCTTGCTACTCTCTGCCCCACGGACAATATTTTGGTAGATAAGTGCTATTCCGGAGCAGATGCTGTTGGTGTCTGGGTCCCCCCTGCAGACGCAACTTGAATGAAATCGAGACGAACGAATTGATTCAGCTCTTGTAGTGTCTCTGTGAAATCTCGCCATCCTCGGGTGTCAATGACTCCTTGCTTTGGCTGAAAGACAGATCAGGTAACTTCACAGTGAAATCCTTGTATCGTATCACTAGCCGAAGATCCCCAAATCTGAATTATAGTCACACAGGACAAGTCTGGTCATATGGAGCTCCACCAAAGGTAGCAGCCTTTGCTTGGCTGGTGGGAAGGAATACAGTGCTTATCATTGAAAACCTTCGTAAGCAGGCAATGATTCTCCCTGATAAATGTCTTCTCCGCATGAAGGATGCAGGCATGGCAATTCATCTCTTCATTTTCTGCCCATTTGCTAGAGGGCTGTGGGACAAGATTTTGGAAATCTTTAATATTCCTTGGGTGATGCTGATTTTGGATTTTTGTTTGTTTTTCTGTTTTCATGCTTGTATGCTTTGCCTTCTGGCGTTGTTCTTTTTAATGTAATTCTTTACCTTTCAAAATAATAAAATAAATAAAATCTTGCAATGCTTTTGGTGTATCTTTCAAATGATGTTAAAAGGGACTGGCAGGAATGTTATATTCCGTTACTTTCCAGCTTTTTTTTCCCCCTGCGAGATCTGATTTTGATTCTATAAACTTCAGTATGAATTGCAGCATTTAAGAATTCGATGGACTCTGTCAATTGCTTCTTGGCAGTGCACTCGTCGGCCTTCATATCTCTCCTTTTTTCTTTTTATGCAGTGCTTTTGTTGCACCAGCTGATATTCAAGCATTTACCAATGAAGCAAAGATTAAGTTGTCAGCTCGATGTCAAGGTAAAACTGTAAAAGATTTTGCCCGTGCTGTGAAGGAGATATGCGAGGCATTTGAAGAACTACAGCGAAAAAAATCAAGTGTTTCTGTAGAGGATATTGATAGGACTGCTGTTGGCTGTGTGACTTCATCAAATGATGGTGGAGAAGACAGGAAACATCTGGGGCACCATGAAGCTTTTGTGTTAAATGATCGGGAAGAGATTCTTGAACAGAGGGAAAGTGACAGTAATGAGGGTCCTGATGATGAAGTGTATCCATTGGAACACTCTTCACGGAGCTGGGAGGATACTGTTGCTGCAGATGTAAAACATGGTATTTTACATAATACAGAGCTGAAGTCGTCTCCAGTTTTATCTGATAATAAGAGGAATAAAACATCCAATGTAGGTGGACTCTTACCAAACAAAGGTGCAGTTTCCATCACAAGGTCAGATTCACCCCATAAATTAGAAATTTCTTCAAGTACTCATGCCGAAGTTAGTGGTCGACCAACCTGCCCGGAGCATGGTGAGGTAGAAGCTGATTTGAAAGGCCTAGATGCTAGTGGAAGTTATATCTCGGATGCTGAAGAGAAGCCATCTATTGGTGTGATTGACGACAGCCACGAGGGTTCTCCTCCTCTGGCTGTGTCCTTCCATTCCAGAAATCCTGGTTCTGGACGGAAGGTTATTGCTAAAGGTCACAGGACAACCAAGGTGGTTGGTGAATCAAAAAGGAAGGTAGAGAGTGCTGTGAAAGTACACGTGAAGTCACATGGAGCTCGAAAGTCATCGAAGGATGAGTCTTCTGATGCTTACCGCAAACTCCCTGAATCCGGAGAACATGTAAAAGATGAAATTATCTGCAAAACTGTGCAGGGAAAAATTACTTCATGTGACAGCACGAGAGGATCATCTCCATATGCTTCAAAATCGGATACAGATGTTGGCAGTGAAAAGAAGACCAAGAGCTTGCTCAAAGCTAAGAAGCAGTTTTCAGAAGCAGATAACTCTCCTGGAGTTCATGTTCATAAGAAGGCAACATCAGGTAATGATGAGGAAGAGGGCAATGACAAGGGGTTATCATCTGTTGGTTGCATGAAAAAGAGGCCCCGGCCCAGACGGAGGAAAAATGAGACAGCTATCAATGAAGATTCACATCCTGTCAAAAGACCCAGTGTGGCTGAGAATGATGATATGGCTGAAAAATCAACTTTAGTGAGCAGGAGAAGTGATTCCACACGCTCTGCTGTTGAAAATAAAGGAGATGAACTTTTGGAAAGTAAGAAATCCACATCACACATCAAAGCTGAAAATTCTGCAGTGTCAAGAACTGAAATATGTGTTGCTGGCAGCCACTTAGCGAGTGATGAGGCCGTACTACCCCCAACTAAGCGACGTCGCCGTGCATTGGAGGCAATGACCGATTGTGCTACTAAAACTGCTGGAGATACAACTGAAAAGAGTTCTGACTTAAATAAAATTGACAAGTCAAGTTCCGATAATGATAGGTCCCCAACTAAAGTCCGTTCCAGACGGAGATATCATCCATTTGATAATGAGGATGGAGGAAATCATAGAACACCAGTTCACAGTGGATCTGCGAGCATTTTGAAGACAGTGGCTTCAGATGTGGTTTCTGTGCATAATGGCAATATAAATCAAGAAAGTCCCAGCAATTTTCAATCAGATGTTAAGGGTGTCATGGTTGAAAATTTGGATTCAGCAAGACCCGATGATAGTGCTCCCCAGGATACCATATCACCTGTTAAAATTCCCAAAGACTCTTTATCACTCACTCCAAGTCAAAACAAAGGGAAGTCTAAGAAAACTATGGAGTCACATATTGCTCATAATCCAGGGAAGCTAGGATCTCAGAGACCATCTTCTGAGGGTAAACCAACCATCCTCTTGCCCAAAATCTCCCCTGGGTCCGTTAATGCAGCCAAGTCAGTAGAACATAAAATCATCAAGCCCCTGATTAAACCATCTGGTACTGCTATGCTAAAGAAGGCACAGAGTGGATCCAAAAGTTCAAATGTGGTATCCGAAAACTTAAACCGTTCTAATAATCAAGTGATGGCACAAAGGAACAAACCCACCTCTTCATTAGAAAAATCGAAGGTTACTCCAAAAGTCATTTCACAGATGAATGTTGGCTCTGATAATGTGTCTAACGTTGCTGGTTCACCGGAACTTAGCACTGAGAAAGATATTCTGCTAGGGGAACAGTAAGTAGAACTTGTACTGGCTCACTATATGGTACCCATTTCCATTATTTGGTATGGTCTCATGCTCATGACTTATTATATATGCACATATTTGTCTTAATGCAGAGCCAAAGTATGTAAAGACGATAAAGCTGCTATTTCATTGACAGATTCAAAGTTCACAGATTCTTCTACATCTATGAAACACCTGATTGCAGCTGCTCAAGCAAAGAGGAGAGAAGCACACTCTCAGTCTCTTCCCCACGGAAATGCTTTTCCTGCTTCTATTTCGACCCCACTTGTGGCCCATGGAAGGAGTCCCAGCCCTGTTTCTGCAGTTCACCCTTTTTCATCTGGCAATGTGATGCAACATGATATGAAAGGTTTTCATGCTCATACATCTTTAGCTTCTCCGACTGCTCATTTTGGTAATCTTGTACCACAAAATCAAATTGATCCTGAAGAATATCAGAGTGGTCGAGTTACTCCAGGATACAGGACACATGGGGGTTCACTGAGTGGTGGTACTGAAGCAGCTGTTGCCCGGGATGCTTTTGAAGGAATGATAGAGACATTGTCGAGGACAAAGGAAAGTATTGGCCGTGCAACTCGTCTTGCCATTGACTGTGCCAAGTATGGTATTGCCAGTGAGGTGAGGCAAATTTTAACAGTGTAATTTTTTGATCGAGCAAAAAAATTATATTAAAAGCATTGCTTGAAGGCAAAAAACCATAGCTTACAACATAATCACCGACCAAGCCCCAAGAAATACATCTTAATCCAAGAAACTCCAAATAGTGTAAAGGCTCGTTTGGACGCATGTCCTCAATAGTGGCCTTCTGTAAAATGTGTCCTACGTTGAATTTATTCTCTACAGGAAAAGGCACACTAAGCTTTTGGGGGGGAACTAAGAATCCAAATCCTTGGTTCCATGCAGGTTGTCGAACTCCTCATTCGCAAGTTGGAGAATGAACCCAGTTTTCATCGTAGAATTGATCTGTTCTTTCTCGTGGATTCTATCACACAATGTTCACATAGTCAGAAAGGTATGTATATTTGAGAAGACAATATTGCAGGAACTATGAATATGTGATAATTGCTTTCTCAGGCATTGCAGGAGCCTCGTACGTTCCTACAGTACAGGCAGCGCTCCCGCGTCTTTTAGGTGCTGCTGCTCCACCTGGGGCTGGTGCTCATGAGAACCGTCGCCAATGTCACAAGGTAATTGTAGTTTGCTTGTAAAAAAATGCTTTCACCCATAGATGAGGACATAAATTGATGTGTTCTCAGGTTTTGAGGTTATGGCTTGAGCGGAAAATCCTACCGGACTCACTTCTTCGTCGTTACATGGATGATATCGGAGTTTCAAATGATGATACGACTGCTGGATTTTTTCTGAGACGTCCATCTCGCGCTGAGCGTGCTCTGGATGATCCAATCAGAGAAATGGATGGCATTCTTGTTGATGAATATGGGAGGTGTGTTATTTTTTATTTTTCATTTTCTAGAGGTAACCAGCTGTTCCTTTTCTATTCAGATATTTTATGTTGCATTTGCTAGAGTAATGATTAATTGGCTATAGTTTGACTGCAATTAATGATTTTTTGCCCTTTTATTTGATCTGCAAGCTTTTGGAAGCATCAATCTGTTATTCTGACCTTAGTTGCACTGTCCCTCTAACTAGGTCCTGCTCCTTCCTCGAACTGTGCTTGAGATTCGTGCTCCTGCTTGCGTTCCCTCTCCTACTTCATTTCTGTTTATACTTGAAAACATTCTGACACAGCCGTTTCCCCACTCCCACTTTTACACCTGAATCTGTTGACACTTTGCTTTCACTCTTCATGGCAACAAGTGACCATGGTCCATGCTGCTTATAATGATACTATGAACAACTACAGAACAAACATGAGACATGCATTTTGTGAGTGTCCAGGTGAAACAGTTCGATTAACTGATTAAGAGGATCGAAAGAGAAAAAAATGCACCATCCCAAGGAAATATGAATAAACAAAGATATGGCATCAACTGCAGGATGTTTTATCCAGCTTAAAAAATTCACCACCTCAATCTGAACCTTCTACTTGTCATGGTTGCCATTTGATTCTAGCTTCTAGTTCAGAACCCAGACAAAACCTCAGGAAGAAGTATCGATTCGTGAGAAAAATGAGTTCCTTATAACCATTGAGTTTGTGCTTGCCATGGTGTGCTGTAAAGGCCATTACGTAAAGGTAACGGTGGTGACCGTTACACGTTATGGGGTCGTAAAGGCCGCAACGGAAAAAAATGACCCTTAAAAGGCCGTTACAGCCCCTGTAAAGGCCGTAACGGTCAATTACGGGGTTGATACAGGTTTTTCGCTTTTTTTTTTTTTTTTTTTGCTTCCAATAAAAGAATAAGAGACCGTAAAGGCCGTTACGGCCATCGTTACCATTACGGAACACCTTGGTGCTTGCCTTTTGTGCACACAAGAGGGAGTGGGTGAGGGGTGGAACCATCTTCTTCCTCCTCCTTTCCAATGTTGGCTCTCTCTCTCTCTCTCTCTCTCTCTCTCTCTCTCTCTCTTCCCGTTTCATGATGTGCACCATTTTTGCCCATCTGCAACGTTCTGTCTCTACAATCCACATGGCTCGCCTTTTCTCCTCTCCAACTTCTAAGCATGGTGTTCTTTTTTCCTTTCATGATGTGCACCATTTAGCCCATCTACAGTGGTTTGTGTCTCTACAATCCTCAGGTCGCTTAGTTTTTTCCTTTCCTGCTTGTGTTCCTTTTGTATTCTTTTCTGCCTTGCTTGCGGCTTCCAATAAAAGTTTCGTAACTTCTAAAAAAAAAAGCATGGTGTTTCTTTTCTCCATTTGTGATGTGCACCATTTTAGTCCCATTGGCAGGGCTCGGTCTCTACAATACTCTGTTCTCGCTTTTTCATCTCTTATTTTGAGCCTATGTACTGTCTAACCCACACCACACACTAAGGAACACCCCAACTTCTCAAGTGGCCTACTGCCTGAGAGACAAGAGGGTCCTTACTTACAACACTAGAAAGGGATCCATTGCGATTCCTGAAACAACGGTTGTTCCTTTCAGCACAAAGAGACCAGAGGCCAGCGAGCAAAGCCAACCTCCACTTCTGTTTAAGAGGATTTCCGGGGACACCATCATGCCAAGCTGGGAATAACAACTCAATCAATCCTGGCATAACCCAAGGGATTTTGAAGGCCTCCATAATGCCTACCCACACACTCCTCTCAAAGGGGCAAAGGATAAAGAGATGACCACAAATTTCACGTTGTTCTTGCAAAGGAGGAACATATTCGGAAGCTACGATGGTTCATTTCTTAAGATTGTTGACGGTAAATATTCTTTTCCTTCCCACAAGCCAAGTGAAAGCCGCAACCTTAGGCGGGGCATTGTATGACTACAAAGGTCCAGTATGGCTGCATCAAACCGTGGCCAACTCCTCGAAATGAGGGAAAAGAACGATTTCATTGCGAATCTGCCGGTTTATCCTTTAGCCAAACCAGCGAATCGGGGCACCTTGGAGATGGAAAGACCCCTTGAAGACAATCGAGAAGGAACAACAGATCATCTGCCTCAACGTCAAAGAGATTTTGGCTATAGGGAGGAGCCCAAGACCCATTGACACCTGTCTTGGAGAAGCATTGGGTAATGAAGATGTTTGGAGAGAGGGAAAGGGCGGCAAGGTCCAGGAAAACCAATCTCAAAGGAAACTTGCCAATCCAGATATAGTCTTAGAACCAAATTCTCTCACCTTACCTTACAGAAAAACCAAAACCCTAGACTACTTCCCCGCCGGCTAGGCAACCACCTTCGATAGGGAAGAAGCTCTATAGAGAGAGGAAGGCTTAATCTACCAACCGAAGCATGACACCATACTTTTCTGCAATGATAGACTTCTAAAGACTACCCTCTTTCATCCCAAATCTCCAAACCCACTTTCCTAGTAGGGCATCATTGATGTCCTCTAGACGCCTAATCCCTGCACCTTCACTGTAGGCACTGCGTACTTCCTTCCATTCTAGGAAATGAAATAATCATTGACCAAAGCTCCTTGCCAAGAGGAAGTCCCTTTTGACCATGCCTATCCTACCCATAACATATTTCAGGCATTTGAATAGAGACATAAAATATAAAAGGAGATTTGAAGGAGCTTTGATAAGTGTGATCCTACCACATAAAGAAATGTGCCTGCTTTTCCATGAAGATGGCTTCCTCTCCATACGCTTTATGACCTTATCCCATAAATGTAAAGGCAGTTTGCCAATACAAGGGGAAGACCAAATTAAGAAGACGGAAAAGACCCAGCCTTGCAACCAAAGACTTCAGCTAGAACCGACACCTCATGAGTGGAAAGATGGATCCCAAGGATCTCACTCTTGGAAATGTTGACTTTCAAACCTGACATGATCTTGAAACACTACAATTTGACGCAAATTATCAATCATAGACTCGACAACCTCACATAGAATGAGGGTATTCTCAGAAAACTGGAGGTGGGAAACCCTACTATCAACATTTTTCACTTTAAAACCTTGAAAAAGACCCACCTATTGCCCTTATGCTCAGCATCTTGCTGAGACCCTCCGAGACAATGACGAATAGGAAGGTAGAAAATGGCGCTACATTTTTCACTTTATTGATGTTTCTTGTTGTCTCATATTTATATTTCAATTCATCATCGTCTCCTGCCTGTTATCCAGGCTGGTTGACATGCCACGGCCTCTCCAGCCAGGTCTCAGGTTCAAGACACGCTAACAGCGTTAGTGGGCTCTTTGTGTGATTAACTGGGTGGGTGTGTTGTGGTACTAACACATTTGCATGACTAACGCAATAAATAATTACCTCTCAAGAAAAAAAAATCATCATCATCTAAGCCTTATCCCAACTAATTTGGGTTAGCTCATATTTATATTTCAATTAACCAAAAAAAGTTTTGTTAGAGTTTGTAATCCTTCAGAGAGAGTGATACTGTTCTGAATTTTTCTTTTAATTTTAATCATGCAAGTGCCTTGGAAGACTAAGAGAAGGAGAATAGCAGTAGATGGAAGCATTTAGTAATCAAATATATAGCAAGCAATACCATGTGCCTCTGAACTTAAGCAGTAACCTCTCTTTTAGGCACTTTCCAAAATTTTGTCACCGAGTTTTTTTCTCTTCATTTTTTAATGTTTACAGGTGGCTAGTTGTCCTATTTTTACGATGTACTAGGGTTATAGCACGTGCAACGCACGTGAAGAGAGGAGGGGAAGGAACCTTTAAAAAAAGGCCCAAATTCTGATGGGGCCGTACAGTGTGGTGGGGCCCAGCAAATAGCGGTACAAAATCTCAGAAAAAAAACTGCTCCTCCTTGTTCTTCCTAGTCAGTGATCTTCCGAGAGAGAGCCATGGGTCGGCAGTTAGACCCTCTGTAACAGCAAGCAGAAGAGATGAGGAAGAAAATAGAACAGAGGAATATTGAAAGGGAGTCTTAAAAGCCTTTGCTGTTTGAGAGAGGGAGATGGAAAGAGAGCGGTTGAAAATGGGTGTTAGGGACTTTCCTTGTATTATATGGGGTCGAATGCTATTTCGGCCGGTTGCTTTGCCTGCCTAATATCTAACCCTTGAAGGGCTTTTTACAGGTGTAATCTGAGCTGTTCATTGGCGAGCAGCCTCAATTTCAAAGTCCCAAAATACCTCTACCTTTATTTTAAATTTCTTCACTTGTCCTTTGAATATTCAAAGCTTTTATTTTTTATTTTTTATGATGACAGGGTGTCCCTGCCCCTTTATAAGGCGAGACTAATCCCTGCAGATGCACGCAATCACCTACAAACCACGTGCATCGGGTAATCCTGGGGAGAGGAATCGATCTTGCTTTGAATATTCAAAGTTTGACACTTTTAAAACTTCTAAAACTATTTGCGGTAGAATTGACCAAACGCTAATCATGTTATATGTAGTATAAATTTGTATGTGTTAGCATTGCATTTTTTAGGACAGAGAACAGTCCATATGTTGAAACACAAATATATGCTCTTTTAGTTTATGGTTTTGTCTTGACTCAAGGTGCCTGATTCTTCATAATTGCCCTTATATTTACTGAGGATCTTCTTTAAAATTCTCTTCATTATTGGAGACCTTTTTTTCTTCTCATTATTCATATACTTTGTAAGCTATACACTATTGCTTCCTTGTAATGACATCATGCAGGTCTGTTACATACTGTTTATTTCTGTAATGTTCTTTTCAGCAATGCAACATTTCAGTTGCCTGGATTTTTATCTTCTCGTGTATTCGAGGATGAAGAAGATCTTCCTAGTAGTTTATGCAAGGATACTGGTGATGAATCACCAGAGGAAGCTGCTGATGCTTTAGAAGAGCCAGATACAAGCGCAGTTACTCCAAGTGATAGGCGTGGGCACCACATTTTAGAGGAGGTGGATGGGGAACTTGAAATGGAAGATGTTTCTGGGTCCTCCAAAGATGAAAGAACGGCTTCTGGGAATGGTTCAGATAGAATTTTAGAATCTACTTCGAACAATCCGACAGAGCCACCTCCACTACCACTGGATTCTCCACCGTTACCTATAGATTCTCCACCTCCATTACCACCATTACCTCCTTCACCGCCTCCACCACCCCCACCACTGTCTCCTTCACCACCTCCACCACCACCTCCATCACTACCACCGCCACCTCCATCACTTCCACCACCACCATCAACGCCGCCTCCACCATCTATGCCACCACCACCATCGATGCAGCCGCTGCCGCCAACAATGTTGCCTTCTACTTCACCACCCATTGCATATCACCCTTCTCTTTCTCAAGAATATCACAGGACCCCAAATGTAAGTCTAATAGGCTGTTAATTTCTTTCAATTTTCATGGAAATAGGTTTTATAACCTCTACTTTGTATACAGGGTAACCAGCTTATCCAAATGGCTGGAAATGCTTCTCTCCAGAGCCATGATAATGTCACTGTGAAAAGTGAAATGGTTCCGCAACATTCTCCTTGCTTTGTGACAACAGGAGTCGGCAGTACACATGATGTGTCTGGCTTTGGTTCCTC
Source organism: Liriodendron chinense (assembly GCA_003013855.2). Lineage (NCBI taxonomy): Eukaryota > Viridiplantae > Streptophyta > Magnoliopsida > Magnoliales > Magnoliaceae > Liriodendron > Liriodendron chinense. The sequence goes on along the minus strand of ML058513.1, from coordinate 344,654 downwards.
AAGATCATTTGGATTTGGACATAGTGACGTGTATATAGCCCCTCAAGCTTCTCTTACCAACCAGCACTTCCAACCTGGTAGCGCATCTTTACCACATAGACCTTACCATCCCCTCCCCCATGCACAAACATCATCCAATCATTTCTCATACGTGAAGCCCACAGTTCAGCAACAGTTCCATCCTTACTCTTTGCCAACCGTTCCTAATGGACGGAGTCAATATGTAAGCGACGAACAGTGGAGGGCCCATTCTAGCAATTTTAGTCCAGACAATCAGCATCATGCTTGGGTGACTGGAGGGAGGACACCATCATGTTCAGGGGCGCTTTTTGTCCAGGATGGTATGCCACTTCTTGTTCTTAGCCAACTTAACATCTTAAATCTCCAGAATTATTCATACACTTAAAATAGTCTTACATTCAACCTATTGTATTAAGGCTACGATATGTGTAATTCATTGAGAGCATCCTCATATGTGTTGTTCTATTGATGTTTGGAATGCAATTGCATTACCAGTGCTTTTGGGTAATTCAAGAGAGTTAAATTTTTGCATGACAGGGTTCTATCGGTCACCCGTGGAAAGACAATGCACCAATTCGATGGGTTCACAACTTCCTGTACATAGTTCTGCAGCACCCAGAGCTTCAATTACAGGTTACTTTATTTTTTACAGAAATTAAAAATGAAAATCCAGGTGACTTCGTCTTGCAATGAACCTGGTGGTTGATTAAATAAAATGCTTTCAGCACTTGAGGTTATGTTTATACCTTGCAATTCATTAATTACTTGCTATTTGCAGGTCCTCCTGGTCATGGTGTTCCCCAGATGTTACCATGCAGGTCAAACATTGCACCTCTTAATAGTTGGAGGCCAGCATAGGAATCATTTTGAATGAAAAGTTACATTGGAAATTTGGTGAGGTTTTCATTTCTAGCAAGCACTTTTTGGCCTCTTCATTTCTTTGCTGATTCACGAATATATTGAAGAACTTATTGCTTTGCTATTTCAGGCATCTGCAATTTACACATTGAAGCACCAGACTTTCATCCCATAATGCGTTAGAAAGCAGTCTTGGTCTTCTTGCTGACTTTCAAATAGCCTGGCCACAAATTGATGGCATTGAGGTCTTCGGAGACTGTTCAAAGGACTATATTGTAATTTTTACTGAAAACTGCATCCCGCAAGCTTACTACGACTGAGTGTAAGCCGATGTTTTTGACACAACGAGCAAATCTGTTTATAACTTTTTTAGGTGATAGAAGTACTATGCTGTTGCCCTCATTTATCTTTGTTGGTTATACAATCAAAAAGAAATTTATTCGAAGCAACTTGAGTGTACTTTGAGTGTAGGGGTGTAGCTTCTTGGTGAATATATGGAGATTGAAAAACAAATACATACATACATATATACATACATATATGTATGTGTGTGTGTGTGTGTGTATCCATGTATGTATGTACATACATATATCATCATCATCTAAGCCTTATCCTGTTTTTTTTTTTTTTTTTGGAAGAATGCTTTATCAAGGAAATGCAAATACTAACATAACAACACTCTGACCGATCAACGTAGGGCAAGTCGAAAAGACAATATATAACCACAAAGCCACATCAGCAACACTCTCAGACCCAACTCTTTAGCGATATGTAGTATGATATCAGAGGGAAGGCCTTGATGCCCCAGCTTTTACAAGCCCGTCTGCCATTTTCTATTCGTGTTCAGCTCTCCATCCACAATTTCACATGGGTAAAGGAAACTGGCTTTCCTCGGCACAGTTCTAGTGCTGCCTCTATCAGATTTGCAAGCCTCTGAGGAAATCTCTCCAATGATGCCAACGCAAAAACATTCAATGCATCATCCTTGAAGCTATGAGATCCACCATTAGTTTGACTGATTACAGGAGGGCCACAACTTCCACATAACTGGAGTCTTGAATACCCAGCAGCATAGAAAAATTCTAATAATGCTTCTGTTATGGTCATGGATAATGCCCCCACTACCTGCAAACCCCGGATTGCCAGCAAACATCAAAGTTAATTTTGAAATTTGTGATTTCAGTGCAGCAGTTCCATCCAATAAGTTGCAAAGAGGACCTGAGGGATTTTCTTCAACATCCTATTGGCTTTACTCCAAAATTGGATTAGCTGTAAAATCTTACCCACCATCTCCCAAGGGACATTCTGCCTCTAGAGATACATTTGTTTCTTTCTAGTCAAATAACCCATAATGTGATGAGGCGGCCCTTCTTCCAGAAAGCCTTACCAGTTGCTCCCCACACACGTATTGTCCAGCCGTCAACTCAACTGGCAGTTGTGTACAGCATAACCCAGGAAATGCTGAACTTTCGGAGGACCTGATTCCATACCACTACAGCTATAGGACTGGAAATAAGATGATGGTCAACTGTCTCCTCATTTTTGCAACACATGGCACATCTGTTAGGCATAACCATGCCCTGCCTTTTAAGTTATTGATACTTAAGATCTGCCCCGACAAGCCACCCAGACCAAAGCATTAACCTTCAGAGGGATTTCAGACTTGCAAAGGCTATGGAAAGCCACTGTTGCTCTCGATCTTCCTCCGGATGACTCCCTGGACGTGTAGTCCTAACTGAGAAAATACCATTAGATGCCAGCACTCAGATTCTCCTATCCCTTCCCACTCAAGGGATGCAGCAGGCTGTAACGTGCAGCAACAGGTTTGATTGTGAGACGACCTCACCTTTGGGGCTATCAATGGGTTGGGTCCCAATGTACCCATACCTGGATTGATCGGTCCCTAGGTCCTATTGAGTCAGGTCCTACTGGGTCTGGTTATCATATTTGATTTCCCGGGCCCAGTCGGGTTTGGGCACCCATCAGAGACCGCAACCATTTGTTTGGGTCAGGTTCTGGTTTGAGTATTTATAGTGACCCTTGCTTGATAAACTGCTCAGATATTAAGGGTGTCCATTGTTAGCATGTGCAAGGGCATGTAATATACATTGTCATGCGTGCTGGTGGGCTTAGCAAAACTCCAAGAATATTAAGATGCCTATGATAGTTCACCAACACTTTAAAGGTGATGGTGACTCATCAACCTTAGTTGTAGACATAGTTGCATGACAATTGTGATCAAACGTGGATGGACTGATGTTGCCCTTGGTAGGTGGACCATTTACTTTTTTACTTTAACCATCTACTTAATGCTTTGGATAGCTGAATTTGTGTGATTTTTGAGATATTATCCATCCACAATATGCCACACAACCCCTAAAAATCATCGATCTCCTCTAAGCTGTGCCTAAGAATGAAATTCCAGACAGGGCAGCCTCCCTGATGCTCCAAGTAATTCCTAACTAAAACATATCTCCGCTTTGGTAATCTGTAGAGCCTTGGAAAATGATTGGCATGCTTGTTGTCCTCAAATCTGTTCATCCTCCCAAAAGCAAACACAGTCACCACTGTTTGACCATGAATTTGGGCCCTTCGCTGAGAACTTGCCCGTGCCTTGGTTGTGTTTCCCATTTATAGAATGCCTTTCCAAGTTTTGGAGACTGAGGATCTGCCAATATCCGCCAACAACCGACACATGACCAATTCGTGCCATCAGTATCGTATTTTCCAAGATGGTTTGCCTCCAAAGTATGTTCTTGTCAATGCCAAATTGCCACGACCATTCATTTAAGAGGCTCCAATTCCTCTCTTTGACCTTTCCTACACCCAAGTTCCCTTCAACTTTTGATTTTTGGACTTGTTTTTTGTTTAAAGGTAATGGGAATTTTTATTAAAGAAGAGTGCCAAAAAGGCCTTAGCAGCGAAAACAAAAGCTAAAGCCCAACAAAAGAATTACATACGTCGAAATCCTTTAAACAAGAAGCCCAACCCAAGGTATCGAGTTTCACCTTTCTAAAGACATCCGATGCCGACCCACATTATTTTGGAAGCACCGATTGTTCCTTTCTCTCCAAAGAGCTCAAATAACTATCAACATCGCTAACCTCAAACCACTCTTCCTTTCTTTTTGACCTCGCCCTGTGCCATGTTAGAAACAAGCCCTCTATGGACCCAAGCACCACTCAAAGACACCTTGAAAAGGGGGGAAAATCTCTCCCACACTTCTTAAGAAATTGGTCAACGGACAATCAAATGATTTACTGACTTTGCACTTTGCATGCACAATACATAGATGTTGGGAATATCCATTGACCTCTTCTGAAGATTATCAATGGTAAGCACCTTGTTCCTACCCGCCGACTTGGCAAAAGCTGCAACCTTAGGGGGCGCCATAGAACCAAATGAACGATGTGTGACTGCAATACACCCACCGGAATCCTTTGAACCATCTTGTAGAATGACAGAACAGAGAGGAGACCTGACTTATCCTCTTTCCAAACCATCTCATCCGTCTCACCTAGATTAGGATGGATGTCCTGAAGATGTGCCAAAATCCAAATAAAATCATCCACTTTATCATCCGATAAATTCCTTTGATAGGGGGGTGATCATCACTCGAAAGGGAGAGGCAACGAGCACATGAATGTTCACTTTCGGTGCTAGTCTAGCTAACCTTGGAAACTCAATGAGCTGCAGTCCCTCTCCTAATCATACATTCTCCTAGAAGTGAATCCTCATATAATCACCAAGAGGGAATCTGATCCCTTCTTTGAATTTTGCCCCCAGTCTAGCAATCACCCGCCACATCCCAGAGGCCCTATATAAGAGAATCCCCAATCCAGCAACCCCTTTCTTTGATGCCATACTTGCCGGCGATCACGTCTCTCTGTAAGTTCCCTTCTCCCGTCTCAAATCTCCACAACCATTTACCTAGAGCAATATTCGTACTCTCCAACTTCCTAATACCAGCTCCCCTTTCTCGATAAGGCCTACACCTCATCCCATCTTAACTAGTTGAAACACCAAATTGGTGCATGACTTGTTTGGAATGTTTTTATGGATTTGGTTATGATCATGTTGACTTATATGTATTGTGGAACGATGGTTAGAAATCAAAATATCTTTTTTCTTTGTTCTATAGAATCAAAATGCTGCTTTTCCAACGTGATTCTACATTCACAGAATTGGTAACAAGAATATAAATTATTAAAGGATCCTTGTATGTTTTTTAAGGGAAATTTCTTGAAAGACCAAACAAAAAAAAAAAAAAAAAGAAAAAAAAGAAAAGAAAAGAAGGAAAGATAAGAATCCTTTAACATCATCATGACATGGTATTACTTGGTGGATATCGATGGCAAAAGGATGATTGATGAGTTTTTATTTTTTCTGATTTATTTATATTTTTCATATTTTTAAAATTTTGAAGAAAATAATAAAAAATTCTTACAATTATGATACAAGTTGCGATTTGATACGATCCAACCTCTATTAAGATTTGCGATATGATAACAATTTTGACAACATTGCTACCAGCAGCAAACCTTCTCTGGATGTTGGAGACAACCTTCACTAGGACTTGACCAAATCTGGAAGCTATGATTTTTGCAAGGATCCCAATTAGGCTAATTTCTGTGAACTTCTTTCCAGTTAAGGAGATGAAATTTACTGTTGTCTTCTGAACTTCTAGAAAATCAGTTTGGTGTTTCTCGATTTTCACTGCCAGGACTAACAGGATAACAATAGTTAATAGACTGGCAAGTTGGTTAGTCTGGCTTTGGTTAAAGCGATCATATGCTTTAATTCAAACTGTCCATCATGTGCTTCATATCAGATTGTCATGTCTCCAAGAATCACTCCTGCAGACCATAATAACCATTGAATTACTGCCCCATTAAAATGTATGGTCCATATCAATTACAAAGGCCCAATCATTGATTTGCACTAGCCAATCTACGGACCCCACGTTTGATTGCTTGTCAAGCTCAAGACCTCTTTCCCAAGTCCCAACAAAATTGGGCGATTTCTGAAATGAGGAATTTAAATATTTTTCAAGTCTATTCATGAATTTGGATAATTTTGCTAGTTGCCCAATTCACGCATTAAGGTATCTGTCCAAACACCTCAATAGTACACTTCTTGAATGAGGCAATTAAAAAGTTGCTAAATTCATGAATTGGGCATCAGTCCAAACACCTGTTAATAGTCATGTCGTTATTTGTAAGGTGACTAGGGAATGGCTTACAACCATGTAGATTGAAACTTCCTAGAGTGTATGCTTGAAAGAATGAGTTTTGGAGGAATATGGATAGGCTGGATAAGAGGGTATAATACTTTCCAGTCAGTTCTAAGTTTGGATCATTGTTCCCATAAAGGTTTTTTCTCTACTTCAGGTGGGTTGCATTCGGCTATCACCATTTTCAATTTTGGTTGGAGGATTAGGTAAACTTTTCCTAAAAGGTTGCAGATATGGGCATCATGAATGCTTCCACTCAATGTGGGTCATGGTGTGCCGTAACAGCAACGGCAGCCTGTTATGAAGACAATACAGGTTTTATTCAGAAAGAAGGTCGTAACAGCCATTACGGCCTGTGTCATAACGGTAATGGTGGTGGCTGTTATGGCCACTGTTACTGTTACAGAATACCTTAATGTGGGCATTGTTAGAAGTATCAGCGATATTATTGATAGTATTGGCAATACTATCGTTATCACCAACTCGGCGGTACCGATAACATTGTTAGTATCAGAAATTTCAGGTATCATCAACATATCACCAAGTTATCGGCCGATGCATCACCAATTCTTTCGACTGCGTAAATTCCTAGTGTCGCTTGTATCGACAATGTATCGGCGATATCTCCATAATATTGCAATGTATCGCCAATGTATCGATATCACCAAAAATATATTTATTAAAAAAAATCATTTCAATTTTTTTTATGGGTGCATGGTTGTATGATGAAATACATGTTTCTATGTGTATATATGTATGCATGGATGGATGGATGGATCATGGATGTGTGTATGGATGGATGGTTGATTGGTTGTATGGATGTATGGTTGGTAGGATGTATGTATGTATTTGTGTGTATGCATGCATGGATGGATGGTGCGTGCGTGTGTGTATATACGTACCATTGTGTGTATGTATGTATGCATGCGTGGATGGATGGATGGTTAGATGGAAGGATTGATGGATCATGCACGTGTGTATGTATGTCTGTATGTGCATGCATGGATGGATGGATGGAAGGATTGATGGATCATGCATGTTTGTGTATGTATGTGCATGCATGGATGGATGGATCCACCATTTCCCCAGTGTTTCCCTTAAGTTAACAGTACATGCTTTTAGGCCCCCATTAAAGAGACGCTTATTATTTGACTCCTAAATATGCAAATATGTGCTTTTTTTGTTGCTGTTATTTGATTCTTTAATCTGCAAGTGTATTTTAGCATACCTTGAAATATCATTGAAAAATTCCACCATTTTCCCTATCTTCCCCCAATGTTTCCCCGAGTCAACATTACATGCTTTTAGGCCGGCCTCATGGAATTGGCTTTTACCAAATAGTGCCTCCAGCAAGGTATCCCAAAACAGATACTTATCAGCCGATACAGCCGATACGTATCGGAAACGGCCCGGCCCGTTATGCGATACGGGGTCCAATATGAGGGGCGTATCGGCCGATACGTCCTGTATCCGTATCGGTAACGGTGGGCACCGTTACGCCCACCGATACCGCTACGGGACACCTTGGCCTCCAGTAACTGATATTCGGAGGTAGTGCTTTCTAAGAGGAGAAATTGCATTGCTGCTCTTAAATGCTTTTTCTTTACAATGAAGTGGAAAAATCAAAAGTTGTGGGGCCCATGTGGTATGTGTCTCACATCCAATAGATGCACACCAACATTATTATTACTAGACAAACAAAAAATATGGTGGATCCAATCATAAGGTGGGCCAATCCCATAAAAAAATATGTACACCATTCAAACTATCCCATTTCAAGTATAGCCTATTTGATCATTTGATCGGCATGATGTTTTGCTTGTGTTATCACCATGGTATGGTGCATTCATTTAATGGTTTGGATGTCATACACATACCACGTGGGCCCCACAAGCGTAGAGTTTCACTACTTAAAGAAGGAAAAAAACTAAATGAGGACATTTTTTTAATTCCAACCCTAAAAAAGCAGCTCAATTTAATTTCTAATGGTGGAAGCATTATTTGGTGAAATATAGATCCCTCAGGAATTTTGCCGTGAAAATCCTAATGTGTATTTTTGCATCTCCTAAAATCTCATTGAGAAATTCCACCATCTCCCTCACGTTTCGCCAATGTTTCCCATAGTCGGTGATACATTTTCAGGTATCAATGATAATATCGGCGATATCAATACATGTTTCCGTATCCCCAGCAAGCGGTGCATGTAACTATACCGATACTACAAACATTGGATGTGGGTGAGCGGGAGCTAATAATATCCCATTTGCAATTTGCCGATGCCTCACTAGGAATTTTGTTGCTCTGCTAAATGAGTCATTAATCTTAAAGGTGTGTCAAGGTTCTTTGATGCCATTTCTAGCCTTAAAGTGAAATTGAGAAAATGTGATTTAATTGGTGTGTTATTATATGATGCTATTATGGTGTCCCTCGGAATGGATAGGTTGCAAGAAGTAGAATTTGCTAGTGAAATGTATTTGATCTTCCATTGGTCAAGCTTGAATTAGTATTTATGCAGGAACCAAGGTGAAGTCTGTGGAAAAGAAAGCTTTCTTGCTTTGTTGAAAATGAATTACTTGTCATTATGTGATTGAATTCATCCATTGGGAAGGTGTGTTGGTCACAAGTTTTGCCTTACAAAGTGAATCTTCCTAAATAATAAAAGGAAGAGGAATTGGATTAGATAGAGTAATAGAAAAAAGGGCTCTCCTTCAAGACTGAGTGGAAATGAAGGCTCCCATGGAAGTTCCAAGTTTTTTTTTTTTTTTTTTTTTTTTGTTATTTGTGTTCAAGGAGGTTTATCATTGAAGGAGATTCAAGCAAAGTCATTTTGTGTGTGAATAACTATTCCCCTGTTTCATTTTATGATTCTTTCATTTCCAATGAAGTTTTTGATTGAGCTCTCGGTTAAGTAGATTGTTTACCCATGTTGGTAGAGAAGCCAATCAATTGGCTTGAAGTCAAGTAGGGTGCAAGTATGGACTTGAATTTCTACTTAATGCTTTACTTAACTTTTTTTTTTTTTTTTTTTCCTTTTTAAATTAAGATCTTTGTTATTACCATCCAAAAGAAACAAAAATCTTCAATATGTATCAAAATATGAGAGCAAACCAAATGCTTTATGTGTATTTGGTGAAAGGGTTTTCATAGGTAGTTTTTGTAGTATCGGTATCATTACGTGCAATGATTGCAATATTGATAATATCGGCCAATATTATCGGTATCGCAGGTCAACGATACGAAACTGACCTGGAGTAGAAAAAATCCTTGGTATCGGGAGATGTATCGCGCTTTTTTCTTAGTAAATTTACTTGGCATTGATGTTATCTGTCAATATTGATAGATATCATCAACATCGACAGAAACCACAACCCCTCCGAACTTCATTTTTCCATCATTTTCATTCTTTCTTCTCTAATCTAAAGACATTGCGGGTGGATTTTGGTCCATCCTTTGCAATCTTTTGGGAGAAAAACATAGATTTCAAATTAGGGTCAAGATTTTTGTGGATTTAGGGCCAGTTTTCATTCAGTGAGTGATTTTGCATTTCCATCCTTTTTCTTTTGTTTAAATCACACAAATCTGTGCCAAAAGGTTGGAAATTCTTGATTCTTCATGTTTTGTATGGAAAATTAAGGATATGAACCTTCGATTTTGAGATTTGAGGGTAGGTGGTCCGATTTAGGTGAAATTGGGAAAATTTCAAAAATTCTGCAAATTCGTTACAATTTTATTGTCCAAACATGAAATCAAACATGTATGAGGCCCGTTCTACCAATTCATGTAGTTTTGGTGATTTTTTCGATTTTTTAAAGTATAAAATAAAAAATTATTAAAAATATATTTTTTTTGAAATTCCACTTCTATGAACGTTCAATTAGGCCCAATTTCAGATTATGCATGAGTGTTTGATGAAATCATCATTACACATACACTCTAATTTTGAGATTTGAGAATAGGTGGTTTGATTTGGGGAAAATTGGAGAAAATTTGAAATTTCTGCAATTTCTTCCAAATTGGTTGTAATGTTACTGTCCAAACATGAAATCAAACATATATGAGGCATGATCTATGAAATCAAACATATCTCCCAAATTAGTTTTGATCATTTTTTGAAAAAAATTTATTTTTGAATATTATTGCATCAGTTTTGTCAGATAGTACGTAACTTAGGACCCTATACAAAGGAAATCTATTATGTGCACTTTTTTTTTTGTGATGTTATGATTTAAAAGTGTGTATTAATGTCTTTTTTTAGCAGTCCTTGAAGTTTCATAAAAAAATTCGACCAATTCGTAATGTTTCCCCATGTTTCTCAAAAAGTGCGATACATTACTCGAAACAAACGATATATCCCGTGCGATAACCGATATGCATCTGTATCCCAAGGGTGCGATACGTAACGTGATACCGATACAGTAAACACTTGTTACAGGCATTATTTGGATTGTGAATTACATCAGTATTGTAATTTAAAAGCATCATCATTATGATTTTACTAGGTTTGTTTAAACACGTAATTTAGCACGTAATTCGGCGGTCAAATGCAGATGTAATAGGAGATAGATTAAGGAATTTAAAATCATTACAATTTGAGATTGTATTGCAGTGGAAATCTCCTATCTAAACACACACACATTAGTGTATTTTTCCTTTTTTTTTTAAGAAATGTATTTTTTTTCATATTGATTTGACATTTCGGTAATGTAGAAATATAATCATTACGATTTTCCTATGCCTATCCAAGCATAAGAATTGACGTTCAAATCACCTGTGTAATAGGAGACTTGCATTGTAATTTATAATCATTATAAATTTATAATACAATATAGTCATAATTAACAATCTAAACAGGCACTACATGTATCGCTTGCTTGGGATATGGAAACATGTATCGATATCGTCGATATTATTGCCAATACCCGGAAATGTATCGTTGACTGACGGAAACATGGGGAAATGGTGGAATTTCTCAATGAAACTTTAGCAAATGCTAAATGAAACTTTAGCAAATATTAATATATACATATTTGCATATTTAGGAATCAAGCAATAGCAAAAAAGACGCATATTTGCATATTTAGGAATCAAATAATAAGTTTTCCTTTAATGGGGGCCTAAAAGCATGTATCGTTGAGTTAGGGAAACATGGGGAAAATGGCGGATTCATCCACCCAACCATCCGTCCATACATTATATACAAACACACATGCATGATCCATCCATGCATGCATGCATACATTGTTAGAGTCCCTTGATGTACATTGATATGCCATCCTCTAATAGTTTGAGCTTTTAGAGAAAGTGGTTATTTGACATGGTATCAAAGCGGAAGGTCCTGTGTTCAAATCCCGGAAGTAGCAAATATGCCACCGGAATATATTCTCCCACGGGGGGCTGTTTATGGTGTGATTTGTGATTATCCCTCCACCTGGGTGTGAGCTACGAGTGTCCCTCCACCCTTGCCCAATATGTTCTCATGCGGAGTTCCACCTTGCACGTGCGGGGGGGTGTTAGAGTCCCTTGATATACATTTATATGCCATCCTCTAACATCTCGAGCTTTTAGAGAAAGTGGTTGTTTGACATACATACAATGACACATACATATATAGACGCATGCATGCATGATCCATCCATTTGTCCATGCATGCATCCTTATACACATACACATATATACATCCATCCATACATCCATGCATGCATACATATACACTCATACAAACATGTATTTCATCATACAACCATGCACGGAAATGGATTTTTTTTAATAAATAGATTTTTGGTGATGTTGATACATTGGTGATATTATTGTAATACCGCCGATACATTGGGGCATTTTTTGGGTTTTTGGTGCCTGGGTTGGTTGTCCTTTGGGGAGGAGGTGCCTATCGGGTTGTATTTAGCTTTTCTACTTTGTTTTTCCCCTCTTTCTTTTGTTTTTCCTTTTTCTTTCCTTTTTTTTTTTTAATTTTATTTTGTGGCCTTTGCCCTAATATTACACACACACAAAAAAAAAAAAAAAAAAAAAAACATTGGCCATACAAGTGACCCTTGGAATTTATAGATTTGAAAACATTGGCAATACATTGGCGATACTTAGTGATATATCATCGATACCTGGAATTTCTAATATAACTAGTGTTATTAGTATTGCCAAGCTGGCAATACTGATAATATCAGTGATATTATTGATAATATTGCTGATACTCGGAACATTGTCCATAGGTCTATAGAAACAAAAATTGGAGAGGGAGAGAGGCTGGGTATAGGGTGAGATCCAAAGGGGAAAGAAACTAAGTGTTTCAGAAGATACGAGCTAATTTGGGATGAGTTCAAAGTAGTAGGGCAACTTGGACCGAGGGTATCCAATTCGGAATTGGAAATTGATTTCTTGGAGACACTTTAGGGAGTTGAGAGAGATTTCAGATTTCTTCATCTCTGAATAGTAAGGACAAATGACTGCAGGATCCTACCATGCACAAGGAATTCTCAACCAAATATTTTGAGAAGTCCTTGGTGTCGGTAATCGTCGGAGTTGTTTCTTGTCTAAAAGTGTGGGAAACCCTCGTCTACCTACCGGAGAAATTTGTTGGATGATATGACGGCTAAGAAGGGATCAAGTTGGACCCCTTCGGTAATGGAAATTTTGCTTTCCCCAACATATGCTTTATGTGATAGGAAGCTAAGCAATTGGGGGAGCATTTGTTATTCATTGGAAGGCATCTAGAGAAGTTTGGGGATTCTTCTGCTGTTTATTTAGGATTTCTTGGGTTCTTCCAATTTGGACGACAATCTAGTGAGCAGATGGCAGCAGGTGGAATCTTGGGAGCATCCTTCCTATTGCAATCATGTGCAGGTGGACCTAGATAGGGATTGGGAGGCGGTGATTAAAGAACTCGATGAATAAATGGTGTGATAAATGGCCCGCTCCTCCCGTGGAGATGTGAAAATTAAACATCGATAGAAGTTCATGGCCTGTTTGGGTTGAGGGAAGATAGAAGAAAGGAAAAGGGAACACTTTTCCCATGATGGGATATTTCACCATGTTTGGATAGCAAAATAGTAATGGGTTCCACATAGCAATCGTTACACTCTTCCGTAATCAATCCTAGCAGAAGATACAAGGTGAGCATTGTCTAGCAAAAATGAAATTCCTCTTGCCATCCCAACAAGATCTCTAAAAATGAAATCCATGGTTCACTAGTGCCATGGAATCCTTGGGAATCCATCATTGGGTAATAATTACACTTTTCTTTCCTTTCTTTGGTTTTTGTTTTCAAGTCTATACAAGCACGCCGTTAGGTTATGTGTAGTTTCTTGCCATGTGCTATATTTTTCTACTATGGATTAAAGGCACTTCATGTTATTTGTTTTGTTCAAGACGGCACTACGTGTGAGATTACCCTGTTGTCACTGCTTTGTTGGAATCATTCATATTGCAATATTCTATAAACTACATTTAAACCATACGTATGGTCGAACTCTTATTCTTGAATCATTGGACATATGTTGTGTTATCTTCTATGGTGTTTTAGAGAGGCTAAATGTATGCATCACATGCTTATCCAGTGAAAAGAAATATCTGCAGAGTAATGTGCTGTCTAATATCATACTAAGAGATAGTTATTACAGGTTTTTACAACAGCAATGATGATGTTATAAAATGAAGTCATTTGTATGATTTCATGTTGGCAACAAATCAAGGAATAACATTCAAAGTTTCTTGGCAGATGAAATTGCTTCAAACGTAGAGGTAAATATTATAATCCATGGGTTTCTTACCAAAGGATATAGCTTATTATTTTCGGAGGATATTACAGTAATTTTTAGGCGTGCAAATAGATGAGTGCTGCATTTGGAGGAAGTTTGCAAACATGCTTGCTTACTGTTTATTTGTGATAGAAACTAAACTTCTAAAAAGCATCACATGTGCAGTTTATTTTTGATTTTTCAATGCGGTATTGTGGTTTAAATGCAAATTTAGGTTTATATCTTTGAGAAGTTACTGATGTGAATTAGGAGGAGAAACCATTGGAAACACAGGGATTCTATAATGTTTGGTTCTAGCTCTTTTGTGTCAAAGTTTCCACTTGTTTTTAATTTAGTGATGAAGATGTGCTAAACTCAGTGCATGCATGTTTGCTTGCATGATTTCAAGTGCTGATTTGTGTAGCTATTCTTTGCAGAAATGACCAAAATCCACTGCAGTTGTCTGTCAGTCTCCAAAACAGTCTGATTTTTATTATAAAAGCACCTCATGTTAAAAATTTTAAAAAAATTAAAACAACTCCCTATCATGATGCAATGTTGTTTATGATTTATTTTATAAATTTTTTCCTTACAGGGTAAAAAGAAAACTCTTGCTGTTATTTGACAATCCTAATATCGTCTTAACCATCCATTTAAGGCCAATGACCGGACAGCTAAGGTCTTTAGTTGGTTCCTTATCTAGGATATGACACATGTAAATGATAGCTCACTGGAGCATGGATCAAATGCTATGATGGGACTTGAAGAGAGCTCCTTTGCTTCTTCTTTTTCTTTTTCTTTTTCTTTTTTGAAGGATCTATTTTTTTAACTTTTGCGAAGGGTTTTTTCTATTTGGGAGACAAATCTTAGATGGTGTCCCTTTGTTGAAGAGTAAGATGAGGCCCCTATTGCGCATGAATGTATTGATTTGAGGCACAGATAGGGGTGTCTCTATTATCTGAACTTTATATGCAAAAGGGTCTATGACAATGTAAAATGGAAAGAATGTATGTTCAAGTGTATCGGCTCTGCATTTAACTCAGTGTTGGTAAATGGTCCTCCAAAAGGTTTCTTTTGTGGGTCAGGGGGATTCTCTGCCCCCACCTCTGCTTGTCATAGCAACAGATGCATTGAGCAAAATCATTGTTATTGTTGCTGAGGAAGGTCTGGTAAGCGTGTTCAAGTTGCATGGGGCCTTTTTGGATTTCCGATCTGCAATATGCAGATCATAGAGTGGTATTCTAAATACTAGGCACATAAAGGTGGTCAACCTAAGGAAGATCTTACGCTCCAAAGTTGTGGCGGGTTTAAAATAAACATGCAAAAAAGTGTTATGTTGGGGGCCTGTTCAGGGGATGGGTAGACGAGAAGGCTTACAGAGTTGTTTGGGGGCTCAGTTGGGAAGCTGCCTATAATTTATTGTGGTCTCTTGTTGTGTATTGGAAAGCTGACAAAGCAATTGTATGATTTGATAATTGGAAGGTGGAAAGGAAATTTTTATTTTTTTGGGATCTATTTGATGCTGTTGTTTCAATGCTGTCTATGCATCTTTTGTCTATGCCAAGAAAATGAGGAAAAACACAAATTTCAATGAGCCAATCTTGAGGGGGGAACTTGGACGAAGAAGCTAAGCATCATGAATGAAGCTTTGTTGGGAAGGTCATGGAGGTTTGGAAATGAGGAAGAAGGCCTACGGAAACATATCATAACCTGCAAATATTGGATGAGGGAGGGTAGTTGGTATACTAAGGAGTCATCCCAATATAGAACTTTTGGAAGTTGGTATACTAACAAAGTTGGAAGTAAGATTTACGCAGGGGGTGTCGAGCATCCTATGAGGTGGGAAATGGTATTCACATCAAATTCTGAGAAGACAGGTGGTGTGTTGCTTGACCATTATTTCATTTATTTTGCTTCTCTCAATGATGTTGTGCAGCCAAGAAATGTGAGGATCTCTCATTACAGAATATGTAACAGGAATTATGTGGTCTATGGGCCTTTCTTTCAAAGAAACCTCTTTATGAAGAATCAGATGAATCCATATGCTTGCTAACACACCTCCAAACAATTTGAATGACTACTCAAGTGAAATTTGCAATGCAATGTGGGCCAATTCCATGGGAAAATCGTTAAACAATTTTCTTTGATTGAGGTCGGGGAGAGCAAAGATGCTCTTAGAGCGTGGGTTTGGAAATAGTCTGCTAGGGGTCACTTCTTCCTATTGGTTGGTGGGCGAGGAGTCCATGGTTTTGAATATTGGTATCGGTGGGCATATCGGCCCGGGCAAAAAACCGATGTGTTATGGTGTCGCGTATGGGTATCAGCCCCAACTCAGTCCGTATTATTATCATTTTTTGTGTTTTGACCATGTATTCAATGGTGTATTGGACCATTCTTTGGTAAGCTTGCTTTATGTCGGTTGACCTACTGTAAGTTATGATGTTGAGTCTTTTGGGTATTAATTGTTGATATATGTCATAAATTGATATCATATATTACTAATACGATTATCTATCAAGCATTGGACTATCAAATGATCAAATCATAATAGTAAAGCACATATATCGAAAATGAATGTATTCATCTACCATTTCGTACATGTCCATTTCTTCAAATTGATTATTTTGAAAAATATAAAAAATATGAAATGGTGTGTGCGCACGCGCACGTGTAAAATTAGAGCTTACAGATGGTAGATCTATGTCCAGTAAGAATAAAAAAAAATGTTTTTTTTTCCACCTTTTTTATTCCCAAATCTGGTACTTGGCTTTCAAACCTTTTGGTGATGTGAAAAAAAAACCGAAAGAAAGAAAAAGAGGAAAAAAGATTGTTTGATCTTCAAAACTACTATAGATCTGGTCAGAAATGGGCCTAAAACAATCCCTCGCTTAAAAAATGTTGGAAGGAGAAGAAAAAAAGGGAAGAATGATTTTTTTTTTTTTTAAAACCTTTTTTATTCCCAAATCTGGTACCTGGCCTTCAATCCTTCGATTTGATTCGCAAAAAAGGGAGGGAGGGAGGGAGGAGGGAGACCTGTATGTATTATGCCGATGCGGATGCGTCATATGCTTGTATTAGCTGATAGGACCTATTTTTAAACCCATGGCAAGGACAAAGTTCTGACAATAGACCATATGAAGCAGAGGAATATGCCAATCACAAATGAGTGTATATTCATTCATTGCTCAGTTGTGTTGTCTATTTGGAATTAGGTGCCTGTTTGGTTGAGTTGAATTGATTGAGGACCTGGTCCATCAAGTCATTCTTCCAAGCTCGTAGAGTGGCCCTACTAGGGAGGTAATGTTGAATCCTGTAGCAAGTGACACTGATTTCTGTCCTCTTATGTGGAACGAATTCAATAAGAGGATGTTTAACAATGTATCAGAGTAGGTAGAGGTTGTAACTGCAGGTAGAAGTGTTTCAGAGAATCAAGGATAGAGTTTATCTTTGGGAGTCCAGTCTTAATGCTTCTAAAGGCCATACTGTTAAGTTGAATGGTTTATTGAAGGGGCTTTAGTTCCATAGTTGTCAAAATCCTATGATCTACTTAAGTTGAATCTTACGAAAAAATTATTTGATTCCCACTTCTGACCCTTTCTAGATGAACATATGATTCTGCTAGTCAAATCCTACAATTTACGATTCAGGTCTTAATGCTTCTGAAAGTTATAATGCTGTCAAGTTGAATGATTTATCGAAGGGGCTTTAGTCCCATATTTGTCATGTTTAAGTTGAGAATCTTAGGCAAAATGATTTGATTCCCACTTCGAATCCCTTTCTAGATGAACATGATTCTACCTATCAAATCCTACAATTTATGATTCTTATCCCGGTTTACAATTCAAATTATAATTGTTCTCTTCTTTTTAGAATTTTAGTTGGCTTCCACCTTATGTTTTTAAATTGGTGGGGATTTTAAGAATCTTTTACAATTGGTCATTTGTTTTATTTTATTCTTTATAAAAGATTAAATGATGGATCCTCTCTTCAACCTTAAATTGTGGAGCTTTTTCTTATGATTTTTTACCTCTTAATTGTTCAAGACACCAAATTGATCTATGACTTTTCTGGAAAGTTTTTATGGACAATTGCGATCATGTTAACCTATATTTCTTGTGGTAATGGTGGTTACAATCTGACTTCATCTTAAAGGTCTATACCTTTGTCACATTTCTTGAATTCAAAGTTTTCTTTTTATTTATTGTGTGTGTTTTTTTGGTCTCATTATGTGATTTCAAACTCAAAAGGTTTATTTGATTCTTTGTATAATAAGGAAAAACTTATTAAAAAGTTTTATTATTATTATTTATAAAGCCTCATTAGGAATTTGCACGTCACGACTCTCACTTTAAAATGTGACAGCATTTATGCTTTGTTGGGAACATTATTTTGAGTTAATCAAGTTGGTGGCAATAATATATCTATATAAGACTTTAAATTGATGATTTTGCACAATTTTGAAAAACCTGTTTTAGTTCTTTGAGTTTAGAATCTCTGGAAGACCTTTTTGGACTTCTCATCATTTCATTGTCTTCGTAATGTTGCTCTTTAATTTGCTGTCAAGTTTAGGCATAACTTTATCAAACCTTTGAAGTAATGAAATGGCCACATTTAGCTTGACTTTTGTTAAAATAATGTCAAACAATGTTTTATAATAATATATTCTACAATTACCAACAAGTTATGATTTGGAATATGATATAATAATGAATATTTTTTTGTATCGTTTTTTTTTTTTGGAATCTATGAATTATATATTTTAGATTTTTCTATGTTTTCTGTAAAGATGATAAATCCCATGATTTTACAATTTACATTTTCAGTCTTGTGATTTTATGATCCAATTTTACTTTCAAAACATTGTTTTGTTCCTAATATGGCAAGACATTCTGTCATCATGTCTCTCCTTGTTTTTTCTTTGGTGGGCAGATATGAGGGCTATATTCATTTTCCAGATCTTTTTTTATTTTATTTATTATTTATTTTTTTATATTTTCTGTTGACTTGTGATTTGCATGTGAAACTGTACGCATGCTGATCTTTGGCCTATCTCATTTATCTTCAAACTTAATTTTGGTATTCCTAGAATATTTCTACTGGTATTGGAGTATGTGGTGCAACTTCAGCCGAATTTCATGAAAGTAAATCTGTGGTTTGAAAATCTGACAGCTAATGAATGCATACTCTAGGGAGATGTGGAATTTAGGGTGTCTTGCAAAACTGACATGGAGAAAGCTTATGATCACTTCGAATTGGACTACTTGTATTTGCTTCATCATATGTGTTCCAAATCTTATGGCCAACATCCCTTTCTTTTCATTTGTTGCTCAGCAATTTTTAAGTTCCAAGGGGCCTTCAGTGAGGAGATACTCTAATCCCTATTTGAATTTACTATTGTTGAAGTGCTTAGAAAGTCCTCTTGAAGAGGAAGATTGTGGACTTTTGAGTGAATTTAAGGTCGTAAATTAGGTCTTTAGTCCATTGTGTCTCCACAGAGGTGCAACTTCTTAATCTCAGTGGTAGTTTTATTGTTTCAAGACAATGTGAGAGCTTGGAGTTAATTTTAGAAAGAGTGGTGTATAGGGCAAAGGGTGACACTCACACTGCCAATTTATTGGGATTAGATTTTGAGAAATTCACGACAACCTGCCTTCATCTCCCTTTCGTGGGCCAATGAAACAGCAGCTTCCATTAGGGATCCAATATTGAGAAGATTTAAGGGCCTTTTTGGCCAATGGGATTAGAAGGTATTAGATGGTATTAGATGGGATGAAATTTGAAAAAGATAATCATTAATACCATTGGATTTTCAAATTTCAGCCCCATGTTTGGATTACAAAAGACCATGGGTGTTCTCAGGTTTGGAAGAATACGAGGAATTATCTTTCTATCAAGACCGCCAGCAAGCTGTGGACCCCATTATGATGTATGTGTTATATCAATACCACCCATCCACTTTGCGACAGTATTTTAGGGCTTGAGCCCAAAAATGAGGCAGACCCAAAGATCAGGTGGACCACACCATAGAAAGCAGTGATACAATGACGACCACCGTTGAAACCTTCCTAGGGCCTACCGTGATGTCTATTTGTCATCCAACCTTTTCATATGGTCACACAGACCTAGATGAAGGTGAAACACATGGTCATCGTGGGAGCCACATCATGGTCAGCTCCAGGAAGGTTTCAACGGTGGATGCTCTGTTCTCATGTTGTTGTGTTGCATGGCCCACCTGAGTTTTGGAAGAGCCTGATTTTTAGGATCTTGTAACATTATGGTCTTTTCAAACAAATGGACGGAGTGGATTTGTCACAAACATCGCTGTGGGCTCCACACAGCCCAGGGCACACATCATAAGCACTTCGCTCCCGAGTATTGAAGTGAGATTGGGAGAATCCCTCCCAATCCAACGTTGTATGGGGCGTGGTTTCCAATTCCTTGAACCATAGCTGATGAATGAAGTCCCAAACGGGGAATACGGTTGGAAATGAGGGATTTGCAATTCAATTCCTTCTAATACATTCTAATACAACTGTCCAAACAGGTCCTAAATGGATCAACTTCTTGGAAGCATAATTACTTCCCATTCAATTGTTTGGGATGGTAGAGGGAAGATAGTGCTATCATTTGTTCAAGTTGAAGGAAGTTTAAAGAGCAAAGAAAGAAAGTAGGTGTGTACCAACAGAATTGGGGTAAGAAATTGGGCTCTTTTATACAAATGTTAGTGGAAATTTGATAATAAAACTATGGCTCTTTGCCATCTTGTTCTTAAAAGGAAATATGGGCTGAGTGGGGAGAATGATAGGGCCTGGGCTGTGGATTGACTGAAGGCTGAGATCACATGGATCGCATGTGCAACTCCAAAAAGGGTGAGCTAGATATTTGAGTAGAGCAAAAGGTGTAAGGGTGGATGAGGAAAGATGGGGTTGTGGGAAGATATTTGGGTGGGTGACTGGCCCTCATTATTAGGGTATGTTGGTTAGGAAGCACTCATCAAGGACTACAAACTCGTTGTGGAAAGTGTTTTTGGACTATTATATTTAGGAGCATAGAGAGATGCATGCATGTGATGAACTTTTGGATACATTTATGTATATATTCGGACATATGTATTTTTTCTGTGTTCTCTTTGGGTACCATTTCTTTTATGTTATTTTTTGGTTTAAGAAAATATGATTAGGGTGTGAGAGAAGGATCATTCTGTCAAAAATGCTAAAAATAGATGATACTTCTGATTTCATCAAGTCAGCCCATGTGAATCAGGCAAAATCATCAATGAACAAAATGAAATATCTATATCCAAAAACAGAGACGATAGGGCAGGACCCCACACATAAGCGCGAACTAAATTAAACAGTTCCAAACTCTTATGACCACTTGGAACATATGTTGTATGGCAATATTTGACAACCTACAAACATTACAATCAGTTCATCATAATAAGGCTGAAATTCATTAGGAAATAATGGCCTTAGACCCCTACTAGACACATGACCCCAGCAAGAGTGCCAAAGTTGGACATGCTCTGTGTTTCTAAGACATGACTTTGAAGCAAAATCAGAAGAGATGTCATCGGTATCGAACAAGTACAACCCATTATCCTCACGTCCATCACCAATTGTGTATGACATGATTGGACGGAAAAAGTGTGACACAACAATTTGGCTGTTTACTGAGTGCAAACAGACTAATTTGGAAGGAAAAGTGGGAATGTGAAGAGCCAAGGGCAATACCAATGATGATGAGACTTGATAGGCTCCTTTAATGACGATGAGAGTTGATAGGCCCTTTCCTAGAGGCCTTAGAAAAGAATCCATCAGCAGATTTAATGTGACTCAAGAAACTAGAATATGACAAAAAATTACTTTCTGTATTGGTCATATGATCTTTGGCATTGGAGTTGATAATCCATGACTTAGGAGGTGTGAGAATGGGACAGGGTACGCAGAAGTACTATCGGAATGAGAAGTAGAAAGCTCAATTAGCTCCTAAGGAAGATCATTGACGATCCTGCAAAGAGCATTGAACTAGGCACGGGGAGTCCGAAACACCATCTGAAGTTTGCTCCCCATCAATTTAAACATTATTTGTGGGGCTCGTCTTTCAAAAAAAAAAAAAAAATGCAGCACACTTTGGTTTTGCATGAATGTATGAAGTTCATAACACACTACGATTGTGGCGGCGACGACCACAATGAGAGCACGATAGCTTATCATTGGCCTTATTTCCAGAGAAGAGACGCGGATGCTCTCTCTCCTTGTGATTATATGGGACGAACTTCAAAAGTAGATTGCTCCGGGAGAGAACTCTTAATTCCAGGTGATGCATGACAGCATGCTTCACCTTTGATGTAATTATATATGGCTTCAAGAGATGGTAAAGAGTCCCTTTTGTGCGCCTAAACATGCTAGGGCAGAAAATCAGCGTGAAGCCCAGTGAGAAACTCAACGAGTCTTTGAAGTTCTAGCCACTTGTGAAGTTCTTCAGGAATATTGACGGCTTTCATGCAATGATCCAATTCCTCTCATCTCTGGCAAGGTGCTGAATAGTATTGTTCTATGGAAGATCCGCCTATTTCATATTTGTGATTTCTCGATGCAACTACTAGGTATGGGCCAAATTATCCCTTTGGGAATACATTCTAGCAACCATATCAATTTATATGGCGGTCTTGCAAAACGTCAATCCTCCACTAATACTTGGCTCCATGGAGTGTAGCAACCATGCCTTCGCAGTTAGATTCTCACTTCCCCAATCTTCATGGGAATTATCTGCTTTTGATTCCTTTGTACTCCTAGTCAGTGTTTGAAGTATTGGTATCGCTATAAGTTTCGCTGGTCAGGGATACAGAAACAATATCGATATCGCTGATAACCGGAAATGTGGGGAACCATTAGGAAAACATGGTGGAAACTGTGGAATTTTTTAGTGAAACTTCAGGAAATGCTAAAATACACATATTGCATATTTAGGAATAAACTTTTTGAAAAAAGAATACATACATAATAAGTTTCTATTTAATGGAGACCTAAAAGTATGTGCTGTCATAAAAAATCAGTTCAACCATCCCATCTATCCATCCAACCATCCCATCTATCTATCCAACCATCCCATCTATCCATCCAACCTTCCATCTAAACATCCATCGATATTTCAGAATATTGACAACGCACATCATTTCATTTAGAAATCATCGACAACTGGAAAGGAAAGAAAGATTATGAACTTGATATCGCCCATGTTGTGATAACGATATTATCGTCGACAAAATTGAACATTGCATAAAACAATGTGGCTGTAAAAAATTTTAATGATTTTTTTAATAAACAAATTTTTGATGATTATCGAAATATTGATGATACACTGGTGATACAAGTGACACCTGAAATTTACACAGTAAAAAAAATTGGGATACTTGGTGATATTGATGCATTGGCGATATCGATACATTGGCAATACAACCGACACCTAGAATTTTCACGGTAAAAAATATTGGCGATACTTAATGATACATTGCCGATATCTGGAATTTTTTTATACTACCAATATTATTGGTATCACTACTAGTGTTATCGATATTGTGAAGCTAGAGATACGAATGATATCAGGGATATTTCAATAATATTGGGGATACTTCGAACAATGCTTCTAGTTTTGTAGCCCAATTTCTTCTGAGCACCAATGAACGCTTGGCTGACTGGGACCAAGTAAGGTAATTCTTCCTATTTAATTTCACTGTTGTAATCATCGGTCTAGGTGAGGAACTTGATTTATGGACCCTACAACTACACTTGTCTTTTGATCACCCATCCACAAACACACGATTATATGATTTATCAATAAAAAATTCGCCACATACTATAATCCAATGAGGCTAGCTCAACTCAAATGACGTACGTTACTTTGGGCAGGGAACTGTAACTAAAAAAAAACTCCGTCGGATAGAAATGTATGAAAGAGGAGACCATAGAGCCTCTTGAAGGAGCCAGCTGCACTGGTTAGGTTTGCTACAGGGTCCAGCTGGGCTTGTTGGTGGTGTCGATTGGTTTGAGAGGTGTTGCCAATGGTGTCAACTGGTTTGCCTAATGTTGTTGGTGACATTTAACTAGTTTGGTTGTTGTCACCAGTGATGCTAACTAGTCTGGTTGGTGTTGCTAGTGTGTTGGCTTGTCCGGCCAGTGCTAACAGTGATGCCAACCAGGGCTAATGAAGGAAAAAGAAGGGAAGGGAAGGGAAGAAAGAAAGGAGGAAAGAGGAGAGAGGAAGATGAAGAATCTCTAAGGTCTTGGATATGTAGAGAAGGGAAACTTTAAAGAGAAACCTTCTTTTTCCCTTCTAAGGAAAAGAATGGAAGGGGAAGAAAAAGAAAGCGAGGAGAGATACTGTGGATTATCTCAAGGTGTTCATTTGGTGGTAGATGATCATTAATCAAGCTTGGCAATAGCTATGAGATAGAGTGTGGGTGATTTCACATGTTGGAAAGAGGTTAATGCTATACGATATTGTGGACTATCTCAAGGTGTTCATATCCTAGGTTGTAGTTTGACACCACACACCATCAACTAGGTTAAGGTGGCTATGCTCTTTTGAATAAACAGAGTAATACACAATTATTAGCGTTCAATGCTAAATGCATGTCAAGACCCCTCTCCTTGTTGCGAAATTGGGTAACATGCAAAATTATTTTTTTCACTCTCTACAATGAAGAAAGTAGCTGCGGACTAGATTTCTTTGGCCTCATTCTCAGGCATTGTTAATGAATCTTCAAAGGGGTGTGCTCCCGTGGTACCATTACCACCGTAAGCTATAGTGGTACTAGGCAGAAGTGGGGTCTCCATATTTATTCAAGGCATCCAATCCATCCATCAAATGTGTTTCATTTGTTACACCAAGGGCTTAAAAATAAGCCCAAACGTAAACTTAGGTGGGCCATATAACTAGGCACAAGTTGAGAGGGAACGCCTACTCATGATTATGTGTGGGGGCCATCCGGACTGTCTGGACCCTTAATCTGCGGGGGGGGGGGGGGGTGACACCCTAATGTCATAAAAAAGAAGAAGAAAAAAAGACAATCACAAACGGGCATATGGAAGCCTATCCATGGCCAGGCCTTCTATCTACATCTGAGATCCAAAAAAGATTCTAGGTGAACCCCCTGCCTCATTTGCAGAGTAATGGATGTGCAAGATTTCAACTCTCAACTTCGCGGCAACTTCGTGAATTTCTTTGATGATATTAGCCAATCTCCACTAAGGTTGACCCTCCTAAGCCCATGTGATTACATTTCTGGAATTTGCACCAGCAATCAATAGTGTTAAACTTCATTGCTCTGCCATTCTTAAGCCGTGAAGAAGGGCCATACTTGTCACGAAGGATGAATCCCCAAAGCCTGAGAGCTCCAACAAGACATCCCCTTTGCTATTTCTGAAGGAATAGCCCACTCCAATAGGCATCCAGTTCCCTAGGAAGCAACTGTTTTAATTTTACCTGCATAGGAGGCATTCCAAACCCCTGGACTTCTCTTCAAAGGCCAGTTGCAATTGATAACCTCTCCCCAATTCAAATGTAACATCCTCCAAGGATCTTTTCCATAGCTCTATTATCATTGCTCCAATTTACTGCAATAGAAATGATCGAGCTGAACACCAAAGCTGCAGATTTCTCATAGCCTTAAAATATTTTAGCATTTTCTTCACCCCAAAGGCACCACATTGTTGCTTTCAACACCATGGCAAAGACTACCTCACCTACCAGGCCTCAGGGAGCTAATTTCCTGCACGCCACCAAATCTTCGTTTTAGGAGGCATCACCCATTGACCTGAATTTGACCATAACCGTGTCCCATATTCTGCGAGAGAACTAACAGTGAATGAATAGATGCACCACATCTATTTGCAGCACGCCTTTCGCATAACACTCTTGTCCTATTGGAGATCAGGAGACCTCTATGGACAAGTTTTACTATAAGGACTTTATCGAGGTAGATGAGCCACACCAAAGTATTGACCTTTAAGCAGGGCATTCTTGTCCCATACCACACACATCTCGTGAGTCTCCAACTGGAGCGGACTTTTAAATAACCCCTTGAATGAGATGTAGAAGAAATACCATTTGATTATGTGTACCAGATCCTCATCCCCACCTCCAGTAGCCACAAACACGCCATTAAGTAGCTTCATCAATGACAGGAATATCGGAATTTTATTGTCTTTCAATCTTTACCTGAATGAAGGAGATGATACTACTCGAGCAGTCCTGTTAAAGAATTGATCCACCTTGCTATCATTGTTTGACACTATCCGGAAGAATAGTTAAAACAAGTTTGCTAGGGAGGTAGCTGCACAGTACCTATATTTCCATAAATGCACGGTTGAGTTGTCATAGACCCTAAATCTTGAGTTCCCCCCCCCCCCCCCCCCCCCCCCCAGCTTGTTTCGACATCAGACATCCCATACCAATCTATCATGCCCCAAAATCTGTGTACCCAAGTAAGGCTACTCAAGACCCAAATTCCAAGAACATGATCTATTTTGTTCATCACATTACACACTTCCATTCAAATCGAATAACATCCAAACAAACTAAATGAAAATCATCACCAAATCTTAATTAAATTAAATCTAACCAAATAGACATTCAACCCATACCATCTACTAAAGTCACCACTCCTTTAATTTTTGTTTAATTACACTATGAATTTTAACTAGATCCTAATAAACGAAAGTAAATCTAATAATAAAGACATACTTGCTCATAGTACCCCAACTCCGCACCTGAAACATTACCTAAGATAGGGTGAGCTTACACATGCTCAATGGGATCACTTTTTTACTTAAAATTGAAAATTCCAAATTATGTCAAAATAAATAAACAAAGGGATTACTTGAATTAGAATACAGATAATAAAGGAACGTGAATTAAGGTACCGAAATCATAAAGATGTTATGAATGCAATGTTTTTCATTAATTCTCATAAATAATAAATTAAACAAATATCATCTCATACAACACCGTACATAGTAGATGGCCACATTGCATTAACACCCACGCATCAGTACCTCGTGGTGATGACCCATTCATACGTTAACTAGTCAGACTACTGCTCCAGTTGTACCTCTAGTGTATGTCTACATGCACGATTGCACTCATACGTTGTACACGAAAGAGACTCCAAAGGATCTAATGGGTTTTAGGGTCTTTCATCCAAGGGACACAAGCGCCCTACTTGCTTATACTTCTAGCGACATTTTGAGGGCAGTGCACCCATATATACTTTTAGGGACATTCCCAGGGAAGGGCACCTGAGATACTTTTAGGAACTTTCTTAGGGCAGTGCACCCATTATATTTGTAGGCCCTGTTTGTTTTAAGGATTACTACAATAATGTTCTGTAATGAGTAATGATTATCACTACCACAATATTTCAAAGTAAAGTCGTATGTGATACCAGTACGACTTTGCAGCTTCAGTTTTTGATATGCATGTAAAGTAATTGGAAGCGGATTGTCTGGTGTGCACCACCAACCTCTGTGGTGTGTTGAAGTGTGGGCCCCAACATGATGCATTTGTTATACACACCGTCCATTCATTTTACGAGATCATTTTAGGGCACAGACCCAAAAATGAGACAGATTCGAAACTCAAATGGACCCCACCATAGAAAGTTGCGGGGATTGAACGTCTACCATTGAAAACTTATTGGGGGCCACAAAAATTTTGGATCAATCTGATATTTGTTTTTTCAACTCATCGAGGCTCTACGTGACCTCATGAACTGGTTGGATGACAAATAAACATCATGGTGGGCCCTAGGAAGGTTTCAAGAGTAGAAATCATTGTCCCCACTGGTTTCTATGGTGTGGTCCACTTGAGCTTTTGATCTGTGTCATTTTTGGGCTCATGAACTAAAATGATCTGTCCAAATGGAAGGACTGTGTGGATATAACACATACATCATGGTGGGTCCCACAAAACTTGGTGACATCAACACATCATCGTGATTAAATATATATGGATATAACTTACCTAATGTGTTATATCCACACCATCCATCCATTTTACAAGTTTATTTTAGGGCATGACCCCAAATGTTGGCTTCATCTAACACTTTTGTGGGCCGCGGGGTGTGGTCAATTTCTGTTTTGGATGTGCCTCATTTTTTGTCAATTTCCATAAAATGATTTCGCAAGATGGATGGACGGTGTAGATATAACACATACATCATGGTGGGGCCTACGAAACTATGTCACCTCAACACACCTCCGCCTGTCTAATTCATTGGAATTCCAACGGATTACCATGATTTGACAGTTGGTGTTATCCAATCGGCTGTAAGGAGTAATGATGAGAGTTTTACTCGACATTACCGTAGTAATCATTAAAACAAATAGGGCCTTAGGGATATTCCCAGGGCAGTGCACCTGCGTATTAATCTCAATTCTCAGTTAATGATGAATATGCATATGACATGAATCACTATTTCGCAATCAATAGCTCTATTTAAAAATATAAAACATGAAATTTATCATAGATTTATTCACTGACTACACGCTTTTGTTACTCCTAAAATAATATTCTTAGTTTCTTATGAGTATTAACATAAACCTAGTTTTCAGAATATCAAATAATACTAATTTTAATTTCCAATTAATAATTCTATAGATAATTTTATCTACACTTTAATAATTAAATTCTTAAAGTAAATTTTTTTAATCAATCTAAAAAATTTCGGATTATGATGAGATTTAATGAGTTTTAATTTAATAATGTATAAGAATAAATCAAATTAAATTCACACCATATTTGTTGATTAATATTGAGTTCAAAATGGGGACTTGCTTCCACTTAGCCTCCACCACCACTTAGCAAGCAGGGATTGATTTATCTCACTAGTGGGGTTTATCCCCAAGCCCACCTTGAGAGGCTGGCTTACAAATCTCCCACCAAGCTACCAAGTGATAGTTTCCATAGGATTCTTCTTTGAATGACCTCCAATTGCTTTACTACCTTCGCCGAGCATCGAAAAAGGGACATCATATATGACATCATATATAGCACATAGTTAACTAGCAATGACTTGATGTTATCCTCCCTCCCAGCAACAAAAGCCTTCCTCTCCATGCTGCTAGCTTGGTCACACACCTTTCAATAATTTCATTCCGCATTGCTGCTGGCGGCCTTCCCAAACCTAATGGCATCCCTAGAAGTTCAATCTGAAGAGATTTAGATTTGCAACCAATAAAATCAGCAATCACAGTTGCCTCCCCCTCGCCCATATTCATGCCCGCAACTGAACTCTTGCTAATACTAATTTTCAGCACAGCTAGGATCTCGAAGCATCTCAACCTTCTTTACCACCTACACCAAACTAAATGCTATCATCTGCATATTGAAGATGGGAACACCACTTTTGATCTGCCAACCTGCACACCATTTATCAACTTGTGTCACTTTGCCTTCTCAAAATTCTATTCAGAGCCTCCACCACAATCGTGAAAATCAGCAGGGATGGAGGATCTCCCTACCCCCCCCCCCCCCCCCCCCCCCCCCCCCCCCCAACCGAATAGTGGGGTGATGACATGAAGCTGTGAAATAGTGTGAATCCATCTCCATCTTCCGTCGAAACCCATCCAAGCCAGCATATATTGTATGAAATTCCACCTAACATTGTTGCATGGTTTCTCTATCTTGACTTTGAAGATGAATTCCATCTCACCTGACTTCCAAAAGTCCTCTACCTCCTCGTGAGCAATAAATGGATCATCTGTAACGAATGAATCTCCCAAGAACAAAAGCCAATTGAGCAACCGAGATAATTTAACCTAAAACCTTCTATAGCCTGCCCACCATAACTTTGGTGAGGATCTTGGAACAGCTCTCCACCAAACTCCTGGGATGGTAGTCCTTGATCACTTCAGCACCGGAGTTTTTCAGAATAAGCATTAGAAATGTCCCGCTCATTTCCCGGCATTTTTTGCTGTCGAATGGAATTAATCAAATATTGCCATCACATCCACCTTCACCATACCCCATCAACATTGAAAGAAAGACAACAAAGAACCATCGGGGTTAGTACCCTTGTCAGTTTTCATACTTCGAACTTACCTGTTCAACCTCTTTTTCTGTAAATGGAGCTTCCAACATCTCTTCTTGGGTGGTTGAGATCTGATTGAATTTGATTCCGTCTAGCACTGGTCTGCGATCGAATTCCTCATAATATGATTGCCTGAAGAACTCTACAACAGCCCCAATGATATCGTCCTGATTCTCTAAATTTCTTCCATTTACTATAACTGTTGAGATCCTGTTGGTTCTCCAGAGGGCGCTAGCAATCTTGTGAAAATATGTGGCGTTTCTGTCACTTCGATCCATTTTCCCCTAGACTTCTATCTCTAAAATGTCTCCTCTCTGTATCGAATAGGTTCAAATTCTGCTCTTAGCTCGTTTGCCTTGACTCTTTCGTCCAAAGAAGTCTATGGACAGAGATGGGAGGACAGGAGGCATCTGCTATCGATAACAGGTTAGGACAAAAACAGCTCATTCTGCAACTCAGGTGGGCCCCAGTGAGAATAAAGGGTGGGTATCCCTTCCTGCCTTGTTCCCTGTGCTGTGGCCCGCTAGAGTTTTGGATCTGCTGATTTTCAAGCCCTGGATGTAAACTGAGGTGACACACCTGATGGATGGGGTTGTGTGTGATACATATACCGGTACGCGCTACATCTACATGATACCACCATAAACACCTTACGTCTCTTTAGCTTTTGTAGAATCCTTTTGAAGATGAATTGCGCTCCTCTGGTACCATTCTGCAACTCCAGTGGGCCCTAGTGAGAATCAAGGGTGGGCATCCCTTCCCACCTTGTTCCCTGTGCAGTGGCCCACCAGAGTTGGATTCTCTGATTTTCACGCCCTGGATGCAAACTGAGGTGGCACACCCAACGGGTGGGTTGGGTGAGATACATACACCAGGTAGGCCTCACATCTACTCAGTACCACCATAAACACCTCATCGCTCTTGAGTTTTGTTGAATCCTTTTGAAGATGAGTTGCGCTCAAGAGAGATGTCATTCACTACCCCATTCATCTTCTTGATTATTTCATAAGGGTTCAGTTGTATGTTGCCCAAAGTAGATGTTGTCCAAAGTGTATGGTTTGTGTTTGATAGAGGGATATAAGGTCAATAGATCTAATCTTCCAATTTATGCTTCTACATTTTGGTGATAGAGCTCTTGTTTTGTGGTGCTTTCACAGAGCAAGTGATCAATTTGATGGCTATGTTGAGATGCTATGTAATTTGTGGAAAAGCGAAATGTTATGGATGAGAAATGAAAGTGATTGGAGCTGGAGGAGCTTTCTAATATTATAGGATTTCATTTCTGCGTCCTTAGCTAGGCTCCAATATGCTTTGGAAGCAGCCTAAATCTCTTGCTGATCCCTCCATTGAAAGGTTTAAATGGAAACTTTCCATCCAAAAGAGGACATCTATTCTTTGGAAGAATCACATCGGTAAAGATGGAATTTCTTTAGGGGTCAGGTTTGTCTTTGTTCCATGTTCCTGACAAGTGTAATCGATCATTTGAAACAGTTACTGAGAGTTTTCCTATGGAGAAAAGAGGGTGACCTTGTTTTTATCTTGTGAATGGGAAGATGTTGAGAATAAAAAGGGAAAGTGGGTGGCATCGGAAAGCGTGGGGAGATGAACAGTGCATTGCTTGGTAAATAGCTTCAATGTTTTATCTTTAAGAGTGTCCTTGGAGGAAAATAACTAAATGCAATTACAGATCTCCTAGGCTGCAAATCTCAGAATTCTGGAATGCCTCTTTGCAGATGATTGTTGTCTCGATATGCACACTGTCACGTCAATAGACGTCACTTGTATCATGCAGAACTTATAGAGGACTTCCGATTCCTGCCAAATGGCTGGGTGCATGGAAATCATGCTATGCCATGCATGTGTCTATCCCCAGCCCATCATCGCAATGTATTCTGCCTTAACATGCTTTTCGTTTTCAAAACGTGACAATTTAATATCCAGATCTACAGGGTCCAATCAGCATCTCATTTTCTAGTGCAAGTTAATTTTTCTCGACACTAATCAATTGCCACCAAATGTATGGTTCAAACAATATTGATCTGTCCTTTACGACAAAAAAGAAAAAAAAGAAAAAAGAAAAAAGAAGGAAAGAAAGAAAAAAGAAAAGAAAGATAAAAGGGTTTATTGTACTGAAACCTTTACCTGCCAAAAAAGAGAATTTAGACTGCGAGACCATGAAAAACTCTTCCCCATAAAAAAGCTGGCATTAGGCTTGCAACAATATTGTCATGTTGAATGTGTTGGATTTGCTAGCTAATATCTGATCTCACAATTCTCAACAGCAACTTTGATTGGTTTTCTGGGTTCTGTGTTGGGTCTATTAACATTTCTGAAACTACTAATCATAAATGCCATCCATGTCACGTGTAGCAACTGTTTAGCCATCATATTTCTTGAGGGTTGGGATCCTTGAATGTACAGGTCTCCATTACACCCCGCATAAATTAGTAATACATGTACATTGCCATATTGTTTACAATCCCTAAATGTTGATAGGATCACCTCTGTAAGATATAGCATATATGCACTAGGTTCTTATAATGAAGGGTAGCTTGCTGGAGTGTTTGTCTGAATATTGAAGCTTTGAGTGTAGTGCTGTTCCCTTGAACTCTTTTTTTTGCAGCTCATAAACGATAACCTCCTTTTTAGCACCTCTGTCTGGGCTTTGAGCCTCACCTTGTTGAAAGCCTGATGCTTGCATTTATATTGAATTTACTACAAATGGCAGATTGCTGTTGTAGTTGATGCTGCATGTTGGTATTTCATGGCCCAGCTAGATTCATTGGAATGCATCTCTGCCTTTGCTTACCGCAATAAAATTATAGACTTCTGGGGCAATTGCATGCAGTACAATTTATAATAGTTCTTTGTTGATTATTTCACCATGGCAGTGCTGTCCATTTACTACAATGCTATTTGACCCAGCTAGGACTACTCTACAGTCACCTTGTGAAAATACTTTCTGTCACTAGGTTCTGGAAGTCCCTGATCATAAATGTTGCCATGGGGTTGGATTTGGGAGTCTCCAGCAAGTTTTCTTTAGAAATCCACCAGAAGTTGGGAATAATGTCTTTGTTGTTTGGTGCTGGGAAGTTTACTAGAGAAAGAGGGATAACTCTCCGAAGGTGACTGAGTTGGATATTTGCAGATGTGAGTATATATGGAGATGGATGAGAAAATGAATGTGCCAAGTGGGAAAGGAAATATGCTGTATGGAACATCAATCACCCAGCTGTTGTGACTGGGAAACAACAGCTCTTAAAAGAGTTTGGATCCCCTATGAGTTTCTTTCATTTCACTCTGGTCGTTTCTTTCATTTGACACCGGTCGAATCTTCAGCTCTGGTGGGACTGCAGAAAACCAATCTGATGTCACCTTTTGTCAGCCTTTTGGAGAACACATCCAAAATGAAAACTACTCATTTTGGCAATCATATTGAAAGGAATGATGAACATCTAGTTCGATAGTACAATGCCTTCATTGAATAATGGAATAGCTGTTGATGGTGGCAGGAGTATTGGGTGATTCACGGTGTTGAACTGAATCAGGTCGAGTTGACTCAGATGAGTCACATGCGATTCATTCGAGCCTTTAAACCTTGCTGAAGATGCTGAAGCCAACACGCCTCTGCTCCACTTTTGTCATGTATCAAGGAAAATGGTTTAGAAACTAGAAAGGGGCCCACACAATGCAATCATTCTTGATCTGACTACGTTGCGGCTTTTGAGTGGGATTGGGAAGAAATGAAGGGGAAAATGCTAATGACAAATCTTAAGGTCCATTGGCCAACATCGCCTGAGAGCTTGACTGGCCAATCTGTGGAACCATCAGCGAGATTGCAGTAATGCATGGGGCCTAGTGTTTTGTTTGCACCATTGTCTATCATGCAAACCTTAAAATTTTTTGAGTTGCTAGATTCCCATTAAGCCTTTAAGGTAACAACTGTTTGTGCTAGTGGAACACATGAAACTAAGTTGGTTTGTATGTGCCTGTTTTGCTGCCAGTTTGATCACTAAAATTAGGACATGTCCTTCTCAGTGGAGGAGATTAGCTTGCTAAATCCGTTTGGGCTTAGATGTCTATTAGATATTTAAAAAAAAAAACCCTGAAAAGCGAACTTATTTCTTGTGTCCTTAGAGATGAAGATATCTTGATAGAGGCTGGGGGTATTAAATGAATGGTGTGTTGCGGTGTGTGTGTGTGTTGCATTTTATTGGATTGTCTATGGTGACCATACATACTATATTAATTGAGCATAATTCTTAAAGGAAAACAAGAGATGAAAGCACCGTGTTGAGCATATGTTACTCTGTTTGCTCCTCAGAACGTCCTTATTGTGTGGCACTGTATACGGTGAGGACCTCCTTGCTGTGTGGTACTTGTGTAAAATGACTGGACCATTGGTTTGGTGGTCCATATACCAAAAGGAAAAGCAAGGGGCCATCCAGTCCATTTCCTGAAAGAGGGTTTAAAAAAGACAAATGTCCTATGGGTAAAACCCACAACAGTTCAATGGCCAAAAATTTCCATTTCAGTTGAAATTTCATCTGAGCTGATCAGCCCTTTCTATCACCATTTTTGTCACATGTATGGCACTTGAAGGTTCTGTAAGGCACTATTGAACACGCATCAAACAGAATGAATGGTGGCTTAAATTATTCGAGTCCAAGGTCCATTTAACTCGGAAATAATGAAAGAATGGAATTGAGGCCCATCTGCATATTTGTAATAAATAAATAAACTGTAAATGAAATGAACATGGGACTGATCAGGAGGCACCTTTCCTTGGTTTCCAGAGTATTTGCCTCACTGCAATCAACATGCGTGACATTGGATTCCCACTTAAGCGAGTCTCAGTGATGTGCCACTGTGACCCGTATTTCAATTGCTAGGCATTCATTTCTTTTGAGACATGGCCCATCTGATCATGCCAGCAATGGCTAAGAGACTCCCATCTGGCAGCTGTTATTGTAACATTTCCTCATACGGAGTAACAACATGGATAATCTGTTGTAAATAGTGCAATGCATGCATGTCCCAAGAGGAAAGACTATTGATCAGCAGACTGAATTTTGAATGTACGAATAACATTGCGGAGTAAGAAGCAAACTGGAGAACAAAAGCATACACAAACTGCATTAATGGGGCCACCGGCCACCCATCTCTGTGTTTGTCTGTCAATGGGTACAACAAAAGTTAAATAAAATGGACAAGAATCAAATTATACAACAATTGGTAAAAATATATAACATCATAGAAAAAAGACTTCCAACTGCACATAACAAATACAACAACTCTCTCCCTCTCTTGGAAACAAACAGAAGGCCCCAGTATTTCACTTAATTGGGTTATAATGTTGCTAATCCAAGATAATAAACATTTGGTAATATTCCCTCTCTTGACTGTACTAGTACCGGCACAAGATGGGCATATGAGCCCCACAAGAAGGAATATGATAATGAATATGATAATTACATTACCTTTCAGCTGGAGCAGCAGAAACCCCTCCTCCCAAACCCCACATACCTTTTTAGGCCAAGCCAGTTGCATGGGGCCTAGGCTTGTGCGTCTTTCCTCTCCCTTAAGTCTTCTTTTTGTTTCCTTACAGAGAGCATCTATGTACTACTGTATTAAGCCCTCAATGGAAGGCTTTGGTTTGAGATTTCTCACTTTCTAAAAGAGTAAAGATCCATGCATCCTAATGGTAACTCTAAAATGAATATATATATATATATATATTAAAAAAATGGATACATTTTTCAAAAAACTATGAATGGATTGTGTATATTAATCCCTGGCAGCTTTGTTTATCCAGTTGGTTATTGGCTTTGGCAAGCCGTGGGTGATGGCTGCAGCAGAAAGAGCCTGCAGATCAGGTTTTAAATTCCATTTGGCCGTTGGCCAGATAGAGGAGATATTTTCAGAGGAGTCCTGCAAACTCGACGTGCTGGATGATTTCCTGACGCTGGCATGCCCATTAGCCACTAAAGAGTCCCCCAGTGGAATTGGACTTGGCCTGCCTGATTCAGCATCTGCAGCCAATGAAGTTCGGCTTGCGGACTTGGGTCTCAGAGCTACACGTTTCCCAGTTATACCTGAGAAGCCACCACTGCTATCCTCCTTCAACAATAATTCTGGGGTTCGACTGGTAGGATCGGCATCAGCCTTTTGGCGCCTGCGGACGGCCTTATCATTCGATCTGTCGGCATCACTGTCCCCAGCTTCAGCAACCTGCACATCCTCAGCCATTTCACCGTTTTCTGGCGAATGACCATTAACTAGGCTTCTAGACTTCTGGTGGCCTGGAGGCCTAGCAGATGCTGGTGATATTTTGGGCTGCAACTCATCTTCTGGGTAAATACCTCGGTGGGTTTTGTAGACTGCCATCTCTGTGCCGTCAGGTGTGCCTTTGTTGCTTGAAGGTGTGAGACCATAGTAGCCCTGTAAACTGCTCATGGCAGGAGAAACTTTTCGTTGTGGGGAGTTCAACTTGAGCGACTGGAGTGAATCCAACAGATCGATATGAGATCGGCGGGTCTTAGCATGTCCATTGCTACTTTCCCTGCAATGAAATGAATTCAGTTATATTCGTCACTCAAAGAGGCATCCCTCCCGCAGATTCTATTCCAATTTAACAGGGTAGTTGTGATGCATATTGCAAGTGCAGTTCTGCTGCATTTACTTAATAGCAATTGAATGAACAAGTTTTCCTTGAACAACAAAATTAAAATCTACAACTCAAACCACAGGAAAATCACCATCATCCACGCCTTATCCCAATTAATTGGGGTTGGCTAAATGAATCCTCTTCCACCATTCCACTCTTATCAGGGCCATACCCCACAGGTCATCAACCCTTTCTTACTACCTTCATCCACGTCCTTTTGGGCCTTCCCCTTGCCCTTTTAGAGCCTTCAACTTGCACCCACTCCTTTTAACTGGCACAGTTCTTGCTCTCCATTGCAAGTGACCAAACTATCTAAGTCTACTTTCCGTCATCTTAATATTTATTGGTGCTACTCCCAAGTTCCCTCAGGAAATGCAAACAATTAATCATCAATCATTAAGGAAAACAAACACATTACCAAAGATCTAATTAATGGTTATTAATCAATTAAAACACCAAATAATTCATGTTTTCTGCAATTTCCAAAGCAGAAATGGACATATTGGGAAACCATTTTTTCTTTCTCAGTGAAATTGTCAGATGTGAAATCTGATAAGATGAACGCATGCCGGCCAATGCAAAGAGCAGCTTTTGATTTTTCAACTTTTCAAGACAGTTTTCCCAACTCCTGCTCCTAAATCTGTTGTTGTCAATACAAAGATGCAAGTTTGCAGCACCAGGCAAAGATGGGGGGTATTCAAATTTGTAATAGCTATAGCTACATAATAAAGTTAAGGTATTCTTAACCTAAATTGTCAATTGATGAGGACCATCAGTTTGTTATATAGCCAGAATCACTAACCATAACAATGTGTAAGCTGTTCAAAAATTAAACTCTGGCATCTACGAAAACAGTTAGAAAATACATAAACCAAAGTATGTGCTGATCACAGTGTCAAGCACAGACCTAGCACGTAGTAAGCAAAAAATGGCAAACAGATACAGAAGCAACATTTTGAATTTAAGTGTTGACCACATACATAATGTCACATCATCGCCTGCTACTTACAATCTTCATTATCAGAGTCATCCAGAACTTCCTCTAATCATTTTTTATAGACTTGTCAGCCATTGTGATGAAGTTTATTGACAGAGGGAAAAACAATTGGCCCTACAACTGTAATACCAATAAGCTTTACAGCACTGAAGTGAAAAACAATTGGCCCAATAACTGTAATACAAATAAGCTTTAAAGCACTGAAGTGGGTAAGCAGGCATTACAATTTCAGGAAAAACGGACATCTTATTTAGTTGAACATGACAGGTATAACTCTATGCCAGAAGGAAAAAGGACAAGCATCCACAATTTCATGATCATCAAAATGAGTAATTTAAAAATTATTTGAAGTCTCACCAAGAGTTTGAAAAATAAACATGCTGATAACGAACGCATTGTCCTCACAAGGGAAAGGTCAATGCAGTTAATTGATAAAAGCAATGGTCATAGGCTGAATAAGCCTCCTTTTCACCATGCTTCTCTTTCAGTTGGAGCTGAGAAAACTTAGATGCATATGCACACCATGCAAAAACAAGTTACGACCGGAAAAATAAAAAAAGTTACGACCAGAAAGCAGATTTACACAACATGCAACTTCAAAAGGGGTTTTCATGATTGAAGAGGTAGTAAGGGTACATCACTAATTTTTTGCAGTTTACCACCTTGGCGAAGAGGCAATAGGACACAACCTACTCAATAGTTCATCTGCTTTTAAGGAAACTCTATCAGCCAACAGAGTCAAATCGTCAGATGGGATGAATACCAGTCGCAGGGAATAGATGGAACTAACATTGAATGGCTGTGCATGGATATGAGATTATTTACCCACATCATGCCTTGCACCAATTTATAACAGAGTTAAAGAAGCTTGTTGACCCCTGGCAATAATGGCCAATGAGCTAGATGCCATGTAGTTGCCTATTTATAAGTTATAACCCACCAAGGCCCCTGTTATATGAATTTTTCAGAGTGGCCTGGAGAAGGAGGGGGGGGGGGGGGGGGGGGGGGGGACCACCCCTTGTTTGGTTGCATCGTGCTGGGGTAAAGTGACAAACTTTGATATGTAAGTAAGATTGTGATGGGTGCCCCTTTGTTGCTCTACAGTCTATCTTGATCATTTCCTATTGAAGAAAGGAATTGTAATTAGGGGTTTGTATTCAATTCTCAATTTAAAACGAAATACGAAACCATCATGTATGAAGAACTTACGCATGTGACAGAGTCACTGGTATGCTTCTAAATGATGGCACAAATAAAATGTTGATTCCAGTATTGGGTATTGGATTTTTTGAGAGATCAATTGTCTAGAATATCTGAATCAAATAACAAAAGAATAAATTAATTTCATATTCAGTCGAGATATCAAGAAGATACAAGAAAACGAGATTTAGTAGTGAGCTTGCCAAAAACATGTCAACTCAGGGTCAGCACTTTGTTTCTCATTGATGGTGAGAAACCGTACACACAAGGGAGGGTGTCCATCAGATCTCCAGCAAATGCACCAAAATTAAATAATACATGGAATAACATGATGACGTAAGGTATCGGAAAAAAAGGGACTGGGTGATGGAATTTTCAATAATCATGTAAACAAGATGTCATTCTGCATTCAAGATAAAGTCAACACTGAATTAAAAAGGCAAATGATTGTATAAATAAGCAATAGCAAGAGCAGTAGCAGTACCCTGGACTAGCTGAACCATTTGACAGAATGGGAGATGGTGGATGCCTTCCAGGTAGTGGTATTAGCAGTGTTTTGTGAGCAAACATCTGAAGATCTGTCACCAAGCCATTCAATCGTTTAATGTCTGCAACCTGAAGCACCAGACATGCAAACCCTTGTAACAAACAAACTAGAAACAAAATGCAAGCATATAGCTATCTTTTTGGAAGTCTACAATGTGCACATCTACTTGTGATTATTACATACAAATTCAAAGTTGGATTAACAAGCTCAGTGAACGAACTTCTGAACAACTAGAATCCATGCTTGCAAAGTAGGGAAATGATCCGATGTTAGACATCAATCATGGTTTTAAAAAATCAGTTTTGATGCATTGTATCATTCACCATCAATACAGGGTCATATTGCCCTTATCACCCTATATTGGCTGTTTTGGGCCAATATGGCTGTATTGTTCATGGAAGATACTGGTACATATTGGTTGATATGGACTGGTTTCAGACAATACCCTAACCCTTGACATCAATGATAAGTCTTTATTTGTTGAGGCTTGCTTCTTATCACTATCTTGATATGATCAGACGGTCACAAGGTTCCCAAAAGAACCCTTGTAAATGTTTATGCTGATATCATAATCACTAAAGCCTCGTATCATAATCATAGTTATGAGGAACTCTTGTATTTGGTACCCATTGCTGGATCAATCTCTTGGAAATAGTTATCTGATATCACAATCACTAAAGCCCAGATTTTCAAGATTGCAATGCCTAAAGGGGAAAAAAATCTACCTCGGCAAAGGTTATGGAGAAACACATACATCCAACCACTACAATGCAAATGTATAATAGAATGGTACAGTACAAATGTACAATATATTATAACGAACTACAAAAACCTTCGACCAAGCTTCTTTTCCAAATCGAAGTTCTAAAGTTTAGCTTCTTCAATAGAAAGACAATCATTTATGAACTTCGCTCTCTTCTTGAATTATCCAAGCATTGAGAGAGTGCGGAATAAGCAACTTATAAATAAAACAGCAACGCCTCACAACTTCATAATTGAGACAAATATATTCACCAAAAGATGAATTACAAGGTACTATGCAATGGTATTTTGTGTCATTTTAATGAATGAATCCACCGCGCAAGGTGAATATATGCACCTCAATCTAGATGATCTAATTAGCCAGCCCCACTGGACACAAGCATAACCCAAAAAATCTCATGAGTTAGAAATCCCAACCACCCAATCAAATAGACATAAAATGGACTGCTAAAATGAAGGGGGGGAATGGACAAAGATTCCAGCTCGATGGGGAAAATGTCCATTGATTGGATAGCATCATCCGACCAAAATGAGGTTTTTACACTAATACTCAATCCATGTTGGGCCAACAATCTGGACAGCCAGTTTGCTGCATGCCATGTGCATGATGGGTACATGCATGTACTTTATTCAATTCACCAATGAATCAAATACACAGAATAATTGCAAAAATAAATTCTATGATCATGCAATGCTTTGAAGAATCATGCACAAATCAAAATTCGAACACAAATCTAAAAGCATCTCATCCATTTACCTCGACGCCATACTTGATAGCGACGCCAGCCAATGTATCCATCTTCGAGACGCGGTGCTCGATGTAATTGACACCGGATGATGGAGCCAACCGAATATTCGACGAAGTCATCATAGTTGAATCGATTCCTCTCTCACTGAGAAAATCATCTGAAACGGACTGAGAAATTCCATTACTCTGCGCTTCCTTGGTCTGCATTTTATACAATTCGCCCCCCAAAAGGAAAACAAAAACCCTAAACACCACTAAGACATGAAATTCCAGTCCATATCCTCATCTGAAACCCTAGAAAATCCAAACAACGGAATTCCGCACTTATTTACCCAGATCGGGGCTGGCGGAGGAGGATTCGACGGGGATTTTGCGAAAATACCGTAGATCACTGCAGGGAAAGTGGATTTTTCGTGGAAATGAGTGGTATTTGTACCGTTCCAGAGAGAATCTGATGGAGAATCGCTAGGAGGGGGAATTCGAGGTCTGGATTTCGATTCCCAGATCGTTTTTCCTTCAGATTTACCTTCGTGGCGGGATTCGCATCGCTGCGAGAAACGAAAGGCAGAAAAACAGAGTTTGAGAGAGAGAGAGAGAGAGAGAGAGAGTGAGATTACTCGATTACGCTTAGGCCTTACCCCGAGGTTTTATTATTGTTGACGTGGTTCGTGAGTGATTGACACGTGTCAGTATATTAATGGTGGTGAAGTTTCCTGTGGAAGTTTTTTAATTCTCTGGTGGTGTATGGTACTTGATACACTGGCACTAATAAATCGGTACACTTCTAAAATTATAACTCAAATTAAACCGTCTAAAATGTGGAACACACTGTAAAGGAGTTACAGTCCAAAAATCATGTTTGATCGAACAAATATATCCTCTGATTTATGGACACTTGTTTATGAAGTAGGACCGTTAGTTATGTTTCATTCCAACCGTCCAATAAATGTTTCCTAGTCCGATAGTTACATAAATTAAAAAGTGTTATTTTTAGTTAACGACTAGGGCTCTCAATGGGTCCGGCTCCAAGTCCATATATCTGTAGACGGATTCGGATCGGATTCGGATCCAACTCGGATCCAAAAAGTGATATCCATATCCGATCCATTTATAAATTCTTAGATCCATTTTCGATCCAAAATCCATATAACCACCGGATTCGGGCCGGATCTAGATCCGAATCCACCCCATGACAAATCTAAAAAAATATATGATATAAAATATATAATATAATATATTTAATTTAGTAGAAAAATGATGCAAATCCCACCATTTACTATGATATGGCCGACATGGCCAAAAATAAATTGTAAAACGGATGGTTAGCATGAATATAACATATACAGTAAGGTGACAATGAGTCCGATCTTAATCGGATCCGGATCGAACTCGGATATGTTCCTCTGAATTCATATCCGGTCCATTTAAGTAATCGGACCTATTTTAGGATTCAAATCCAATCCATTTAACTAATCGGACCTATTTTAAGATCCAAATCCGCATTAAACGGATTCAAAGCGAATCGGATCTCGGATCTGACCCGCTCCATTGAGAGCCCTATTTACGACGATCGACCAACCTAATTTATCAATGAGAACCTGACCTTTGGGCCCACCTCAATATATTCATTGTATATCCACGCCGTCCATCTGTTTTTACATATTATTTTAGAATATAAAGTAAAAAATTAAGCAGTTACAAACTTAAGGTGGACCAAACCACACGAAATAGTGGTCGCTGAACACGCCCACCATTAAAAGTTTCCTAGCATACATCATAATGTTTATTGACCATCCAACCTGTTGATAAGTCACACAGACATGGCTGAAAGATAAAAACAAATATCAGATTGATCCAAAACTTTTATGGGCCACAAAAGGTTTTTAATGGTCAATACCAGTCTTTCCTATGGTGTGGTCCACATGAAATTTTTATCTGCTTCATTTTTGGAACCATAGACTAAAATAAGCTTTAATAACCGATGAACGGCGTGGATATGAAATTAATACATCGATGTGGGCCCATACGGTCAGGGTCTCACCCTCTGGGTAGTAGTCCTCTTCTTACGTATAGTACCATAACTCTCTGCCAGAGTATCGAAGTTTTCCTCTTTTATTTTTTTTTTCGTTCTTCCAGGAGAGGAAGTTGCCGAGGGTTTTTAACTGGAGCAGGAGCGGAGGGACGGTCTTGTAGTCTGCGGACTACTGAATAGATTTGTATTCCGATGGTTGGGTCATGCATTTGGATGATCAGAACCGTTGAATAGTAAATCCCTTAGTCTGTATCCCATGGAAAGTGTGCAATTCCAGTGTATCAGAGTATGTTGCAACACCAATCCTACCGTACAGATTGGCTGATAGCGTGAAAATATTTTGATTAGATGATCTTAACCGTTCACTGAGATGACAACCTTGGATGGTCGTTGATGTGTCTATCCAGTGGCAAAGGAAAAACATTGGTCTTGTGGTTAAGGTGGACGGCCTAGATCGATCGCATTCCACAGGCATTACATCATATCATGCTGCTGTTCCAGTCAATGGAGATTGACCACTTCCACTAGTGTGGCTGCAGGGTTTCATGAATGGTACCACCCATTGGGGTGGGCCATAATAGATGCTACAGGACAGGTCCTGACCGTTCAATCTAGGTGGAACGTGAACCGTAGATCATTTTACCTTTTTGCTTTTGACCATCGGTTTGAGATCCGCGGGTTGGACGATGTGACGGTCGATGTCATGAAATAAGTGTGCATTTTTTGCTGCACTGACACGGTGCCCACCAGATAGATGCCAGCTAAGCGAGAGAGGATTCGCTGTTACCCGGGGAACAGCTTAGTCGGTGTTACCTTAACCGTGTGGGGCCCATCTTGATGTATTTTTTATATATCGACGCGGTCCATCTGTTTTTCCATATCATTTTAGGACGTGATCCCAAACCCTAAGAAGATAAAATTCTCATGTCGACAATACCACTAGAAACAGTGATGAATGACTATTAAAAACTTTTTGTGGGCCACAAATTTTTTAGATCAAGCTGATCTTTATAATTTCCCTTCATCCAGATCCTTTTGACATTATCAACAGCTTGGATTGCAAATAAACATGACCAAAATATTACGATGGGCTCTTTGGAAATTTTAATGGTGGGGCACTAAATCAACGCTGTTTCCATTGATTGGTATGGTTCACTTGAGATTTGGATCTGTATAATTTTTGGAACCACATTCTCAAATAGGCTGGAGAAACGGATGGACGGTGTGGATATACAAAATATCATCCATGTGGGCCACACGGTAGGGGTAGCACCCACTAAGCTGTTCCCCCGGCAACACCTAATTCGCTCCCAAGTTAAGCAGTCAAGTGTACGGTGTAGAACGAACCTTTTTTTATTCTGAATGTGCGCCATCTATTTTCATAAATAACTGTCCATCTCAGGTGTATCCTTAAATAAGATGGGGATGGGCCGGCTGGGCCACTAAACTTAGCCGAAGGCCCACATCTACATACCTGTACCAGAATGAGCCAATGATGAATGGTCCCGCCTGAGCCATTGGTCTAGTTCAATAATCAAGTGGGCCACCATTAGGGATTAGGTTCTAGATAGGGCTGGTCCTAGCCGGTCCATTGCCACCCCTAATAGAAAGAATGGATGATACATCCTTAAAAATCTTTTAGGCTGCCCTATCTCAAACCATCATTTGGTTCCTGACTAGGCGTTTTCAGCACCATTAGGTCTAAGCCAGGGCTTAAGGAATAGGGCTGAGATGGCAAGATCGGGCTAACCTGAGAGCTAGGCCCAGTACGGCCTAGGGTCTATTCCACCTACCCTAGAAATTATTAATGGACCATACATTCCCACCGACAGTTTGCTTTTGGCCTAAAACTGAAAGGCATCTTTGACAAAAGACCAACAATATTTTTAAATTGAATATTATTTTATATGGGTTGTGCTAAACCTTTTTGTCAGATTCCAATCCTGCCCTTACAATATCCGCCATCACTGATTCCACTCCATGAGCACATTGAAAACCACAAGGGCAAATTAGTCATTTTCAACTTGCCGCCATGACGATTGACGCCATCTTGTACAGCCACTTTAC
Organism: Liriodendron chinense; assembly: GCA_003013855.2. Classification (NCBI taxonomy): domain Eukaryota; kingdom Viridiplantae; phylum Streptophyta; class Magnoliopsida; order Magnoliales; family Magnoliaceae; genus Liriodendron; species Liriodendron chinense. Next base: position 299,681 of record ML058513.1, on the reverse strand, counting down.
TCCGAGTAGAACTACGTAAGGGCAACGAAAAACAATTACCGGTCAATGTTTATCTTATGGGCGGCAGGAAGCGGATTGCGTGGTGTGCGACCTCAATGGTGTGTTGACGTCACTAAGTTCTGTGGGCCCTACTATGATGTATGTATTATATCCACACCATCCATCCATTTTGCGAGATTATTTGGCGCACGGGTCAGAAAACTAGGCAGATCCAATGCAGACTACACAGTAGAAAGCAGTGGGGACAATGGCGTCCACATTGATGTTTATTTTCCTTCCTAAGGTCCACATTGATGTTTATTTTCCATCCAACCTGTTCATAAGGTCACACAAACCTGGATGAAGAAAAATCACAAATATCAGCTTCATCCAAAACTTCTGTGACCCCCAAGAAGTTTTCAATGGTAGACGTTCAATCCTACTGCTTTCTATAGTGTGGTCTACTTAGCTTTAAATCTGCTTCATCTGTTGGCCCGTATCCTAAAATGATCTCGAAAAATGGATGGATGATATGGATATAACAAAAAAATCATGATGGGACCCACAGAACTTAGTGACGTCAACACACCACCGACGTCGGTGGTACGTGGCACACCACGCAATCCGCTTCCGGGCGTAGGGTGCTATGATTTGTTAGGCAGCACGTAGCATCATGCATAAATTGCCATTATTTTATAGTTTAGCCATTAAGCTTGGAATATTTTCATTACATGCCACTAGCCACAATACATACAAACGGGAAATTACCAAAGGCTCTGAATGTGGTAAAAAGGACAAAAGTGGTAAATTTTTTTGAGAAAGGAACCTTGTCATACGTTTTTTTCGGAGTAATTAGAGTTTTATGCATATGGGAAGGATTTTAATACTCTGGCTTTGTATAGCACTTTATACGCGTGCACATTGAAATGATACACGTCGACCAGACTAATTACTAGTTAAAGCGTTCGACCCACTGTTGAAATCAGACCATTAGAAAATCCTTACCTCGGATTCCTGGACACTTGTTGAAATCAGACCATTAGATATTTTTCATTTTGAACCATCCATCACTAATCTGACAATCAGATAATCAAATAAGCTTAGTTTTATTTTATTTTATTTCACTACATCTAAATGGATACACATAATTTGGACAGTTTAATTTTATTTACTTGTATGACAATTATGCAATTTCTTGGTAATGCCTGCGTATTATTCATTACAGTCTGCAGGAGTACCAAAGTTTTTTTTTGTATGTACATTGAAGTGGATTGCCATGCACCTGTGCCCCGGGCTGGGTGGGGTCTAAAAGATTTCCTTAATAAATCCACTCCGTCCATCTGTTTTGAAAGACCACAGTTGGACTCTACAAATCAAGCCGATCCAAATGTTAGGTGACCCACACCAAACGAAATGGTGGTGATGGAAACTTCCACCGTTGAAACGTTCCTGGAGCTGGCCATGACATTTATATACCATCCAAACTGTTCATAGGATTATTACCACTCAGATGAACTGTAGTCACAAATATCTTCTTGATTAAAGAGAAAAACTTCTGTCACCCTCACGAATTCAATCCCTGCTTTGTCTTGTGGTATAACCCACGTGAGTTTTGGATGTGACTGATTTTTAAATTCATTTTCAATTGTGGTCCTGCAAAACAGATGGACGAAGTGGATTAAACACGGACACCCTGCGGGCCCCACACAGCCCCAGGCACAGGAATATCTCATAGGGCTCTCAATGATCCGGCTCCGAATCGGATCCGGCTCCACTCCGAACATCGGTAGACAGATTCGGATCCAAAAGGCGATATCCCCATCTAGTACATTTATAAATAGTTATATCCATTTTCAATCCAAAATTCTTATAACCATTGGATTCAAATCAAATCTAGGTCCTAATCCACCAATTACAAATCTAAAAAATATATAATATAATATATTTAATGTAATAGGAAAATGATGCGAGTCCTGATTAGGTCGACCTAAGAGTTGCAGGTCTCAATTTTGAGACATGGCCTAAAATAATATGAAAAAATGAATGGCCAGATTATAACATATACAGTAAGGTGACAATGAGATTCGGTTGGATCATGCTCAAGTCTAAAATTCTATATACGGATTCAGATCGAACTTAGATATGTTTATGTGAATCTAAATCCAGTTCAATCCAGTCCATTTATGTAATCGGACTTATTTTAATATCGAAATCCAACCCATTTAAATAATGGGACCTATTTTAAGATACAAATATGGATTATATGGATTTGGAGCCAATCGGATCTCAGATCTGACCCGCTACATGGAGAGCCCTAATATCTCTGCGCCCGGAGTAAGAGGCATTCCGCTTCGGTACATTGGCCGGGGCTAGTCAGCGGTGATGGTTCACCACCGCTTTTCTCGTGTCCTCGTAGCCAATGTACGCGTGGCATACATGAGATCTGGACCTTCCACATTACGGTTCTACCGATGATAGAGCAAAACCCTATCTTATAATGTCGTACAGTTCTAACCTTCTGAATCCGTCCGTGGAATTTGGACCACTGACCATTTTATTCATCGGCCGAATTTACAGTCATCAATTCAATCGTCACCATTGCTTTGATTAATGTGAGTAGTCTATATATGCTCCATCCTCCATGTGATCTGCGACTTGGACGGTGTGGATTGACTGTGCGTGCCACAACTTCACGCCATCTCGTGTCAAATTCTAGGGCACCGTCTCTTCTTTGTTTCTGTGTCCGTGGCTGTTTAGCGTGAGAAATGCTAAATGCACTCGCCTCCACGTGCGAGAATTGGTAAGAGTCTGTGACATCTGAGCCGTTCATCGTGCAACCTAATATGATTTCTAAAAAACGACGAGGCCGTCATTAGGCCAAACCATACAAAGCAACGGCCTGTATTTGATATACGAGTGTGGCCCATTCGGTGATCCTATTGATCCAATTTTGGAACAGTGCGAGATAACATCATGGCTAGTTCCGATGTTTCACACGCGCGAAGAGAGCGAGCGTTTCATTCATTTTTATCCGATGCGTGTGATTCTTCCAGCTGTGAAACGCGAAATCGAGTTGTGTCGGCAGTAGCCAGCGTTACACGCAAAAGTCAGCAGGGTGGGGAGTTTGAATGCCTGCCTGTCGTATGCGCCAACGACAACCTATCTCTTTCTCAACCTAACCGTGCTCGCGTCACTCGCCTTGCGAACGAGAGCGTGCCTGCCGTTAATCGAGCGCCAGCGTAAGGTGGTGTGAGCGAGATTACCGGAACGCAGCTTGGGTGAGACACCGGAACGAGCGATGTGTGTGAGACCCTCACCGTAGGGGCCTACCTCGATGCTTGCATTGTATATCCACGCCGTTCGTTTGTGTTTCCAGCTTATTGTAGTTCGTGGTTCCAAAACTGAAGCAGATACAAATTTCAATGGACCACACTACAGGAAACAGTGGTTAATGACCATTGAAAACCTTTTGTAGGACACTAAAGTTTTAGATCAAGCTGATATTTATTTTTTCCTTTCATTCAGATCTGTACGACCGGTTGGATGGTTAATAAACATTATAGTGGGTGCTAGGAAGCTTTTAATGTATGAATTCAATGACTACTTTTTGCCGTGGTGTGGTTTATCTGAAACTTCTATTAGCTTCATTTTTTGGATCATATCCTTGAAAAACAGATGAGCAGCATGGATATACAATTCACATATAAAGGTGGGCCCTACAGTCAGGATATCATCCTCATCGCTATGGGTCAAACCCAAGTTGCGCGAGATAATCAGTGTTTTCTGTGGTCCCAATAATATCCTGATTTTTGCATTACGGGATGTTCACAATGCGGTCTTAGACTTGAGTGCCACTTGACGGTCCATGCCGGTGATGCAGGAGGTGGCACAGATGCACTCTTAGTATGGTTAGACCAAAAGAAGATAAAATAGACTAGATCTGTCACAATCCTACATAGGGCATAACATAATTTAGTCTTATGCATGTCCAGTTCAAAGATATTCATTCCAATATGGAGAATTTATTATCTAAAGTGTAGACCGTAAATCAATTGTAACTTTTGATACAGATATTGTTACAAAATGCATGACCTATCGATATTTATGTAACAATGCTTCCGGGGTCAATTGACCTATTCTACTGGCCGAATTCATCCATCTTGGCAAAAAATCCCCCTCGATCCAACACTAATTTTTAGGAAATTTTACTATTTTTGTAAATTTCTATTTTCGGTTGTTTTTAGAGTAAAGATGGACATCAAGTCGAATCGAGTCAAACTCTGCCCAACTCGACTCGGCTTGGTCGGACGTAGACCTAGGTCTCGAACTTGGTTCAGCTCGGTCCTAGGCTCAATTTGGTCAGCTTAAACTTATTTTTATCCAGGATCTAACTAATTCGAACCGAGCTCGACTCGGTCATACTTTCGAGTCGAGCCAAGTTTTTGTCGAGTCGAGTCTGCTCAACCCATCTTGGACCTACCCAACCCATCTCACACCCAACTTGGACTAACCCAACCTGACCCTACATATCCAACTCGGACACCACAATCCAACCCACACTCGGTCTTGATCCATCTCGACAACTCTAAATCCTATTTTCTTTCCCTAAATCAAGAAATCTAAACACAAAAAAAAAAAAAAAAAAAAAACTCGAAAAATTAATACCTCTTTCTGAGTCAAATTGGAATCCACAGATCAAATTGAACAGGGCAGTTGTGCAGGGTTGTCGGTAGGATAGGGTCGGGCTCGGGAGCTGGCTATTGGGTAGGGTAGGGTAGAAATAGATTAGTTTTTTTTTTTTTTTTTTTTTGTATTTATATCATTCATACGAGCCAAACCGATTCAGTTCAAGTTGAACTCGAGTTTGAGCTACAAGTTGAGTCGAGTCAAGTTCGGTCTAGCTTGAACTCAACTCATTTTTTTCTTTTTAACCAGACTTGCCTAACTCGATTCGGTTTTAATTGAGCAACGAGTCGAGTTATTTCGAGCCAAGTCGAGCTAAGTTAACCAAGTTGGCTCGGCTCATGTCCAACTCTATTTTAGAGTTTTAGGAATTTATGTCTTTCTAGAAGTTCGTAATTAGGCAGAGAATATTCTTATAGGATTTATCTAAACTTTTTTTTTTTTTTTTTATTTTTTGTAAATTAGGCTTTGAAGGAGTTTTGCTAAAATTAGGAAATTGAGTTTTAGAAGAATTTTGCTTAGAATTAGGAAATTAAGATTTAAAAAATTTTGCTTGGTACTTTTGAATTAAGGTTTTTATCTTCTTTATTAGTGGTGTAATCGAGAAATCATACACATTACATGTTATTTATAAAATATTTATATTTTTTTATCTTAATTGCTTGTGCATTCAAGGACTCTCCTTCTTGATTTCATATTCAGTGTGAGGTTTTTTTCTCGATTCAGTGGCATCTAACAATGATGTAGGCAACAATTCCATGGACGGTGCTCCAATGGAACAATCCTATGACTACGGCGGTGTTTGAAGCTTTTCAACAAAAGAATTTGTAAAGCCATGCAACGATTGCAAGTAGCAATCGACTGTTTGACTGAAAGCATTGGGATGGACCCGTGTTTGTAATAATGAGCAACATGAAATTAGCGATGGAGCTCGCAGTCATTATGTTCGTGGTGTGGCACTGGTGATGAATCACAGGGCACCACCTGATAATGGTGAATCACAGGCCACCACTCTGATTGTGAAGAAGTTGTTGTACACGCTAAAAGAAGACAGATCTACAACGGAAAATCGTCTTTTAAATGAGGTGCACCGTGAACCAAAAGGTCTATGATCTGATCATAAATGACAACAACAATGAGAACATCGTGTCAAAGACTATAATGAAAAAGCTACCACTGAAGACAGAAAAACACCCCTTCCATATACATGATTGAATGGATTAAGGAAGTTAGCGAAACTAATGTAACTAAATGATGTTGTATACTCTTTTTCATTGGTAAATATTATAAGGACGAAGTAATATATGACATGATGGATATGAAGATTTGTCACATGCTACTTAGTCGACCATGGCTGGTACGATATTAATGCAACGCATAGAGGCCGGGATAATATATTTATAATTTATTTTTGTTAAAGATGGTAGAAAGATCCTCATCCGTATGAGAACATATAATCAACCTAAGACTTCTAAAATGGAGGGGCAGTCTCTCAGTAACCTATGGGATGTCCGTCAAAGAATCCGAGGAGACGGGAAGATCAATGCATTAGTTACAAAGGGAAAGTAGAACCCATGGACATTTTAAAGAAGTTGAAACTAGTGTTGTAGGAGTTTAAAGGGATTGTGCCCAGTGAACTTCCCGACAAGTTTCGCTCCATGTGGGATATTGCTCATGCTCAGATGAAGATTGTATTCAATAACATGTAGAATTGATCCACTAACAAGCCCCCATTTGAGGTTGTGTATAGTCGTGTACCCTAAGCATACACACAACCCGATCCATTTGTCTAAGTTACCAGGTATGAGTATTATTATAGAAAATATGGCGGACCGAATTATGATAGTAGTGCATGCCGATGTCTAAAAGAAGTTACATGAATCCAATACCAAGTATAAGAAAGATGCTGGTAAACATTGATACCAGAAGGTGTTTGAAGTGGGTGATACTATGTTAGTTCACTTGTGTAATAAGAGATTTTCTACCGGCATATATAATAAGTCGAGGAATAAGAAGATAGGCCATGTTCCAATCTTTAAGAAAATCAATGATAGTGTCTATGTTGTTGATCCTTTCCAAGGTATAGAGATCTCATGGACTTTCAATATAGCAGACCTGTATCAGTATCACAAGCCAAATCTGTAAAATAACTCAAGGATAAGTTCTTTCCAAGTGAATGGGACTGATGTGGGATGAGTTATAGATGCATTATTAACATGGCTGGACCAAAAGAAGGCCAAATGGAAGCAGAAATAGTTCGTCAAATTCGAGCCCAAGTACTATGTAGGGCATGACGTAACTAGGTCCTAAGCATGTCCGTTGCGAAAAAATTCATTCCTGAATATGGAGAAATTATCATTTGATATGTAGACCGTAAATCAGCCATAACTTTTAATCTAGGTATCATCATGAAACACATGATCCTATCGATCTCTATGTAACTGATGCTTCCAGGGTTAATTAGCGTACTTTACCAGAAGAATTTATCTATCTTGCTAAAAAATGCACCAATGGTCCAACACTGCGATTTTTAGAATTTTTTATTTTTGTTATTTTTTTATTTTTAGGAATTTGTGTATTTTAGAAGTTGTTTGTAATTAAGTAGAGAATTTTCTGGTAGGATTTATTTAAACTTTTATATATATTTGTTGGTAAATTAGGTTCTAGAAGAGTTTTACTAAAATTAGGAAATTAGGATTTATAAGAGTTTTACTATAACTAGGAAATTAAGCTTTATAATGATTTTTCTATTTTGGTTAATTTTCAATTAGAGTTTTATTTTTTCTTTATTAATGGTATAATTGAGAAATCCTACACATTATACACTATTTAATAAAATATTTAGATTTTCTATGTTAATTTCTTGTGGATTAAAGGTTTTAATCACTTAAGGAAAACAATGATTTTCCTCTTCACTTTCTCATGCTCTTCCCAGGGTAAATATTCCATCAAAACCTTTCATGTATTATATTATACATGCGTATGAGAAAACTCACTTTGGAGCATTGATGAAACCCTTTGAGAAATCATCCCACATGATGTATGGACAAAATCCAAATCGTCTGCCTAGGGGAGTCACCTCATGAAACCCCTAGGGCACAGATCAAGTGGGCCATAACAAAGTTGGAGGTAATGCCCTCCCTTCATTTTCACTAAGGCCCACTTAAGTTGCAAAATAACATGATGTTTTGCTCAACCCTCATCTAAGCTACATGAAGAGCTTATATGACCTAGATTTAGATTGCACACACACGCGCGCGCGCGTGCGCACACACACATATGGGAAATGGTACTATGAGGCTAACCTCATGGGAACTTCCCATGAGGTCGAGTTGTGTGGACCCCACCAAAATATGGATCGTGCATCAACACTGTGCATTTGATGGGTCCCCTTCAAGCGATGGGATATCCAAAAAAAAATAATTATATAAGGAACTCAGGTGGGCCATATCATCTAAAACCATGTGAAGATATGTCTAAGATATCTAAAATCACTTGGTGGGGCCCACTTGAGTTTTGGATGCGGTTGAAACTTGGTATAACCCCTCATCCAAGTGGGACACACACAATGGATGGGCTAAATTTGTGAACCACATCTCGGTAGGCCCAATAATCAATCATGAAGGTTGTAATGGGCAAATAACCCTTTTCAACTGTTGTATCTGGTGTGGCCCACCTAAGTCATGGATTGACCCAATTTTTAAGCCCGTAGCCCACCATGGAATGTCGCATCTAACTGATGGGGCAAATGTCCGATCCATATTTTGGTGGGGTCCACACAGCTCGACCTCATGGGAAGTTCCCATGAGGTCGACCTTATAGTACCATTTCCCTATATATATTTAGGGAGAAGGAGAGTCCCCATCTCTTGTGCACCAATTCTGTGCACCAATTCGCAGGAGACCTTATTTAACATCTTAAGTTGTGACAATCTAAAGTGAGCCCAAATGTAAAATCCACCCCCAATCACAAGGTCCATAATTTAGGTGGGCCATATAACTAGGAAACAGTTAGAAGAGGGGCTCCCACTCTTGATTTTTACATGGTCATCTAAGATGTTAATGAGAAATCTACTTCAACCATCAAATGTATTATCTAAAATTAGATCTTAGGCCAAATGATGAAGGTTGAAATGTGATTCAAGCGTGCATATGACTAAAGGAGATAGTTGGAGGAGAGACATCCACCCATAATTTTTCAAGAACCACAATAATGATTATAAGAAATCCACTCCACTAAAATATAGGCTCAGGTTTTAAAAATCAGTTCTACCCTTGATTCAAGTGGAGGATCGCATGAAGGGAAATAGTTTAGAGGTTGGGCGTCTTCCTTTACATTGTTTTCACACGTTTGGCCTACCTAAATAACAGACTAGGGCTGATTTTTGGAACTTGGGCCTAATGGGGGCTGATGCATCTGACGTACATAATGAAATGATTACGGAAAGGATTCTTGTTTACACATAATTAAATTTTACATACACATCAAGGTGGGGCTGTAAATTGCTTAATTATGGACGGACGCACATGAGACAGGTGGATATGAGGTTGACTTGTGTGGGCCCCACCTTGATGTGTATTGGACATCCACCCCATCAGTCTGATGCACCCTTCCGTGGTGGGCCACAGGCCTAAAAATCAGGCCAATCCATGACTTAAGTGGGCTACATTACAGGCAACAGTTTGAGAGTTGATACCCACCTATGGGACCAACCAAATGCATGGTGTCTATGTTCGATAGACATCACAGTGGGGCCCACACAACTTGACCTCATGGGAAGCTCCCATGGGTCGGCTTCATAGTACCATTTCCCTAATGTACAAGGGGGGGGGGTCCATAACCTATAGCCCGTGAACGTTACTTTCAGCTTTTCATTGACCCCACTTGTATTTTGCTAATTATCTGCTGGACATTGTTTTCCATTTTGCAATCCACACATCCCACTGGTAGTACACACACCCACATTGTTAGATACCCTTCAATGTTAGCCACCCTCATGTTAGGAAATGGTACCTAAACTTCAATGCTGAGACAAGTTATCTTCACTCAGTCTAGTCTACCACTACCTAAAGGTGTGGGTGTCACATTTCACTTAATAGTTGGAAGTCATATGGACAACAACGAGTCGTCCAACCGGTATTTGTGTCTAATAGTGTGTGTCATATGTTATTGCATGTAACTTATAGTCTATATATACCCCCTCTCGTTGAACAATAAATATATTTTATACATATGTTATAATCTATATAAATTGCCCTACTTGTAAGAGAAGAGCCATAAAACAACTGTATTTGTTGACTTTTGACACAATAGTCCCGCGAATACCACGACCATGGCAAAAGGGGGTTTATCTGAAATCTGAAAGAGTGCGATGGTTGATACTCACGCACCTAGAAATTGTACACGTGGCATATATATTAACTTAAGTTGAACCGTCCAAATTGTGGAAAATGCTATGGGTAGGTTATCATTCAAATTTCATATTGACGGGAGCATCCTAACCTCTGATTAATGAGAATATATTTGTTTACTCTGGTACGTTCGTTATTCTCGTTTTGACCACCGATTGAATGTCCACCGATCATTCGGTTAGGAAATCAAATCAGTGTAATTTTCTAGAGAGGAGATTTGAATTGCGTTCTGGGATTGGATGGTTCGATTGAAGTTGAACTCATGTCGCGTCTGTAATTCTCAAAGCCTGAAGGTGAACCAGAACCATCACACTCACCCTTTCGGGGTAAAACCCCAAGACTGGACCCCGATTGCCTGCAGCCCTAACCTATATGGGCCCACCGTGATTTATGTGTTATATCTACTCTGTTTATCTGTCTCACCGGTTCATTTTACGGCTCAGCCCAAACCTGAGGAAGATCCAAATCTCAAGTGGATCACACCACAAGAAACAATAGGGATTGATCATCCACCATTAGAAGCTTCTTGGGGGGTATGGAGGTTTTGGATCGAACTGAAATTTTTATTTTAACTTCATCCATGTCAGAGTCACCTTATGAACAGGTTGGATTGCAAATAAATATCACGGTGGGCCCTAAGAAGATTTCAACGGTTCTCAACTATTTCCTGTGATATGGTCCACTTGAGATTTAGATCTCCCTTATGTTTGAGATCCTGGGATTACAGTGAGGTAAGGAAGTTCAAGGTAAGTTCCTGCACAAAAATAGGCTGGCGTAGCAGATGAAGGGCGTAGATATAGCATATACATCACGGTGAGCCCCACAGAGCTTAGTGGTGCAGGAATCTACCTTCCCTGCAGACAATCCGCGTCCGAATACCGGTCAGCGGGCACCATTTATGTGTACGTGGCAATTAAATACTCTGTAAACAGTTAAACATATATTAATGTTTAGTGCCAAACAGTAGTAACACACGCTGTCCAAGTTGGTGTTTCTTGGACGCGGTTTGTCTAGTGACCCCAACACCAGCAAGCTAGATGATGTTAAACCTCTGTGGGGCCCGCCATGATGTATTTGTTGTATCCACACCGTCCACTCATTTTTACGTGCACCATTAAAAACGTCCTCGCGTCCGCTGTAATTTTTATTTGCCACCCAACCGATTGATAAGGTCACAAAAATCTGGATAAAAGGAAACACAAATATCAGCCTGATCCAAAACTTGTGTAATCAATCTCCACTGTTTCCTGTGGTGTAGATTTTCCTGTGACAGGAAGCTAGGTGGGGCCATCATGATGTTTGTAGGAAATTCACCCGTCCATCCATATTTCTAGATCGTGTTAACGACATGGCCTCAAAATGAGCCAGATCCAACACTCAAGTGGGCCATACGACAGGAAGTAGTGAGGATTGGACATCTACTGCTGAAACATTCATGGGGCCGTGGAAGTTTTGGATCACGCTAATATTTTTGTGGTTTCAGCTCATCCCCAATAGGATTGACCTTATGATCAGTATGAATGGCATATAAACATCATGGTGGAACCAAGGAGGTCTCACAGTATGTATGTCCCTGCCCACTTTTTTCATATCATGTGGCCACTTAAGTTTTAAATCTCTCTCTTTTTTTAGCTACTACATAATCTTCCAAAATGGATGGATGTGGTGTATTTCTCTTAAACATCACATCTATGGGTCTCACAAATAGTAGAGAGGATAACAAGCATCCTCATGTGTTACTGACCTGATGAGCAGGCCGGCCTGATTTCTAACGCATAATAAGATACGTGATTTATAGGAGCATCTGATGAACGGCCCAGATCCTGAATACTGGTCAGATTTGCACGTGCAATGTGTTTGTAATTGCCGCAGGTCGCAGGCGAGATTCTCGAATCAGACGAAGGCATGTGGTTGTTAATTACGAGTGCCATTTTGAGAGTAGCATTTTTTCGAGGGGCGCGAATCTGCTAGTCCCACTGGGACTAGCATAAGGGGTGGTTTCAAATCTCCGTGGGCCTGACCATGATGTATGTGTTTTATCCACGCAGTCCATCCATTTTTTTATCTTATTTTAAGGCAGAATCCCAAAAATGAGACAGATCCGAATCTCAGGTGGACCACACCACAGGAAAACAGTGGGGATTGAACGTCCGCCATTAAAATCATCCTAGGGCTCACTGTAATGTTTATTTGCCATCCAACCTCTTGATAAGGCCACATAGGCCTAGATGAAGGGAAAAAACAAATATCGGCTTGATACCAAACTTCTCGTGGCCCCAAAAAAGTTTTCAATGGTAAGCATCAATCCTCACTGTTTCCCTGTGGTGTGGTCCACCTGAGATTTGGATCTATCTCATTTTTGGGCAAGTGCCATAAAATAAGATGGAAAAATGGATGAACAGAATGGATAAAAAACATACATCATGGTGGGGCCCACAGAGATTTGAAACCACTTATGCTAGTCCCACTTGGACTAGCTGATCCGCGCCCTTTTTGGAGATTGTCAACTTTACGTCATTGGACATGATCCGATGCAGTACCATAAAGCTCCCTCTACCGCTGCTTCAAGTCATTTTTCCCATATCAGCCAGTCTGCCATGTGTAGGACATCCAATCCGTGAAAGTGGTGGGCCCAGCACCATCACGTGGAAATCAGGCTAATAATTCATGAGAGGGGAGGCAGATGTTGGGAAAGCCGGCAGTGGAAGTGGAACGCCAAACGAGTGAAGCAATGTGAAATCAAACAAGTAAACAAGATGAAAACAATCACATACAAGCATTTACCACAAGAGATTCCAAATTTACATGGAAAAACCCCTCCACGGGTAAAAAACTACGGCACAAAGCAATCCACTATGAATAAACAGAAGATTACAGAGATTGGCAGTCCACTAACAAGGAAAAACAGAGAAAACCCCAAGTTCTCGCTCACACACACCTCTCCCCTCTTCCTAATACAAATAGGAAACCTTGGACACTTTAAGATGTTATTTAAGTCGGGATTGCAACTTCTTAAATAGTCAAAACACCCGAAATAGAAACACCTTGCGTAGTACTGCAAATTGCGCAAGAAACCCGCGCGCACAGCCGACCGATCGTATCTCATACAGAACCGGTCAAGAGGAAAAACATCAACACACTGCCTCACATCTGACTGGTTGCTCGACCTGTCGGAGCCCCTTGCAGACCGGTCGGCCAATCGGCCTGGGCACACAAAAAGCTGTCCAATCCTCCCTACTGTGCAATTTGTCCAAACAGCCAAATTAGTCGTCGGATCAGTCTGAGCATGCAACAGATGCATAATTTGATGGCTCTCCAACAATGGATTGCTAGACGGTGTTCTTTCAGCCCTACCATGATGTATGTGTTTTATCCACCCGTTTATCCATTTTTCAAGATTATTTCAGGACATGATCTAAAAAAATGAGGTAGATCCAAATCTCAGGTGGACCACACCATAGGAAAACAGTGGTGATTGAACACCCACCATTAAAAACTTCATTGGGCCTATTGTAATGTATATTTGCCATCCAACCTGGGTTAAACTGGCTGGACGAAGGGAAAACACAAATTTGAACTTGATCCAAAACTTTTGTGGTCGCCAAGAGGTTTTAATGGTGGGCATTCAATCACCACGGTTCCTGCGGTGTGCTGCACCTGAGATTTTGACCTTCCTCATTTTTTCAGTTCATGCCCTAAACTGATCTAGCGAAATCAATGGACGGCATGGATAAAACACATACATCCTGGTGGGGCCCACATAGCACTATCCAGTAGCCATTCATCACCAGCACAGTCCCTTGGTGTTTGACAGTGTCAGCATGCAGTCCGGGTCCATTGCGTCCTGACCCTACCCTACCTTGATGGCAGGGGCTTTGTGGGGTGTTTTATCCCCACCATTCATTTATTTTGAAAAATCATTTTAGGATATGATTGCTTTAGGGCATGAGTCCAAACATGAAGAAGATCTAAAGCTCAAGTGGATCACACCAAAGGAAGCAGCAGTGATATTGACATCACTGTTGAAACCGTCCCACAAACCTGAATGAAGTGAAAACAAAAATATCAACCTGAGACAAACTTCTACGGTTCCCAGAATTTTTAACGGTGGGTGTTCAATTCCCATCATGTGGTCCACTTATGCCTTGGATCTGTTTCATTTTTGGGCTTATACCCTAAAATGATACGGCAAAATGGATGAATGCATGGATAAAACACGTACATCATGGTGGGCCCCACAGAGCCCCTACCTGGACACAACGGGCTTCCCATGGCAGGGGTTGAAATCTTTACGTTGGATCAGACTGTCGCTGTTCATTGATTTTAATGGTATGGCTCACGTGATATTTGCAACTGCCTGATTTCTATGTCAGGCAATATTCATGTATTGGATGCATCTAACAATTTGGCGGGAAAAAGTCGGCAGTATGGCAAACTTGTGGTACTGGGGCTAGATTGCTTTGAGCTACTGTACGCTGCAGAGTATCAAGCATCACACCCGGACAGAGTATCAAATAACTCTTCTCTCACGTAGGAGTGTAAGGACATCCTGTTAGGCTGGGAACGCTGTTTGGTGACGTTAAATCGTTAATCGACCAATCCGAGCCCTGCACGATAATCCAGGGCCTTCGCCAGGTCATGGTCAGATAGAACCCGTCAGCCCGACTAGGGCTGCGAACGTGTACCCGGGCCCACATGTCTGGATGGACCCGACACAGACCTTATTTTAACGTCCAATCTTTCACACCTGTTTGGAAAACGAGTCGGGTCAGGCCCATCATTTTGGACCCAGTTAGAAGTTGGGGTTTAATTGACTTTGGGTTGGGCTCCGGTCAGCTTGGGTCCAGTTAATCTATTTATTTAATGAGGTTTGCTGAGTCAGGACGAAATATCTGGAGAACGCTGTCCATGATGGGGTATAACAGACCAATTGGTCCAGATCATTTGTACCTTTTGCTATACATCTGCCCAGTAGTCTCGATGAATGGATCCTCCATTCATGCCCTTAAACCATTAGGGCCTGTTTCATTGCCACTTAAAAATGAGTTCATCTCATTTTATATTTAATTTTAATTATATATTAGAGAATTTTTTTCTCTTTTTGGTAGGGATTAAAAATATAACTAACAATATTAGCATGTGTTTTGCTGCACCAAATATATGCTTTGACTAATCACGATATTTCACACAACCATACGCACCCTGACCTATGATCTCTAATTCATAGCTGACATTAACTAAAATGAGATGAACTCATTTTTAAGTGGCAATCAGACAGGCTCTTAAGAGGTGGTCATGATGTAATACCAGTAGGATGATCCTAACCCTTTGCATTGGGCCATTGTGTTACAGCCATCTATCTTGGTGTTGTTGTCTGGATTTGGCCAGCGGATAAGGTCGGTTAAGTCCGATCTTGTGGTCTTTTCTATCCTTATATTTTTCAAGATAAAGCAAGCTTGTAACACCTTGGGTCAAACCTTCAAAGGAAGAACGAAAAACAGGTAGCGAGGAGGTGCCGATGGTTGGCTATAGACTCTCTGATACCTAAGTCAGGCTACTTGATCTCAAACGTAAGCATGCGTAAGCTAGGATTGGCATAGAATTGTGTATCTTGTTATGCAGAAAGGAACCCTATTTATAAGCCATAAATGAGGTTATGAGCATTAAAGACCTTTATGAATATGTTAAGAGATTTATAAATAGGCGGGAGTCCTGTCCTGTAACAGTAAGAGAGATTCATGGCTAAGATAGAATCGAATCTTTACCTGGTCTGTGTTTGATGGAACTGCCCCAGATTTGTCCCACTGCCTCTTTGGCGGTGGTCGTCTTGGCCTGCTCGAGATATTGAACTCGATGCCCGAGCTTCTTTCCTTTGGGTTTCTCACTCAGACTATAAATCTTGTTCAGATTAATTTCTGCCTCTGTTAATCCAACTTGGGGATATCAGTTACCTATCCTTAGCTTGGGAGACGGAATGCTTGTAGATCACTGCTCAACTTCTACTTGACAGAGAACCGAAGACATGAACATTGCTCTAATTTTCACTTTTGCAGATGTTGATAGAACTGCAATAGGAAGCTTAGAAATAGCTGCCCTTTAGCTCAGAGGGCTCGTTGATCTATCCGCTGAACCCCATCACTCTTCAATTCAGAGGCGGGGCTAAGGGCATATACTTAGGCCTTGGGCTTACGGGCTCTCTACTCTATGTGTGGGACCAGTTTGGAATCCCCACAAGAGGTGGCATCATCTAATCAAAGTACTTCTTTTGGAATCACAAGCAATATAAAAATGCGGCAAATTTGTGTCATCCTAACCCTTTGGGTACGGCAACTGTGTTATAACCGTACCTTTTCTAGGGGCCATAGATTGGATGGCTACCAACTTAGCATTCAGGAATGGAACTGCATCTTTGGAATCAAAAGCAATCGATGCTAAGGAATAGATGTTTCAAGGAGATGGTCGGGCCTTTGTTTTCACACTTAATCTTGACTACCCATTTTTGGTGCTATTGATTGGATGGTTTAGATCAACACCGTCGGCTGTGATGCCATTTGTGTGTAGTCTGGGCCATATCTTGAGCCAAAGCAATCTCTTGACTGAGGCCAGACCTTACTAAACAGTCTTGAACTTTAAGCCGAACCTGAAGTAACAACCATAGGAGTCTAGGAGCATGAGTCTTGACCACTAAAGGCGAGGACCTGAGCCAAAGGGTAGAAGTGGGCCAGGTTGGCCGGGGTCCATCCTGCAACGAGATGAATGTGGACCTTGCAGTAGGGCTGAAAGTCGGGCGGGTTGGGTCGGGTTGGTGCTGAACCCTAACCCAACCCAAGGTTCCTATACCTCAACCCTAACCCAACCCAACCCAACCTCGGGTTGGGAATTCTCAACCCAAGCCCAACCCAAGCGGGCTCGGTCGGGTTGATCGGGTTGGTCGGGTTGATACATGCTAATATTTTCGTTATTACATTAGTCTATTATGTTTCAATACACGCCTTATTTTTGGTACCTATGACTTTATTAATTATATATGTACTTATTTATGTAAAGAACTTCACTTTTCCTAAACAAATAAGTTAAAATACAAGTAAACATTACAAGTTTACTTCACTAAAGTATAATAAAAGTATAAGTAACTTGTATATAGATCAGGTTCGAGTTGGGTCGGGCAACCTGAGACCTCAACCCAAGCCCGACCCAAACTTCATCGGGTTAATGTTTTCATAGCCCAAGCTCGAGATCGGGTTCGATACCAATGATTTCTGCCTGGTCATAATTTTCGAGGCCCAATAACTAGTTGGATGGATTGAGCTTGAGCATTCAAAGGCCTAATGGAATGGGCCCCAGCTCATTTAAATCCCTACTGGACCTAACCAAGGTTTAAAGTATCCTCCATAATGGGTATGTTTTTAGATGTAAATAAAAGAGATTTTATTTTATTTATTTATTTATTTATTTATTTTTATGACAGGGATATCCGGGCCTCTTTGAGCTTAGAGCACATGGCTAGGTCCTCTGCTAGGTCTCCTATCGGAGAACCCTTCGAGGTCCTTGGGGGTACGTGCAGACCCTCCCACCCACATGCACCATGTAAGTCCTAGGGAGGTGGCCAACGAGGGGACTTGAGCTCAAGACCTTTTACTTCTTGAGGTGGAAGGTCCTTGCCAGCTAAGATTCCTCTAACTTATAAAAGAGATATAATAGAAAATTCAAAAACAAAAATAATAGAGTATAATCTAAAAAGTTGAGGCTAGTTGTAGTTATTATCTTTGGGATACAACAACTCTCCTCATAAATGAACGGCATTAATTAGGTACACTTAGAATTTGAGCCACACGGATCAAGAATGTTACTTAGAGAGAGAGAGAGAGAGAGATTTTCGAAGTGAATTTTCAAAGGAGGTGATAAAGGGGCCACAACTAAAGCCATAGCCCGCACAGCATGTGCGAATTATAACCAAGACATACCCTTAATTTTCATTACAAATGATTGGTTAAGGGTTTTAATATAAAAACTTAATTTTCCCAACTACTTTGCAATGTGGATTACATTCAACAATGGAAAAACCAAAAGTTCAAATTAATGAAAAATATTTATTCTATTTTTTTTAATCTAATTTTTCCTAACTTATGTGCCACCCCATACGTTCTGGTTTCATCTGCCTTTGTTGGCCCAAAACAGCTTGATGCACCCGGCAACATGACCCACGTTGGTGGTGATTGAAACTGTACACAGATCCATTTTCAATCCTTAAAACTGCCCTATTACATGCACATTAGCCCATGGAGACAATTAGCGTTCTAAGCAATTTTACCCGTTGGATATTTCTCAGGAGGTTTTAAAATTAGGATAGTATTCTTGTGATTTGATTGGAATATTTTGTTGAGAATTAAATATTAAAAATAATTATTATAAATATTTTAAAATATTAAAAGTGTAGTTCCATAGCTCAAGTGCTATGGATATTTAAAAACCAGCTATATCCGGAACTCAAGTGGGCCACACCATTGAAACCGTGTGAAATCATGCCTAAAACATCTAAAAGCAATTGTTGGGACAACTCGAGTTTTGTATATGGCATAAATTTGGTGTGAACCCTCATCCAAGTGGGACAAACACAATGGATGGGTTATATTTCTAAACCAGATCTTAGTAGGCCTTATAAATAATCATAAAGGTTTCATTTTGGTCTCATGTGGTGTGGTCCACTTGAGCTTTGTATCTGCCTCATTTTGGTCTTATGCCTTGAAATGAACTGGAAATATGGATGGACGGCGTGGATAAAACAAATACATTATGGTGAGGCCCAGAGAGCTTTGACACCAGCTAGCTGGCTGGTGTTCGCGTCACCAGCCAACCCACGTCCTCTCGTGCTCAAGTGCCTGTATTATCGTGGTCCATGATCCATCAGGAAAGGAGCTGACGAATTAACGGTCCAGATCTCTGATCACCAGGAAATAGGAGTCAACGTATTAGGTGGGCCGCACTGCATAGCGTCCACAGTTCTAGAACCATACAGATCACAAATAACCCGAACAAAAATAAAGCACTCTTTGGTCGGTTAGGATCGTCCCAATATCTCGACCTTTAATCTTGACCACTGCTTCCACCTGATGAACATTCCAGGTCTCGTCCACGGATACCACGCGTTCGGCTGTCGACCAGAGCTTCGTCTGTGTCCATCAGTGTCAAAGAAGTGCAGCACCGTCGTTACATATTCGCATTGCATTAGAGAAAAAAAATTCTGATACTCATACAGAGTGTGACAGATGATAAGCAGGCAGTTAGAAATTGCATTCGTAGCATACAAACAACTCAAATTAAACTGTCCAAATCATGTGTCCCAATTTAGATGTATTAGAAACAAAAAACGAAGCTCATTTGAATACATAATTATCGGATTAGTGGGTATTTGTTGGACGGTTGAGAAATGAAGAATATCCAATGGTCCTATTCAACAAAAAAAGTGTCCAAGAACCAGAGGCTACGATTGCTCAACCAGTATGGTTTTGGTCGAATGAGTTAGAGACGGTAGGTTCTACAATTTAGTTTGTTTAATTCAAGTTTAATATATGCCAAGTGTACCATTTATAAGTGCCTGCATATCAAGTGTCATACACAGCCAGAGTATCAAAGACCACCCCACTGTGTTATCCACGGAGATTTGAGAAGCTTCAAAAGGCCCGCGAAGTCACAGCTGAAGGGCAAACGGATAAGAGAGAGAGAGTGTGTTGCAATGGCGACTCTGCAACTCACGGATTCAAACCCTATTCGCTTCAAACCTTCCTTAAATCCTTTTTCCCTTTACACGAATCGCCATTTTCGCACCTCTCAAGCTCGCTTCCTTCCCAAAGCTTCTTCTGCTTCTCCTTCTCCTTCTCCTTCTTCTTCTTCCTCGAGTCGACGGCAATTCCTCGCCGAAACCGCGGCGATATCTGCAGCCTCTCTCGTTCCTCTCCTCGGTTTTGAGCAACCGGCAAGATCCGATGACAGTCTCTCCGAATGGGAGAGGGTTTACCTCCCGATCGATCCCGGTGTTGTCCTTCTCGACATCGCGTTTGTGCCCGACGACACGAATCACGGTCAGATCAGATCCATATCTCTAGTGGTTCTTCCATAATTCCATTTTGGCATATTTGTTCTTTTTCGAATTCATGGATTTTAGATTTTTTTTTGGCTGAATTTTGTTTTAAAAAAAATGAAGGATTTGTTGTTTCCTTACTTCTCCCTGGTGGTGTTTGAATTTGAAGTCATGATGTCGATTTTATCATCTGAACTTGTCTGTTTTGTTTTGGTGAATTTTCGTAATTTTTGGTTCTGATGATGTAAATGATGTTGAAGTGGCATTTTTTGGCCTGTAAAATGTGCCATTTCCTTCCACAATTGTACTTGCGCTTGTACGGTATGCATTTGGTAGCACCAAATATCATGAAGTTTCATGATATTTCATGATCAATCAGTCTAATTTTGTGCAAAATATCATTGAAATTGCATGATATTTGGGTGCAACCAATTGCACCCTAAAGTATCATGAATTCCACTGTCAAAGGCAGAGGTACCCATGGATTTGTGCTTGAGGTGTCATACAATGCTCTGAGTTCTCATTTTGGTCAATGTTATGTAAAGATGGGGCCTACCTTTCAGTGATCGAGATAGTGCCTTAGGTGGTACGGGCAATGCAATAGCCACTTCATTGAACAACACCCAGCCATCCAATTTGTGCACTTCCTGGCATTGCATATGGATCGTTTTAATTGTCCATTTGCAAGGCAATTATCAGATGGCTATTAGTGTCCAGTAGGAAAGTTCTTTGCAGCACTATCCATCCCATGGGGCCCACCAGATGAACAGATGGATTATTGGAAGGTGTGCCCTGGCAGCAAGGTATTCAATAAAGTTAATGGGGGCCATAACGGCCAGCCTTATTGCTGTTACGGCCTTGTAATGGTCAAAAGTTTTTTCCACAGGAAGAAAATGTATCGGCCCGTATCAGCCTGTTACGGCCATCACAGGGCCATTATGAGCCATTTTTTTTCAATTTTTTTTTCCCAGAATGGCCGTTACAGCCCCATATCGCGTGACGGCCCCTACCATTACCATTACACTGTTACACAACCATTTTTGAATACCATGAGAGCCTCAGTTACCTGGGCCGACAATTTCATACTTCATCTGTGTTCTTCTGTGGACACGCTGTTGGAGGTTGGTTTCTTTGTGAGCTTTTGTGTGAGCTTATTGCGATAGCATCGTCATGGATCCTGTGATAGTTGTATCAGAAAACTGAGATTTGAGCGAGAAGAGAAATGAATGGAATTAATCTAAGAAAGTCTGCATTGAATTTTTAGGATTAAAAAAAGGAATTTGTAGGCTTATTCATGCACACTAACTATCATAAGATTTGAGTGGAATAGATACTTTTTTTTTTGGTACTGTTGCTCTCATAGTTTCCTTTTGTTCTACAGACTTCACAACATTTGATTGCATGGTGATTTGGGTAATTCAGGTTTTCTTTTGGGGACACGACAAACGATCTTGGAGACAAAAGACGGTGGAAACACCTGGTTTCCACGTTCAATACCTTCTGCCGAAGATGAAGACTTCAACTATAGATTCAATTCCATCAGCTTCAAGGGGAAGGAAGGATGGATAGTTGGAAAGCCCGCAATTTTGTTGCACACATCGGATGCAGGAGAAAGCTGGGAAAGGATACCATTGAGTAATCAACTTCCGGGCGATATGGTAAGCATGTCTTGTTGGAATTTGTGCGAATTCTGCACTTGGTGGTGTTAATTTCGATAAATGCAAGTAACATTTCCTATTTTCTTTCTTGGTTTCATATATAGCAAAACCTTCTTCTTCTTCTTCTTCTTCTTCTTCTTCTTCTTCTTCTTTTTATTTTTTTAATTTTTATTTTTTATTTTTGATAAAGAAAAGAAAAGAAGAACTGGTTGTATCTAACTCAATTTGAGCAGACTAGTGAATTGAGTGCCAGGAAACATTAGATTGACGGATACATATGTCTCCAGCAAATCCCCTCAATGCCCAGTTGTCATTTCTGTTCGAATGGATTCATGCTAATCTCAACGTATTGATTCACTTCCCAGACTCACATTCTAGTTTCAAAGATTGGTCTTGCACAATTCACGAATTTGGTATTGGAACTCACCAGATGTTCAAGAAATGTCACTGATCTTATCTTGATATTCGATCCCATATATGATTTTAAGACTCATCCGAGTTTGGTATGACTCAGATGAGTCAACCTGGACTTGGTGGGACCCGATGCATTTCGACACCACGAGTCACCCCACCTCCTCCTAAGCAACTCATGCAAGTTGGGCTGATTCAGCCTCGACTAGGGCAAGTCGCGACTCAACTCACGGCCAAACGAGTCAATCAGAATCGCCAAGTCTTTTAACCATGATCCTTGACAGATTTTTCAGACTTTGTTCGATGTATACGTAAACCAATTTGCTACAGATATCGGATGTGGTCTCATGGAGGGATAATTTCTTTATGAAGATGTTATGACTTATGAACTTATGACGAATTCAATACATTGATCTTTAATCTTGATCACTGGACATATGCCTCTCTAATAATTCATAATTATGCACCATGTGTTAATAAAGTTATGACAGATTGCCTTTGAAGCCATCTACTGATTTATCTAATGTTAGATTATACTCCTACTAAATGATATAAGTGATCCTGGTATTATGTTATACTTTGATAAATAACAATCGCCAATAGACCAAGATGAGATTGATGTTACATTACAATCACTTAAATGTAACCGTTGTTGACAATTGTGTTTAAAAAAAAAATAAAAAAAATCTCAAATAGAAACAATAGAAATAAAAATAAAACGATATTATAATTCAAACACCTCTGGTAAGAATGCCTCAACCTTTTTGCAGAAGCATTTCAATAACACTTACATTCCACTCTCTTGTTGACGCTTCCTTGTGGTATTTCAAGATCCCCATGAAATAAGAAGCCGGAGTTTCCCTTTGCTTTTTTTTTTTTTTTCCACTTCCTTTTTATCTAACCTCGATCCCTCGACATATTGGTCGAGTGATGAAGCTCACTTCCACTTAGGAAAGCTCAAGATTGGCTCCCTTTTCTTTGCTACCAATGCAGGTTTATATAAAAGCAACTGAAGAGAAGAGTGCAGAGATGGTCACCGATGAAGGAGCAATTTATATTACATCAAATAGAGGATACAACTGGAGGGCCGCTGTACAAGAGACAGTTTCAGCTACTCTTAACAGGTATATTTTAGATGGTCAATGTAGTGATCTTACTGTTTGAATGAAGAAGGGGTTTTGAAGATTTGTGCTGAATCGTAGCTACTTCTGCACCTGAGAAAGTTAAATTTAGAATGCTCTCTTCTTGTGGGCGGGAAGGTGCGGTTAGTAATCAAGGACATCTTGACTCCAGATATGCAAGTGTATATACCAGAGTATTTGAACATAGTCCAAATGGATAACAATGTTCTGACTAGTTTCTTCTGTCTCTTTGCCAGTGGTAACTAAGACTTTTTTTTTTCCTTCTTTGGAGTTAATTGACTTTTGAACGTGTTTAATGTACCTGTAGATAATCATTGCAATGGTATAGCACATCGGTAATAGTTGCAGTCGCCTAGTTAGTAGGATTCAGAAGATAGTGTCAGACTGTTATGTGCTTAATATCCAGGAGAGCAAATCCCTAAAGCTGTACCTTGTCCAGTCATTAGAAACTATGGTGTATGGAGATTCTTTCTTTTTTCGGAATGCAATACCATCGGCAGACTTCATCTGAATTGACACCTAGGGCACAGTTCCAGCCCTTCAAACTCACATTTCATTATTGGTTTTGCAGAACAGTTTCTAGTGGCATTAGTGGTGCGAGCTACTATACAGGAACTTTTAACACAGTAAACCGCTCCCCTGATGGCAGCTATGTTGCCGTATCCAGCCGTGGGAACTTCTACTTGACCTGGGAGCCTGGGCAGGTGAGCTGCTTCTCTTTATGTACGCTGTCCCAGCCATCTTTCTTTCAGCAGTTCCACGTACTTCAGTTAAATCCATCTACTGTCTTCGTGTGCCTATGAATGTGGTTTGCTTGTGGCAGATGAGCAGTTATTAAGCCCCGTGAAGATTCTTACGTAGTTCTCATATTTTGCAGCCATACTGGCAACCACACAATAGATCAGTTGCACGGAGAATTCAGAATATGGGATGGAGGGCTGATGGTGGTCTTTGGCTTCTAGTGCGTGGTGGTGGACTTTACCTTAGCAAAGGCACAGGGGTAAGTAAAAGAGAAGAACTTTCTCATCTTCAAAGAAAGAAAGAAAGTTTGTGTAACGTGGATCTGTGTATCCATATTCTCATCTGATGCTGCCTGAATACTAGTATTCTGCATTTTTTTTTTTACTGAGATTGCAAAGGCAACTGGTAGGTAAGGCCTGGTTTTAATCTCTTGTTTATAACACCTGAAAGTTTCCACTGTTGGTATCAAATCAACTTACTGCAAAAGAACCAGCAAAGGTTTCAGATGAGAAGACCGCACAGCACATTATATTTTGGATAAATAAACTAAACAGATTCCCGGATTGGCATCATAAGAATAGTTCCATCAATGTACTACTTTTATTAACACCCCTTCACAACTCACTACAGTTCCATACCTAAAATTGCTAATAAAACATGAATGTTGCTCCAATCTAAAGCAAACCTGTTCTAGTAATCCAGAACCTATGTAGCTACCAATTCACTGTCCTAATAACAGTGTTCCTTCTGCTGTCAGTGACATTCATAAACTCCTTTTCTTGAATAGATAATGTGTGACAAGATCACACCATTTTCTAGAAAAAAGTGCTTCCTGGGAATGTTCAACACTCATGTTAGACATTGACACGGCTATCAGGGAAAATAAAATTCAATTTATATTCTATTCTATTATTTCAGAAGCATTTATGTAGTATTTGTATAGGGTTAGTGCATTTCTTTTTGTTTAGATATACTATTGCCTATCTTATGCATCTGCAAGCTAAATAAACTTTTATGTAATAAAACAAATTTTATATTGTATCTCTACAGATGTGATGGCCTGTCGGGTTTTCCAATCTCTATTGACTGACAACTCATGTTCATGTCCAAGTTATATAGATGACCACTGAAAAGCTGAATTATGTTCCCTGTTAAGAGCTAATTGATAGGTAAATAGACCATGAAAATGGGATGAAAAGAAGACCCCTATCACAAACCTTTCCTTTGGACAAAAGGGAAATTACAACCCTTTCTGCACTCTCCAGCATGATTTGGTGGGGCTTAATTGAGTTGGAAGAAAATACTGAACAAACTATATCCTCGTTAGGAGAAAAAAAAAAGTTGGTTGAACATCCATTAATTCTACCATTTTCATACAGGACTGGGCATTGTCCCTTTGATGCTATTGTACAATGAATTCCTGTTAGCCGGTCTAGTTGATGCCTGTTTCCAGTGGAAATGGGTCAACTCACCAGCTGGGATCCCATCCTATTCTTTAAAACTACCAGTGTACATCTTCTAGGGTGAGTTTCTTCCAAGTTCAAGGGATTGCATTGGTTGTGCT
Source organism: Liriodendron chinense (assembly GCA_003013855.2). Lineage (NCBI taxonomy): Eukaryota > Viridiplantae > Streptophyta > Magnoliopsida > Magnoliales > Magnoliaceae > Liriodendron > Liriodendron chinense. Next base: position 274,014 of record ML058513.1, on the reverse strand, counting down.
ATCCTAAGATTTTACCTCATTGATTTCTCCTTAGCCAGGAATGCTTTCAAATGAATGAATGTGTTTACATAGTTACTTTTCTTGGTTTAAAAAGGGCTGAATGTTTCATTATTCCAAATATATTTATGACTTACTCTCCATGGTCATCAAACCCCCCCAACACAGAGACACACACACACCAAAAAAAAAAACACTTTTAGGGTGTGTTTGGATACATGTGATCCATAAAAAAATGGAAACTGTTTCCACTGACAAGACAATTAGGGCCTGTTTGGTTGCAGAATCTAGATTCTAGAGAAAATCCAAATTCCAATCCAAAATTGCAGAAATTGAATTGGAAACCAGATTCCATCTGAAACTTGCTGTTTGGTCGAAAACTGTGTAATCCAGATTCTGTTTGGTTGAAAATTGTGTAATCCAACCGTTGCTTGTGGCATGGCCCACTTGGGATACAGATCCGCCTGAGAACTTGACCCCCGGCCTATAGTAGTCCCGCAAGACATATGGCCGGGTTGGATGGCAAATAAACATTACAGTGAGCCCTAGGAAGTTTTTAATGGTGGACGTTCAATCGACACTGTTTTCCTGTGGTGTGGTCCACTTGAGATTTAGATCTGCCTCATTTTTGCTCTAATGCCCTTAACTGAGCTCTTAAAACGGATGGACCGCGTGGATATAAAACGCATACATCATAGATGTACAATGCATACACGGAGGCGTTTATATATCAGACGCTCACTTCCACCCCTTTTCCCTTCTCTAGAAACGGTTTCCCACACCGTTTCCACTAATCCCGATTCCATCCAATTTAAGTTCCCAGATGGAATCCTGTTTGGCTGGAACTTGCCGCCAAACACATCAGTCAAAATTGGATTTCGCTGGAATCCAGGTTTTAAGCTGGAAACAGGTTTCCAGATGCCAACCAAGCAGGCCTTGTTTGGATATGTGGGTTCCACATAGTAATCACTGCTCATATCCACGGTCACAATTCTCTAGCATAAGAAACCAGGTGACAGTTATCTAATGACTTTTAGTATTCCACTTGATATCCAAATAGACACCCATTTTTGGGATCTAACTTCTACAGTGACCATGGAAAATATCATTGGGCAATCATTACATTATCCACTGAATCCACATATCTAAACATACTCTTATGCTTTCAGCTTGAGTTTTTGCCAATAAATTTTCCTTTTTTAACTTGTTAATCCCTAGTTTTATCTGCATTCGCGTTTTTCTGCCCATAGTAAATTCAACATATGGTGCTACCAGCCATTTAGCTGTTAGAAGTTTTTCTGCATTGTTTGTATGATAATATATCATTTGATTCTTGAAATTTGAAACTGAAATGGTTAGTTAACTTTTCAGATCACCGAGGATTTTGAAGAAGTTCCAGTTCAGAGTCGGGGTTTTGGTATTCTTGATGTTGGATACCGTTCAAAGGTAATATTTGAAGTAAATGTTGAGATTTGGGGTAAACGTGACTCTGAGCAATATAATATATAGGATTGCGGGTTTCTACAGAAATTTGTGTATTTGAAAGTGACCTATAAATAACTTATCATCATCATCATCATATCATCTAAGCCTTATCCTAGCTAATTGAGGTCAGCTACATGAATCCTGTTCCGCTCCTCCGCTCTATCAAGGACCATATCCTCAGTTAAACTGTATGTCATCAAGTCTTTTCTTCCTTACCCTTTAGTCTTCAAATATTACATTTGCTTCAAAGGTAATATTTGAAGTAAATGTTGAGATTTGGGGTTTTTATATAAACATGACTCTGAGCAATATAATATATAGGATTGCGGGTTGCTACAGAAATGTGTGTATTTGAAAGCGACCTATAAATAACTCATCATCATCTAAGCCTTATCCTAGCTAATTGGGGTCAGTTACATGAATCCTGTTCCGCTCCTGCACTCTATCAAGGACCATATCCTCAATTAAACTGTACATTATTAAATCTTTTCTTACTATCCCCACCTCTGTCCTCCCTTGCCCTTTAGTCTTCCACAGAAAGTTATGAAATAAAAAAAAAGAGATGAAGCAAAGAAACAAAAAGGTTACCTGAATAATACATTGTAAGAAAAGTAAGAAGGAAAGAAATCATCATTATCATCATCATCTAAGCCTTTTTCCAATTAATTGGGGTCAGCTACATGAATCCTGTTCTGCCTGTTCCACTCTGTCAAGGGCCATACCTTTAGTTAGACCGTAGGTCATCAAGTCTTTTCTTTCTACCTCTGCCTTTCCTTGCTCTTTTAGAGCCTTCAACTAATACCAATTCACTCCTAACCGGTACGGTTCTTGGTCTTGGTTGCACATGACCAACCAAGTCTACTTTTCTTGTCTTATTACCTATTTGTGCTACTCGTAAGTTCCCTTGAATGCATTCATTTCTAATTCTATTCTTCCATGTCTTGCCACTTATCCATCTCAACTACCATGCTAATTAATGTCCTCTTTTGTTTTCTAGCTAATTTTATTTGCGTGTAGATATAGGTTTCCTAGTCCCATATGCTCCCCATCTTGTGCACAGGCATGTTGATGTGCCAACAAGTGTAACATCTGAGCTGCTCAGGAGAGGCCCCACCATGTAGAAGGCCTAGCCCAAAAATCATGCTAACCCATTCATTAGATGGGTCCACTGGTATGGGGGAAAAAAAGGAGAAAAAGGAAAAGTAACTGTTGTATTCAATGTGCACACATGGTATACCTGTGGAGTGGACCTACCTGATTTTTGTGCCAGGTCACTAACACAGTGGGGTGCTCCTGATGAACAGTTCAGATGTGGACAGGTGCGCATCGGTGTTATTGGACAGTCACATGCTTTTCTTACCTCTTCCATACTTGTGTAAGTTCATGGAGGCAACAGGCATCTTATGGTTTACTTGGCCAAGTGACTGATGACAGTGTCAAAGTCACTAATCCTTGAAAAAGATATACGTTAGCTTGGCAGTTCATAGAATTGCATAATCTATTCGGTATTTTCCAGTTCATTGTCATCACCGTTTCATTCTTATAAGGATAAGTTAAATATTTTCTAGTTTCACTGTTTTCCACCTTTGACCCTTCTGAATGTTTCCATGATGGCAGGATGAAGCTTGGGCAGCTGGGGGAAGTGGAATTCTGTTGAGAACAACAAATGGTGGAAAGACATGGATCCGGGATAAAGCTGCAGATAATATTGCCGCAAATCTCTATTCCGTAAAGTGAGCTTTGATTTTCCTGTCAGCACTTACACTCATCTTTTGCAATTAGATTAGTAAATTTTGTTTGGATTTGACTTAAAAAATAATTTAATCTCATTTTAGTTAACATAATTATGCATTAGAGATAACCATAATTTATATAAACTATGATCTCTAATTCATAATTGCTGTTAACTAAAATGATATCACATCATTTTTAAGTGGTAACCAAACAGGGCCTTAGATGCCTTCTCAAATTAAAGATCCAGGCATTTCTGGAACCGTCTCCAAAACATGGACCGGACTGGACAGCTTGTCAACCACCTCATCCAAGAATGTCCAACTGCTATCGTCCCATCCTCATACTGGCATTTTTGTTGGATGAGTAATCAGATATGGTTGTATCATTAGTTATGATAAAGCCATTTTTTCTGCCAATATGTTGCATGTGTAGAATTTCCAATCCATGCCAGATGTGGGCCACACTATAATGATTGCTTGATATGAAAATTAGGCCTATCCACTTATAAAGAGGGATACAACATCAACAATTGATTCCAAATGGTGACTCAGGGTATTGGAATGTCCCGCCTAACGAGTGGATCAGCCCGATTTTCATATCAGGGGGAGCATCACGGTATCCCACCTTGGGGAAAACTGGCTCTATCATAAATTCTGATACAGCCGCTGTATCTGATCATTTCTCATGTTGGCCATGGGTATTAGCATCTCTCTGTAGGGCCTCACTTCCTCAAAATGTTGATTGAAACACTGCAGCTTGCATTCTGGGGTACCCCTCCAAGCTAGCTATTAACATTTGCCTTGCACTGTGCTTGATCCCAACCCTTGTAAATTCCTTTAACAAAGGCAGATAAGGTAATGAACTACAACTCACGTAAAGAAAATGCCTGGGCTGGTTGCTTAATAGCAAGTTTATATTGTAACCTGGTGGAGAGCTTGGGAAAGGGAAGTGGAGGATTCTCCCCCCAGCTGTTTTGTGTGGGGTCATTTGGGCTCACTGTTTTCGTTTTCGGAATATTAGTGTTTCGAAGGCGGTTTTTTTTTCTTTTTTCTTGAGTTCTTGTGCTCTTTAGAAATTGGGCCCTATATATATATATATATATATATATATATAAGAGGGCTTCTGGCCAATTGTGGGACTGGTCTTTTTGTAATTTTCTTCTTTTTTTTTTTCTTCAAAAAAAATATCTAAGTTTATATTAAATAGTGAATTAGAGATTAGGAGAACCCCACTGAAATCAGACCTAAACCCAACCCATAGATAAATGTTTTGGTTTTGGATCCTCTTAATCCAGACCCGGCATAACCATGGTACACAGAAACTGATTTTGCAATCTTGGGCAGATACAGCTGAATTGTCCATAGGTGATGACAGGTACCTGTTTTGGATGATACATTAAACCTTATTTTTTATTTGGATCCAACCCAGAAATGTGTTGGGTTTTGGGCTAAACAGAAACCTGATTGTTAAATGGGCCAGGTCTCTCTATCCAATTCAACCCATTTGCTTTGGCATCCATGCCTCTAAACAGTTAAGGATAATTCATTTTCTCCTCTTATCAGACCACAACAAGAAGTCTACAAGAAACATAGAAGACTAAAAACATCATTTTCATTCCCGCTAGTTCACAATATGCTATATTTACAATAAAAAGAGAGGCGCAAAAACTTACAAAGTCTGACATTTGGATCTTTTTCCCTGTGCAGGTTTATCAATGATAACAAAGGTTTTGTACTTGGGAATGATGGTGTCTTGCTTCGGTACCTCGGATAATATAGCAAATTTGCATAAACCTGGATCCAAGTCTTTTTGGTACCCAAAATATCTGGATCCAAGTCTTTTTGGTACCCAAAATATGTAGCTATCTCCTATTTGTATTCATATTGTTTTACGGAATACATAAAAACAAATAATTCTTTGCCTCAATGTGGATTGCTGTGATTACAGAGGAATTTTGCATTTTTCAGATCCTTCTCCAACTAATTCTTTTTCTTTTTTTTTTTCCTCACATGAGAAAATAATTTCATTAAGCAAGCAGAAAAATAATACAAAGCGCAGAAGGTGACCCTGATGTCACTCTGCAAAACAGAAACAACTATAGCTAAAGATATGCACAAGCAAAGACAAGCTAAAAAAACAAGACAACAATTGCCCAAAAAGCGGGCCAACCACCCCAGAACAATTGAATCCCAATCCCTTCTAACCATGGCCTCCCAGATTCGGGAGAACTCTGGGAGATCACTGACCCATTCCAAAGCCAAAGAGCCTAGAAAAGGACAACTGCCATTTCCACATTCTTTCCTTCAAAAAATTCTTGCATCCTTTCCTTCCATAACCCCCATAAAATAGCATGGGGAAGAACATCCAAACTTTCTTCCATGGGCTGAAAATGGGGTGGAATTCCACCCAGCCATAACCTGTCAAAGCGTCCTTTCTAGAGCCCAATTCACTATAAACAGCTTGAAGAATTGGTCCCAACACACGCTACCTACAGGACAGTGCAGGAATGAATGATCCACTTTTCCTATACATGATGCACATATTTTCCATTGCCATATTCCTTCTTTTAAGATTATCCACTGTAAGGATCTTATTTGCAACAGCTAGCAACCAGGAGGCCTGCACTCGAGGAGGCATAAGGCCTCTCCAAATCTTAGTCCAAGGATAATGAGGGTCACCTGAGACGCATATTTTAGAGAATATGGACTTCGCTGAGAATGAACCATTCTACGCCCACATTCCAATACTTCATTTCCTTCTAAATACTTTTGGCAACTCCTTAATTCTGATGGTGTGGCAATGTCGAATCATTCGTTTGAGAATCTCTATGATCTGCGTCACGCTTTTTATGGCCGGAAAATTTTCATTGTTTTGGACACCTGAAGTCGGCAAAAGGGGCACCGGGTAACGGCAGATGAGCATCTGCGACATAGTACATGCCCACAAGGAACTATTGCAATGTCCACTTCAGTACTTAGGCAGACGCGGCATGACCATGCCGCCTTGGCTGCATCGGCTTCTTTTGCTGCTGTGTCGGCCTTCTCCTGCAAATTCATCCCATTATCAGAAGAAAAAAAGGGACGACAATTGACATGACAATAGGACCTAAATTCAGAGCACAGATCTTGCCGTCCAGAGTGGCAGGCGGGAACCAAAAAGGTATTTCAGAAGGTCATTTGAAAATGTCATTCAATGCATGTTGGGATTCCAGCCTGTCATAAGTAGACAGTCAGGAAATATGGTTACTGATTCTTGGGGCACACAGCCTCCTTCACTTATATATGATCCAGGGTTTGCAACTTCATTTGCCATTGCAATTTCTACCTCTGAAGTTCAATTGAAATCCAAAACAAGTTTTTGAAAGAGGAATTATATTATCCTTAACACAAGGATAAGTATCATGTATCCTTGGGTCCTCTGTATGAGGGGTCAATATTCGGATGAGCCAGACATTGGGCACATGGTCGATGACCATGCCCCAAAAGTTTCTTCTATGAGGAGATCCTAGTCCTTTCATTGGCAGCCTGAATACAGGAAGGGTCCACATCCCAATGAAAAAAAAAACACCAAAAGATGCGCTGGCTAAGATCTTCCAACCAGGATGATTTGGGGGTAGGATCAATGGTCTAACATTGTGGGTGCAACTTGGGTGGGCTGGGTGGGTTGAGTTGAGGGTCAACCCAAGCCCGACCTCAAGACAACCCAACCTGCAACCTGCAACCTGATCTGACCTGAATTCCAACCCGAATTCCTCTATACTCAAACCCTAAACCAACCCAACCCAATCCAAATGCATGTGATCATTCCCAACCTGACCCAAACCGACCTGTATTTGCTCAACCCGGGCCAATCCTATTTCAAATTGGTCTGGAGTTTTCCAACCCTAACCTGACCTGAGACCCTGATAACCTGACCTAACCCAACCTGAACTCGGGTTGCTTAGTCAGGTTTGGGTCAGCCCCAACTCAAGTTGCAGCCCTAGCCTAGGATCTAGATCACTAAACCATGGGCCATCCAAGTACAAACTGAAAACCCAAAGTCACTGTGCATCCCACAGTCAAATATATCCGGGTTCCCTCTTGAAAGTTTGGACTGACACTGCTGCACCATCCTTAATCATGAAGACAATAGAAAAAATAAACTGGTGGTATTGACTCACCCAAGTTAAACAACGCGATAAACAACAGAGAGAACAACAAACAGACCTGCTCGAGAAGAAGTGCTGCTTGAGATTCTTTGAGCTGTTCTTGCAGAGATAGAGTCGTTCGCAGCAGGGTCTGCTTCTCAGCATCCATGTTGATCCCAGCTGCAGCAAGCATGTCATGGACAGCCTGCACCAGTTCCTCTGTAGATACCCGGCCATACTGTAGTTCTTTAACCGATTGCTGAAAGGAGAACCTTGTTAGTTCCAGGCCTGAGTATTGCTGTAATAATTTTTATCTGAAAAATGCTCTAGTGCACGAAGTGTATGTGAACATTCCCATGCACACAGTAGCATTTAGACACAAGGGTAGCTCATGTTAGTGATGTGGGGTGGTGGATCATTCAATTAATCCAGCCCAACTCTCCATGGATCACTGTAAAAATCACATTTGATCGGATGATTCTAACAATCCATGCATTGATCCATTTTCAAATGAGCATCTCTTTTTGAACCATAGATAGGATACGTAAGCATCATCTAACGAAAATGATTCTTTGCAGCCATTTATTGCAGGGCCCACCAATGGATTGATTGAGATTGACAATAGGACCCTTTTTTTTTCTGTAAATAATCTTCACTCCTTTTCCAAATATATTGATTGAATAGTTAGGAGTGTGGATTTGCAAGGTGCCCAAATGAAAAATCAATTGGATCAAATGGATGGTCCATATCAATGATAAGGAGTGGCCCACACATCCAAAATGCAACTGGTTGCATGGAAAGGTTTTCTTTTTATGAATTACACAAGTTAAATAAAAAATAAAAAGAAAAGAAAAGAGGTGTAATCACAGAAAACCAGCTCCATGGATAAAACTAGAGACCCTGCAGGTTCAGGGAGCACTTCCCAATTAAAAGTAAAATCAAACTGCCATCAGGAGGAACAGGGAATCTCAGACCTGGGACACTGTTTTGCCACTTCCAGAAGCTTTATGACCCTGTGCACGATCCCTGTTTTCTGCATTAGTCTGACCACCCTCCAGCAAGGCTGATGTTGAAGCCCCATCCTCAGTAGAAATGCTTCTGAATGAGAAAACCTGAGAGGAAAGAAGAGGTTGTGTCTCTCCTGGTGTTGTTTCCACCATAAACCTGTAAAGAGCCTGGCCAGCAGACGGCCTCACATTCTCCGGAACTCTACCATACTTCAACTTCTCCCCATCCTTTCCTGGCCGCCATGCCACTATCTCTCCTCTGTAAAATGGCCGCAGTGGATGGAACTGTACTTGCAGAGCATCCTGTGGCAATAGCTCCTTGCCTACCAATCTATCGCTACCACTTCCGCCGCTTGTTTCCCCTCTATCAGATCCGAGTCTTAGTATATTAAGGATTTCATTTTCTGAACCCTCGGGGGCAGAAAGTAATGGCCCAATGGGTAATACTGTCGGGGAACCCAATACCTGACTCACAACAGCTGCAATGACGTCGAAAACAGACATGGAATTGGGAGGCTCTGCAACCAAAACATGAGTACTTGATCGGTCGACATAGTAAAGAGTCCGATGCCCCGATCCGCCTTCCCATTTGGGAATACCAGAATCCTTGGTTTTGCGGGTAATGTCCAAAGATTTTGGAAGTAGCAGAAATCGCGTCCAAAGGAATTGAACAAACTGTAACTTCTCTCCCATGGATTCAAGGTAACTTCGTATCTGCTCCAGTGTCAGGCCTTCAAATCCAGGTATATAGTCAGTTAAGCTATTTATAACAGTAGATACTGCAGCTTGGAAAGATCTGCTCATGAGCCTGGCTGTTATCATCTTCAATGGAACTGACCCAAGCTCATCCAAAACCTGTAATTTTTGCTCGTGATCCAGTTCCTGAAACAAATGCAGATCAGGTTTCAAAAAATGCATAGTTCTTTTCAGAGAGAGACAAATTCTACTGATTCAGAGAGAATTAAAAGCCAGTTTGGATTCTTTTTCTTCTTCTTTTTTTATTATTATTATTTTAAGAAATGGCTTTTCCAGATTCATGATGGCCCTTGATAGAGTGGAATGGCGGAATAGGTTTGAGGTAGCCAACCCTAATTAGTTGGGATAAGGCTTAGATGATGATGATGATGATGATGATGAGAAATGCCATTTTCCGTGAAATCACAAATTCGGGATGGGCCTGCAGCATACATCAGCAAAACCGTAACTACATTCATCATTTTGTGGGAAGAGGTCTGCAAAACAAACAAATAACTGATATCTGGTTGGGGCCACCACATTTGTGCTTTATGAAAATTTGAGATTTCAAATCCAAGCGACGCTGAATGCAAATTTAAGGAAGATGCAGAAAAGGATAACATTAGGTTTTGTACCTCCACAACCATTTCAGACAGCTTTTTGATGCCCAAGGTTGTGCACATCTTTTCTGGAAGATCTGGGTGAACAAATCTCAACCTGGAAGTATCTATGTTCCTGAGAAATTGGGATCCATTAGCATCAATGCAGACACATGATCTTGCCAGAACAAGCCTGCATCCATCGTCCGGGACTATTGCTTCCGTTGCCCAATTGGATCCATCTGACCTTGCCTGAGCAATCCCATCACATATGAAGTGAAGAATCTCCATCACAGCACGGAGTTCATTAGGATTGAGACGTTGATATCCACATGATCTCTGGATGTTTAACAGAAGATCCTTTGCACAGGAGAGAGACAGCACATCTTGAAGCCCAATGTCCTTGAGAATCTTCACAAATGGGAGATACCGAGTAGGAAGTTCGAATGCAAATGGGGAAAGGTTGACTGTCAGACGTACAAAAAGGGAACTTGCCTTAACCAAACGTGTGCCATTTGCAACTGGTATGAATGCCACCACTCTGCAACTCTGATATATCTGCCAAAAATAGAACACATCAGAGGCTTGAATAGTAGGTGAAGTTACCAACTCCTAAGACAAACAGGAGGGTACCCATTTAACAACTGGTTGGGCCATTTAACAGGATCTACTGCTGACCTAAAGTATATCAGCTAATCACCCAGATTCGTCACCCAGCATGGTTCCTTGAAAGAAAAGATACATCTACCTAATATCTATCTACAGACTGTATGGGTGTGTGTGTTCTATATTTATACATGCAACAGCATACATACACACACATGCATACATTGCAATATGATATTTTATGGAATCATAAGCTTAAATTATGGCCAAGGAAAAAGAAATTAAGTTTCATGTAATAACTTGGTTACAAATTTTTCTGAGAGGAAACACAGATTTTGTCAGAAAAAGGCACTGACAAGAAATCAACGCCCCGAAATTACAAGCTAGATCAAGAGGAATAAAAAGAAACAACAGTAGAACTAGCGTAAGGGCTTGAGAATCAAGGCCTGTGTGATTGATTCTATTTGATTGTTATTCATCCTAACATTGCATACACAATTAGTGTAGTCAGTTAATTTATACATGCTCCTCACAAGAATCACTTGGATGCAGTTTACTGTATTTTAAAGTATCTCAAAGGTTCACTTAGATGAAGAATTCTTTATTCTCCACATGGCCATCTTCGTATTGAGGCATATACTAATGCAAAGTGGGATGGCTCTCCTGATCACAATTTACTTCCGGTTATTGCACCTTGGTTGGTGGCAATCTAGTAACATGGAAAAGCAAAACGCAATTTGTTGTGGGCTGCTCCAATGCTGAAAGGGAGTTTTGGGCGATGGTTCATGGTGTATGTGTTTTGGCTGAAGGCCTTTTTTAACTGAATTAGGTCTCCCAATTTCCTCTCCCATGATACTATACAGTGATAATCCTGTAGCTATTCACATCTCCTCTAACCTAGTTTATCATGAGTGCACCAAACATATTAATGCAGGCCCACGGCCCACCATAGGGCCCAACATGTACTAATTATGGACTGTTTGTTGATAGATTTAGGGCCTAAATATCATGAACTGCAATTTACTATTTGTGGAAGATATGGGGCTGATTAAAAGATGGGATTGAAGATTTTGAGGATTATGTCTTAGATTTGCTTCTACTATTATTAGCCTTGCTGCCATCTTAGGTAGATTAAATTGATTTGAAATCAATTAAGATCTATTTGAAATCAACCTAATAGTTTGGGGAATTTCATTAAAGATTTATAAGGATTGTCTTTTGGGTCTATAAGGAGGCGGAGAGGAGGAGGTAGGCATTCAAAAAATTTTAAATGTGAGTTTTCTTTAGCATTTTAAAAGGAAGCTTAACATCAATGAAATTATTTCTCCCAAGGTGTTCTGTATCCGTTACGATATGAACGTAAAGGCGGATGCATATGGGTAACTGCCATGAACGTTACGCGATATGGGGGTGAAACGGGGTAGTTGGTTTTTTAGGACCGTATTGGCCGTTACGGGGCATAACGACTGTTACCCCCTGTAACGGTCGAAAAACAGCCACTTTTTTTTCTATTTAAATCCATTTTTCTCCTCTTTTTTCACTTTTTTCATTCCAAAATCTCTCCTGTATCATTTTACAACAGATTTTGACCACTCTTATTATAGTTTTTAAGATTAAAACCGCAAATTGAAGTGATTTTAGCGAATAGAAGCTCCAAGGGCCTTTTTTTTTCTTCAAAAAACTAAAAAAGTAGTATTTATGCAGTTTTTTTCTTCTGATTTCTAGTTCTAATGCTTGATTGTAATGTGTAAACATTAGAGACATATAATCATGTTCATAAATTCACTAGACAGCCCAATACAACACTCTCACCAAAGAGTGGACTGTTACACTACCATAAACATATTTAAAACAAAAAATGAATATATATTTGGAATATTTACATTATTCTGAATTTTCTAGATGTTTTTTCAGAATTTTTCATGCAAAATAAAATTTTCAACCGTTACGGGGGTTGTAATGATCGTTACACCCTTGTAACAGCTGATACACTTATCGATAATGGTGGTGACCGTTACAGCCACCGTTACCGATACGAAATACCTTGATTTCTCCCTCTATCAGTGTTATAAGTATTAGTATCGCTACAAGTTTCACTGGTTGGGGATGTGGAAACAAAATCGAAATCACTGATAATCAGAAATGCAAGGAAACATGGGGAAAACAGTAGAATTTTTCAATGAAACTTCAAGAGATAAAATACACATATTTGTATATTTAGGAATAAAAAAAATCATAAAAAGAATGCATACATAATAAGTTTCCATTTAATAGGGGCCTAAAATCATGTGGCCATGTGTTGTCATAAGAAATCAGTCCAACCTTCCCATCCAACCTTCCATTCAAACATCTATCGATATTTTAGAATATCAACGACACACAACATTTCACTAAGAAATCATTGATAACTGGAAAGGAAATGAAAGACTGTGGTCTCGATATCATGCATGTTGCAATAACGATAATATCATGATATGATCGATATTATCATAGACAATTTGAATGTTGCATACAACCATGCGTCCATAGAAAACTTTGAAATGGAATTTTTTAAACAAATAAATTTTTAGCGATATTTATTGAAATATTGTCGATACACTGGTGATACATGCAACGCCTGAAATTTAAACAGTAGAAAATATTGGTGAAATCGAAACACTGGCGATACAAGTGACTCTTGGAATTTACACAGCCGAAAATTTGGCGATGCTTAGCGATAGATTGTTGATACCTGAAATTTTTGAGATTACCAATGTTATCGTTATTGTCGAGCTGGAGATAGGATAATATAGGGGATACTCCAAACAATACATACAACCATGCGCCCATAAAAAAATTTGAAATGGAAACTTTTTAATAAATAGATTTTTGGTGACATCAATACATTGGCGAAATTATCGAAATATCACTAATACATTGGCGATACAAGCAACACTTGAAATTTACACAGTTGAAAATATTAGTGATACATTGGCGATACTTAACGATACATAGCCGATACCTAGAATTTCTGAGACTACCACTGTTATCGGTATCACTAAGCCAGAGATACGAATAATATCGGGGGTACTCCGAACAATGCTCTCTAATCAAATATTCTTATGGGTGTCATATTGTCCTTTATTTATTTTTTTTATTATTATTATTATTATTATTATTGTTATTTTTTTTGCAATTCGAGTGTTGAAATCTCATCGACTTGATAACCGAATAACATCAGGGGTACTCCGAACAATGCTCTCTACTCAAATATTCTTATGGGTGTCATATTGTCCTTTATTTATTTATTATTATTATTATTTATTTATTTATTTATTTTGCAATTTGAGTGTTCAAATCTCATCGACTTGATAACCGAGTGAACCATTTTAGTATCAAAGCGGGTGATTGCTAGGGGATTTTTTACCCTACATCTCCTAAATGCTTTGAAGGGTGACATAGAAATAGTTTGTGCAAGTAACCCAATTGATCCGTGCACTCAATGGGCAAGTAGATCAACTCACACATATGGTAGGCAATTTCACTAATCAATTAGGAGAGCTCTGACGTGGAGTGCATCCATAGACCAAAGTTGGAAGACATGGACACATAAGGGAAGGTCCCCACCAAGGTCATAACCAACAACGGACATCTTTGATTTGTGAAGACACCGATGATCGAATCCTTCGATTGTTGGAAAATGATAGAGAGCTTGAAATTAAGGTAAGAAATACCGAAATTCCATGGCCAGTTGCATGTTGATGACTTCATCAATTGGCTAAGCAAGGTGGAAAAGGGGTTGGATTACAAGGATATTACAAATAATCGATTCAATAAAACATTAAAATCAATTTATGTTTTCAATGATTTTGAAGGGAGAATATTCTGTGCTGAGATTTTGAAAAAGTGTACACGTCACTTATGGATGATCAATTGAGGACAGTGGATTTGTCTGATCGATGGGTTTTTATTTAAAGGTGACAGACTCTGCGTTCCCCGCACCTCCCTACAGAATTTTTTTGTTTGGGAGCTTCATGCCGAAGGAGTAGCCAGTCATTTTGGTCGAGACAAGACTATGGGCCTTGCCGATGATAGATTTTATTAGCCCAATCTCAAGCGAGACGTTTCTAAAATTATTGGGTGATGTAGCTAGTCATTTTGGTCGAGACAAGACTATTGCCCTTGTTGAAGATAGGATTTTATTGGCCCAATCTCAAGCGAGACGCTCTCAAAATTATTGGGCAATGTAGGACTTGTCAGTTGGCAAAGCAAACAAGGCAAAACACGAGATTATATATGCCTTTGCCAGTGCCATGGCTTCATAGCAAGATATCAGTATGGATTTCGTTTTTGGGCTACTCAAGACGATCAGAAAGCATGATTCCATCCTTGTGGTGGTGGATCGTTTTTCGAAAATGCCCCATTTCTTCCTATGTTCCAAAACGTTTAATGCCTCCAACATTGCCAAATTTTTATTTGGAAAGGTCGTTCACCTGCATGGTTCGCCAAAAATCATTGTGTCTGACAGAGATGTGCAATTCATGAGTTATTTTTTTAAGACACTTTGGCACATGATGAGTATGAGACTTCAGTTCTCGTTGGCATACCATCCTCAAATTGACAGTCAAACAGAAGTGGTCAATTGAAGCTTATGAAACCTGTTGCGATGTCTTGTGGATGACCATATTAGGACCTGGTATTCAGTTCTACCCGTCGCAGAGTTTGCATAAAATAGTTCAGTCAATAGGCATGAGTCCTTTTGAGGGTAGTACATGGTTACAAGACTTGGAAACCTATAGATTTTATTCCCATGTCAGTCTCCCATACACCTTTAGAGTCTGCAGATGCATTCGCGCACCATATCTATGATTTGCATAATGAGATTAAAAAATAAATTAGTATAAGTAACAAAAAGTGCAAGATATTTGCTGACTCTCGTCGTAGGTTTAAAGAATTTCAAGTAGGTGATTATGTGATGGTTCGTATAAGGCCAAAACGGTTTCCACAAGGGGCCATTAGGAAATTATAAGCCCATAGTGTCGGTCCTTATAAGATATTGAGAAAATTAGGCTCTAATGTGTATGTTGTAGAACTTCTACTTGATATGAGTATTAGCTCTATATTTAATGTGGAAGATCTTGTGTTCTTTAAGGGCCCAGCAACTTCACCCTCTAGCCCTTGTTCCAACCCTCACATTGACCCAGATAGCTTTTCCAACTTGTTCCACGAACCATGGCCTTTGCCAGATCCTTCTTCCTAGCCTTTGCCTTCTCTACAATCCATACCCAATAAAATAGAAAAGATTGGAGATACTTTAAATGAGCAAGTGGTTTCCACCAGACATGGAGGTTTTTATGAGTATCTCGTCAAATGGAAGAACAGGCCAGAGTCGGACTGTAGGTGGATCATAGAGGCAAAGCTTCAAAGGTTAGACTTGGATCTCCTCGAGCATTACCGCACTTCATTTTGCCAGAGGCGAACTCTTCTTAGCCAAGGGGAGTTGATGAGGACATCCGACCGCTAGTCAGATATACCAGAGGAGGAAGAGAGCTCCTGTTTCTTTATGGCTAGGTGATGCATACATGGGGCCCTTGTGGGCCCAATTCGAGTGCCTAGCCCATTGAAGACCCCGCATGCATGATTATGCATCTTAAAAGCCCCACAATGGGAAGATGCATGTGGGCTACTTAGTTGGACCATTCCGACTGTTGGATCATCGTTATTGACATCTTGATCATGGGCCCCAAAATAGTTTAGTTTATTTAGTTCTTTATATGTTTTGTTATTTTTTGTTTAGCTTATATTTTTGTTGAATCTAGGGAGTTGGGAACAAATTTATTTTATTGAGCGTGTTTATGTGAAACTTTATCTGAGAGCGTCTTTTTGTAAAAAGTCTTTCTTGAGACTGTATAAGGCTTGGACGTCCACACCCTAACTCATTATTGAGCATATGAAATAAAGTTCTTCTTTCTATTACTTTGTGATAAAGTAAAACCTCTTGTGATTGAAGCGATTTGGTGTGATGCCATGGAGTGAATCCAAGTTATCCAGCTCTCACATTCTCTTCGATCAAAAGGTATTTCTTCTCTCTTTCCCTTTCTTTCTAGTTCTTTCCGTTTCTTCTTTCTCCATCTACGAACAAACCTACCTCCATTCTTCTTCTTTCTTGGTCGTACCATCCTGCGTGCCCCCCCCCCCCCCCCTGTTTATCCCATTCAAACCCTAACCCCTAAACCCCAACTCTAGTTTCTTGAAACCCTAGGTCCCTAAAACCTCAAACCCTAATTCCCAAATCCGAAACCCCCAACTTCCCCAAACATTGTTTTCCCCAAATCTGAAAATCTAAATCTATTTCCCCAATTCTTTAACGTCGAAATCAACCCTAGCCTACAAACCCTAACAAAGCCAAGTACTTCCATTGAATGATAAATAGTGTCTATGCTTAGATGGGAGTTCTACCTTCCTTAGATCCTGCTTATTTGATATTTTATTGGATCTACATTGCGGGACTGTCGTATGGCTTGAATTCGAACACGTTACATTGCTGAATTTTTTTAAAACTGGTGATAGATTAACTTTACTTTGTACTTTAAATAGTTCTAGTTAATCTATTGATGATCTCATTGCATCATTCTAGGCCTAGCCACCTGTCTTGCATCATCACACCATTAACAAAACTTTTCATTTAATCTCAAATCTGGAATGCTTTACATTGGCATGGCCTTTCCACTTTTATAGACTTAATAGAACTTTCCTACACTAACTCAATGACTTAGGAAATCTAAAACAAACTCTAGTTTCAAGAAGAATTAATAAACTTTAGTCCCACGAAGGACTAATAAATGACAACAATTTCCTAAGAAGATCTTTTTAGAATTCTATTGTCAAAATAAGGACTCTTCAACTTCCTAGAGAACTCTTAAATGGAAACAACTTCCAATAAAGATATGACTTGCTAGTGTATTGTGGGCCCAATCTATGGATCATTAAGACAACCATGAGCTTTCTTGGGTCTACAGCTATACACTTTCAATCCCATGGGCCCATCTTCATCAAGGGATTTGAGGTGGGGATTGGGGAGGGAAGGACCTCGGATCTCTCATTCATAGTTCATCGATGATACGGTTATCTTTAGCACAGCAGAGGAAGGTATGGTGAGTCTAAGAAAGATCATCAAATGTTTTGAAGTGATTTCGGTTTGAGCATCAATATTTCGAAGAACAAAATTCTGGGGATTAGAACATCCAATGAATTAGGTTGGTTGACAGGGGTGTTTGGCTGTGGTGTTGGCTTCTTCCATTCTACATATCTTGACCTTCCTCTATGTGTCGGCGAACCGTCGAAGCTCTTTTTTTTTTTTTTTATAGGATTAAAGGGAATTTTATTAAAGGCCCACTTGCAAACAAGCAGGGAAAAGAATACAACGAGAAAAAAAACAACTAACAAATTACAACCAAAAAACAAACTTACCAAAATCTGAGTCAATTTTCAAGACAAATGGCCCATTTAAGAATATTCACTTTAATAGACAACAATAAAGCCTCGAGAGAGCCCATTGAATCCCAGAACCGGCATCTATTTCGCTCACTCCAAATGGCCCACCAAATACCTGGCAGAATAAGGTTCCAAATAGGCCTAACCTTCTTAGACACACCACCGCCTTGCCACACCCAAAGAAGGGCTGACATTGACACCACCCAAACCATTTGGAATTGAGATAGAAAATGCACCCAAATCTTAGTGGAGAAGGGGCACGAAATGAACAAGTGATCAATGGATTCTGAGTCTTTCATGCATAGGCAACACATGTTCGGAATGACCATAGCTTACTTTTGAAGGTTATCAATTGTTGGAACCTTTTTCCTACCCACTGACCAAGTGAAGGTAGACACTTTAGGAGGTGCACCATAGAATCAAAACTAATAGGCAAATAGGGCTCGAAGACTCTAGAAGAAGCATATTGTAAAAGGATTTGACTAAAAATCGGCTGAAGCTATGATTAAGCCACACCATAGAATCTCCCCCTAGTGGGGACACATTGTGAAGGCGGACCAACAAAGACAGAAACTCCTCCGTTTCACTATCCAAAAGAAGCCTTCTACAAGGGGGAGCCAAATTGCCGAAGAGCCACTATAGGATAAACAATCTGCTACATTCAACTTGGTGGAAGCCATCGAAGCATGTTTAGGACAAGATCATAAAAAAAGTTGAAGCCAACTATCAAGATGGAAGAGTAGGTTTTGTCTCTTGGGGGGAGGCTAACTTTGACTAAAGCAGCTTTGTCGAATATGGCAATATATTTCATGATTTTGTTTAAATGTTAGGAGGCGGTGGTGGAGCGGTTGGATAAGGCACGATTTTTTGTGGCGAGGATCATTTGAATCTTATAAATTTCACCTGTTAAAGTGGGGGGAGGTTCCGCGAAGGGGGTGCTAGGATTAGGAGTTTGGAGGAACTTAACAAGGCTTTGCTATGCAAACGGTTGTTGAGGTTTAGGTCAAAGGAAGATAGTCTACGGGGAAAGGTGGCGGCTTCCAAATATGGGGTTATGGGGGTTGTTGGGTAAAGGTTTCCTCCTCATACAGAGCTTCCAAGTGTTGGTATACGAGTGAGGGACAGCCAAGGTATCCCAAAACGGTAACGTATCGGTCGTATCGGCTAATAGGTAACGGAAATGGTCATAACCGTTACGCGTTACAGGGTCGAAATGGCCCCATATCGGACCGTAACGGCCTCGTAACGGTCCTGTAACAGTATTTTTCAAAAAATAAAAAAAGGGTCGTATCGGCCAATACGGGGTCCATATCGACCGTTACGGCCCGTATCATAACGGTAATGGTGGTGGCTGTTACGGCCACCGTTACTGTTATGGAACACCTTGGGGACAGCTTTAGGAAGGGAGTGAGCTTCGCGGTAAGGAGTGGGAAAGGGGTGTTTTTCTGGGAACATGTTTGGCTTGGTGGTAGGTCTCTCCATGCTGAGTTCCCTAGGCTGGCTAGGATAGCATCGAATGTCAACTCAACTATGGTTAGCTACTTCTCGTCTCTTGACAGGGAGTCAGTGTGGTCTCCTTCTTATGGAATAAATTTTTTTGATGAGGAGATGGATGAATTCTTAACAGCTTCGGCTGCACTCCATGGTGTTTGTTTGTTACCTAGAGAGAGATTCTTTGATGTGAAGCTTAAAGAAATCGGGCAAGTTTTCTATCCGGTCCTTTTATAGGCTTCTCACCTCATAGGATGCAGTCTCGGGCCCATGCCCATCGAAGTTCGTGTGGAGCTATGGTGCTCCTCCAAAGATAGCGACTTTTGTGTGGTTGAAGAATGGGAACCAAGTGCTCACCATTAATAATCTTCAAAAGAGGTCGATGTTTATCCCCAATGGGTGCTCCTTCTGCCTAAAGTATGCGAAATCAATAAACCAATTGTTATTCACTACCCGCTTGCTAGGTCTATTTGGGAGGGCTTCTTGGAGGTGTTCAACATCCGTTTGGGTGATGCTAAGGACCATCAAGGATCTATTTTTCGGTTGACACGGTGACGGATAGGGAGTATGGAGGCTTTGCTTGTTGGCAGGTCTGTGGTCCATTTGGAGAGAAAGAAATGACCGTTGCTTTAAGGACAAGGGCGGTTCGATTCAAATCTATTATTAGGGTGGGCTAACAGCTATGTAAAAGAGTGGGCTTCTAATATGAATATCCATGGAGGTTGCTTTTCATAGTTGCTCAGGGATCCTTTTGTATTGTTTGCGCTAGTGGCGCTTCTAATAAAAAATTTATTGCCTTAAAAAAAATAAAAATAACAAGAGGAAGAAGAAGAAGAAGAATGATTCAAATCAATCTAATAGTAGGGGAATTTTCATTAAAGACTCATAACGATTGTCTTTAGGATCTATAAAAGGGAGGGTAGTGTAGGAGGTAGGTATTTGGAATCTTTTAGTATGAATTTCCTGAAGTATAGAACCTTGATATCAATGAAGTTATTTTTCCCTTTCGACACAAATATTCTTGTGGGCGCTCTTGTCCATTCCTTTGCGATTCGTGTGGTGAGGTCTTATTGACTTAATGACCGGGTTGCACTGCATATCGAGATATTGGAAAGTGGCTACGAAGGTGTTTGCATGTTATCAGTGTTCGTAGTATTCTTATCGTTACATGTATTGCTGGTTGGTGATACGGAAATATGTATAGATATCATCGATATTATCGTTGATACACGGAAATGTACCACTAACTGAGGGAAACATTGGGGAAACATGGGGAAAATAGTGGAATTTCTCAATGAAACTTCAAGAGATGCTCAAATACTTTGAATATTTAAGAATAAAACATTGCAAAAAAGATGCATACATAAGAAGTACCCCTTTAATGGGGGCCTAAAAGCATAAAACGTGATGCACACACGCCCATACACATATCCATCCATCCATGCATGCATGCATACATATACACTCATACAAACATGCATTTCATCATACAACAATGCACTCATTAAAAAAAATAATTGAAATGAATTATTTCTAATAAACAGATTTTTATCGGTTTATTGGCGATGATGATGACAATAATAATAATAATAATACTAATAATAATATATATATATATATATATATATATATATATATATATATATATATATATATATATATATATATATCATGACCTCCGAGACCGATACTTCCAGAGGAAGCTCCCTAGAGCTAAAACCATGACTCCTTCCTAATAGGAGACGAATCTGACCACCCTACAAATAGAGATCTAACTGAGCCATCTCGAAAAAATCTCCCCACATACAACAAACCATCCATGTCGAAATGAGACCAGAGTAAGATCCACAACTTTGTTTGGCTGATCTCATTAATCAATCTTCTTTGAGAAATCTCCACATAAAAGGACAAACAATCCACCACCTCCTCACCAAACCACCACTCTCCACTCCAACACTTTCCAGGAACTTTGCACACCATCTGGTGAGACCCTCACCATAACCCCATTTTCAGGTTTCTCATCCCATACAAAAACCTCCCTTCGACAAGTGCACCTTCCTGTTTCTTGCCAGATTCAGCATGTTACCTCCTGATTGAAGGACATACATCAAGAAACAATTCTGTCCCTTGATGGATGTTAGACATACAAACTTGGTCTATCACTCCGACTGGGGTGCTTACTGTCTTGAAAGGGTGGTCCCCTTTTTGTGCTCACAAAGGACCTCCCTATATTTAGCTATGGACCTTGGTGTGCCATAATGGCCGTTACGTAAATGTAATGGTGGCAACCATTACACATTACAGGGTCGTGACAGCTGTTAACAGTCTATTACAGGACTGATACAAGTTTGTCGGGTTTTTTTTTCAATAAAAAAAAGAGACTGGAACGGCCGTTACAGCCTGTATCATAAAGGTAATGGTGGTTACGGCCACGGTTACCGTTACAGAATACCTTGTTGCGGGCAAAATCCTCCTGCTAGAAAGCTAGGCACCATTCAACTAGTTTGCAGCTTCCTCCACCTTTGTAGATGATTTGAAGTGCATAAACACAAAACCTTGAATGATAGCCGATCAATGTATTCAGGGTATGACAACCTCCCAAACCCTACCAAACTCCCCATAGAAGTGCGCTTCTGACCCCTCATCCAAGAAGTTTTCTACATACGGAGTCAGGAACACACTGTACGCGCTTTCCTTTTACCTTTTTCCCTTTCCAGTTTTTCACTGCAATCCATTCACCTTCCTCAATTTGTCACTCAATGTTCTTCTCTTACACTGTCCATAACAGCCTAACCATTGTAAACTCCTCCTTAACATGAAAAGAAATTAGGACCGAGTCAAAATTTTAGATAATGACTATAAGAGCTAATATAAGTGTCTTAAATAATGAATAGCGTGTAGCGTAGTGCTCACCCCTCTAAAGCGTGAGGCATAAGCTACATAGCGTAAGGCGTAAGCTACATGCTACTAGATTTTTATTCAAGGTTGCGCTTGGTTACACCAATTTCATGATATTCTGCACCAAATTATACCAATAAATAATGAAATTTAACAAAATTGCATGATATTTAGTGCAACTAAATGCAACTTAAAGTAACAGGAAAGGACAACGATTAAGTATAAAGGTAGAGAAGAGCAACGAAACTGATTTAATATTGTTACTTATATTATTTTACTAAAAGCATCGAAAAGATTATTTAATTTTTATTGAAAGTAGAAAAAATGTAACAAATAATTGAAAACATTAATTGATTTTAATGTTATGGTGAAAAATAACTTGTAATGTAAGCTACATAGTGTGTAGGTAGCGTGTAGCATACGCAAATTATCATGTAGCATAAGCAACACACGACTTAAGCTAGTTTCATGAGCTAGGTAGGCTAAGCTACGCTACGTAGCGTAAGCAACACGCTACATAGCATAGCTATTTAAAACAAGCAATCCAGTTATAAGAAGCTTCATCAACTTTGCAAGTAAAAACATTAAAGAGGACATCAGTATTCTATTTCAACACTTGTAACTTCTTGTCTCATGAAATCACATTTTGGCCTAAGCTAGCAAACATCACTTGCAAGAGAGACTCTTACGAAGCATGCTGCATTTCTCTTCCATAACACATGGCATAGCCCTCACTAAAAACTGCAAACCAGAAGTCTAACCTAGGTGTTCAAACTAGCCATGTATATGATGATGGTCCAGTTGGACCTACAAACCTACTCCAAGCAAGTATAGAAATTACCTACATGGATACATTTCATATGGTACTTTAATTGTGAGTGGATAAGATGCACATGGGCGCATATACAATCAGGATCCGAGGTGCATTAGGAATTTTGACTGCCCTATGTTATTGGAGAGACGGATAAAGAAAATACTGACCTGAAGCAGAAAGTGTTCCCCAGATCTTATCCAGATATTTCAAAACTTCAGAGGAAGCTTCCTCTATGGTCATCACATCCGACGATGTCGGCCAGTGTGCAAGAGTGTCTTCACCGCCATTTTTACCAACAATCTGGGACGTGTTTTAATTATATGTTAAATGTGGATGGTAGTTCCCATATATGAACACAAAAAGGAACTTTTGGACAAATGCTAATTGCAAAAAGCTTATTGCACAGGTTTGTTGAATATGATTTCTGCAGTGACATGTTGCAGCTGGATACAATATCTGGACCACTCAACTACAGGTCCCACCATGTCTATGCCATGGCCCAAAATTCAGGCCAATCGGATGATTGGAACATAACCTAAAAATTGATGGTGGCAATTTTTTCCTCAAATCAAGAGGCTGGGACTAACCTACCAGATAGATTTTTGAGCCATGGCATATCTTGCACAATGAACTAGTCCAGATCTTTTAAACCATGTGTCCTGATGGGAATTTGTGTGAAATAAGTTTCATTACAGGATCATTCCTTTTAATTTCGTTACCTGTAAATGCTTCAGGACCGTAGAAATAGCAGGAGGACTCCTCAGATGGAATGCTCCCCAAGAGTATTCTGGTGGAATAACATTCTGTTTGGCAAGAATAGGAGCACAACTCCAGGCCAAAGGCCAATCCTTCAAAAGGATTGCTTCGCTATATGAAGAAAGCACCCGCTTCCCACCTTTCTTGCCACCAAGACTCGGGAACCCTTTTTCAGCAGGTACAAATGTAACCCTGCTAAGCTGATTACAGAAGTTATTGCCATTATTGCCATATAGAACTACAAAGTTTGTCAATATGGATTCCACAACAGACCCAGCTAGAGACCATATTTCCAAAGAGATTTCATTTTGGGAATCAGAAAAATCCGACTCAAAATCACTAGGATCCTCTATACATTTCATGGCTTGGCTGCCAAGCAACTCTACTTTTTGGGCACACTCAAGTATCATATCTGCTTCTGATGATGTTCGAAGGCCTGTTTTCCTTAAAATGCGAAGCCATCCATCTGCAGTAAACCTCTCACCAGGAAACATATTTCTCTCCCCAGAGAACACTGATGTTAGTAGAGGATCACAAGGATCAAGCAGCTCTTTTGGTTTAAATAATTCTACACAAAGTTCCTTGGCATTTCGCACAAACTTAGTCTCTTTCAAAGCACTAGCTACTGCAGAATCAAATTGTAGATCTTGCCAATTCGTATATAAATATATCAATATATCCTCCTGTTCACCCAGAGCTTTAAGTTCAAAACCAGGCAGGGCAAACCTAATGAGTATCTCTTGATCATGCAACTCAGGAACCCCAAGGGCACGAAATAATGGACCACCACTTGAATCTATTGAATTCGAAAGGCACCGTCCATCGTAAGGCTGAAAGAATGCACTTGGAGAAATAATACACTGATCTGTACCCTGTAATCGTGTATATGTTCCCACAATTGTTTTGTATATGGGAAGTTCTCGCAACACATCAAGCTCTTCTCTTTTGTATGTAGAGCCATTGGAAGAAGTGAAATCTGACGCAAAAAGGGCAAACAGTTCATCACGATCAGCATCTGAGAAAGAAGCTGGTTCAGAAAAATAACCAGCACGTTTAGCTGCAAGCAACTTCGAAACTATCACTTGCCCAAGCGATTGACCAGGTATGGGTATACAATGGCATGGCCCACCAGCATCTAGAAAAGATACATCATATACAGGAACATTACACTGGTTCAGCAGTGAAAATAACCAAGGGTATCGTGACTGGTCATTTCAAATGCTTCTACGTAACGCTGCATTGATTCAGATTGAGAAATATTATTTCCAGACGAACTCGCCATCTCACTTCCCTCATTACTATCAGCTCCATTTTCTGAAATTGGCTCAGTAATGGGTGGTATAAACACCAGTCGATGCTCCTTCATACGGCATAATACAGGCCTACCAAGAAAACCTGGAATAAGGGGCCAGTCAGAAAAAAGAGAGAGATCTCCTGATGAGCCACTAAAGCTTTTCCAGAAGAGCCGTATCCATTCAGGAGAAGGACCCCCACCTGTTGAATAAGTACTGTTCTCCCATGAAACCCAAGGAGCCTTAGAGTTTGTTACATGATTTACCCAATATTCACTGAAAAGAAACCTCAGATTCTTTGACAATAGGTGAGGGGAGAAATTCTGCAATTTCAAAAATCTGTGAATCGTTTGGTTGGATAAAAGATCACCTAAATGTGGTCTTTCTAAGCATTGCGGGTGTATAAACTTTGCTGCTAGTGGAAGCATTAGTGACTGCTGCTCCTTGTTCCCAACCCAAAGTTCAGTAACCCCCAACCTTGCAAGATGCTTTGTTGCAGTTGGACATGGTAAGTCTTTCAACTCAGCAGCTATGGATGACTCAGCATCCATACTACCACCAGCAGTAGTGTTCCTGTGAACTGAAGAGCCTGCAGCCCTGCCAATATCTTCCACAACCACGCGACCAAAATCGAACAAGGCTTTGCCCAAATTTGTCATCATTTCCACTGCATCTGGATTCTGGGTAACCACATGATGAGACCTCTGTACATTTGGATTTAACATAGAAGGTACCCTATTTCTGTCAATATTGCTATCCTCAGGCACATGCATCTCATTAAAAGGATCCAAACTAGCATGTTCCCCTGATGCGTCAGACTGCTGCACGTGAATATCATACAAACAGTATTCCAGAACATCTATATATGTCTCAACTGATCGAAGGACAATAGATGTAGAAGAAGCCTTCAGAAGATTCCGGACCATCTTAGGCTTGATTTCTCTCACCGTAATTCCCACAGCCTGAATTTCACTGACCAATTCCCATGGTACCGAAAATACAGGATAATGTTCTTTTATGAAGCTACAAACTGTGGCAGGGGGCAAATGATCAACTGTTCCCTTCCCAGATTGGGAAAGAAACATGCCTTCATCAGCTTTGACAACATTTCCGCAGTAGAGCTGCCAGACTGGAAGATCAACAAGGCGTGCATAAAAAGGCCTTATCACTTGTTCAATCAGGCATTCCCAATCTGCCTCAAGTGCTTTGCGTGGACTCAAATTACCGACAACAGGATCAGGTTGAATCCCAGATAAAGACCGCTGTTTAGACCTTGGCCAGAATGAGTAAATTCTATCTGCATAAGCCTGCAAAATCAGGCTAACAGCACGTGCCGAATTTGGATCAATACTAGAAGTCAAGGGGTCCCTTCTTAGCTTTTGAAATTCCAATACCATTTCAACATATGAGTCACGAATGCAAGACATTAGTTCTTTGTTCCAAGCTTCTATTAGCTGCCTTCCCGCATCAGGTCGTGATTCTGATGAAGCCATGCTGTTTTGGTACTTGAAAAGATAGCGTCCCCCATTGTGACACACAAGGAAGCATCCAAGAGCAGTGACTGGCATGCTTATATCACCAGAAAGGGGAAGTGGGGATAAAATGCGGCTGGATGAGCAGGCACGGGCAGGCTGTCCATTACGAGATATGTGTGCTGCAACTCCAGCAACTGGTGTTAAGTTGTACGCAAGATACCTCCTGGAAAGAAATATATGGGTAAGTAACGAGTATCAACTGCATCAAAGGACTACAATCTACAGAAAAAAGTACAAAGGCCGAAAAATATGATGGTGTCTGCTACAAAGGGCAGAACGTGCCATGATGTCCTTTTATCATCATCGCCATAGCCTTATCTCTCAACTACATAGAATTTCTTCAATGTCCTTAATTTTATTTAAATAAGAGAGAAATAAATACAGCTTTATCATTCACACAATTGTTTCGTTTTTTGAGATGAAAAGGATGGAATCTGTGGAGACGAAAAGGGAAATAGGTGGAGGAGAGTTTGCAGGAGCATCACCTGAAGACCGGGGTAATGGCATCGCAGTTTTTGGAGGCTGGTGCAGAAGCGTCTGACCAAGAGGCAAATCAGGAAGGCTGGACGGAGGTGCGACGTCGTCGGCATGAGTTGAAGAAGAAGACCGGATCAAAGAAGAGAAATCTGTCGGAATATCCGACACTGTTCGTGACAGGTTACCCTGGAGGTTGGGCACCTATCAATTTTGAAAGGGTGTTGTCCAGCGCTGTGATTGTGATGGAGGTGGTGATCCCGAGAGAGAGGGTTTCTCTGAGTTCGCGAGGTTTTGCTTTTGTCCGGATGAGCTCGGAAGAAGAAATAGAGGCTGTGGTGGATACTCTGCATGGCAAGAAGTTTGGGGGTAAGCAGCTGAGTGTCAGGAAGGCTCAATATGGTCCGGAGATGAAAAACAAAGAAGGAGATTGAGGGAAAGCGAAGGTCTCTAGGGTGAAGAAGGCGTTATAACTAGGGAGGGTTCAAATAGAGGGGTGCTAGCGGCAGGGCTACCCCAGGGAAAGGTAGGCAGCAAATTGTTCAAAGAGGTAGTTGATAACTCTGCGAGGGTTATGGACAGCGCAAAAGAAGAATCTACCCTACCTCCAAAAAAGGTAGTTTGGAAGGAAGTTTTGCCAGATGGTCTGGTGGTGTGTATTGATGAAAATCTGTTTGAAGAATCTCTAAAATCGTTCAAAGTCTGCTGCGTGGCATCGATTAGGGCGGGTGTTGAGGAAGATGAGGTAGTGGGATGGATGCGCGATAAGTGCGGGGTTGATCCAGAGGATATGGTCGTCAAAAAGCTCTCGGAGGAGGAAGTTTACATTTCTTTGTGGTCCCGTCAGGATTTAGATAACTTTATTATCTCATGCACCAATCACGGAGATGAAGTCATTCGAAGGGTCCAGGGATGGGAAGAGTGGTCGAGCTTCAGTTGGGAGGAAGTCTGGATCTGGATATGGGACCTCCCTCTTGAACTCTGGATGGAAGAAGTTCTGCAAGAAGTGGGATCATGCGTGGGATCAGTGGTAGAAATTGATGAGCGCAGTTTGCAGTGTGAGAGGATCAGTTTTGCTAGAATAAAAGTAAGGAGGAGGAAGAAGTTCAAAATCCCAGGGAAGGTGTGGATCCGAGTTGGCAGGGAGAAGCTTGTGGTGTCAGTCCAGCAGGAAGATGAGAGTGGTATTTCGGAGACTAAGAGGTTGATCCAGGCGGCGTGGAGATGACGGATGAGGGAGAGTTACAGGATGGAGTACAGGACGTTGTCTCCTGCAGAGAACCGATCCAGTTGCTGCCTGCGTGTCCTGATCCGGATGCTCTTTCTGATGGAGCACAGAAGGATGTCGATAGCTCGGTGGCACGTGGTGAAGATGGTGTGTTGATTGAGGAGTCTTCAGAAGATTTTTTGGAGAGAGAAGTATCCTATCCTCTGCAGTTGACACGTGAACAATTGTTTAATGAAGGAGAGAGGCAAATCGTTACCACACGTCAGGTAAGCAGCGGTTGCTTTCCTCTGTGATGCGCGCGGAGTGTGCAGAAGTTTTTTCGACAACACGGGTGGATAGTATGTTCCGTGTGGCTTTGGGTCTCCCTCTCGCACAGGCGGCATTAGTCGCACATGTGCTTAAGAGTTTTAGTTTCCATACGTGCGCTTGATCGGAATTTAATCCCCTTCAGATACCTCATTTGCCCGAGACAGAATGCAAGCGTAAGAGGAGCAGAAAGTCTGGGGAGTCAGCAGAAAGACTTCCAGTTCTTCAGCATAGTCGTCTTGAAGCGGATTTTGAAGGTATGTTGACCTTTCGGATCGTAGAAACTGTGTCCCTTAGTACGCTAGCCTTTCCAACCATAGAAACTGTCTCTCCTCCTAGGGATAATCCTCAGAAACACCTGCTCGACAGTCAGCCTCGACAAATGGAAGGGCTCTCAGTGGTCTTAGGTCCAGACAAGCTCGCAGATGTTAGCGGAAAGGGATCCTTGGAGGTCTGTAGTCCTTTTTTGTTGTGTTTTCCAGGAGGTGTACAAGAACTAAGTCTGTTGGCTGTTATCAGAGAGATAGAGGGATAAAGTAACATGGTCTCGAGGTCAAAGAATTCAGTGGTGAGACAAGGAAGTGGTAGGAATTTGGGGGAAGGCAAAATAAAAAAGAAGGTGACTATGGCCTAGGGAATGAGGAGGGTGAAGAAGGTGGCAAGAGAGAGAGCGCAAATGGTGGGGGTGACTTTCAAGGACAATCCAGAAGATTACGTGGCATTGCTGAAGTCGGTGGAAGAGAGGGGACGTCATAATCGGTTGCAGCCGCAACTTGACAGTGATGCAGGGGCTACAAGAGTGGGAATGGACCTTTTCGAAGGCCCTATGTGATAGGATCCTGAGTTGTGGGAAGCTGGGTCAAGAATGTTTCTTATGAAGATAGCTAGTTAGAACGTTCGCGAGCTAGGGTGCCCCCAAAACAGATTCCAAATCAGGGACCTATGTAAAAAGTATAAAGTGCAATTAGTGGCATTTCAAGAGACTTAGTTGCAAGGGGTAGATAAAACCATGGTTAACTCTCTATGGGCTGGTCAAAATAAGGCATGGGAAGCAATAGATGCAGTCAAGTTGTCGAGGGGAATGTTAGTAGTTTGGAATACGCAGAAATGGAGCATTGAGGACTGCTTTAAGGACCAATTCTCCATATCGTTGCTGATTAAAGATGTTTCCTCTGGCTTCAAGTGGTCTTTGACAGTGGTATACAGTCCAAACAAACCTAATCTCAGGCAATAGTTCTAGAAGGAGCTTGATGTATGTCGAAGCAGGTGGGCATACCTGTGGTGTGTGGGAGGTGATTTCAATGTTGTGAGATTCCCTTATGAAAAATCAAACGGAGGTAGGATGAATCGAAGCATGCGTGATTTTTCGAATTGGATCTCCAAAAATGAGTTGTTTGATTTACCTATGGGCGTAGTTAGGTTCACGTGGTCTAATGGGTAGGCTAATGCAGTTCGGTCCAAGTTAGACAGATTTCTTCTATCGCCCAAGTTGGTAGACAAGTTTCCTGTGGTGATTCAAAGGGGTTTGCCGAGACCTGTCTCTGATCACTGTCCAATTCTATTGGAATTGGATGAGGAAGATTGGGGCCTGAGACCTTTCAGATTTGAGTTTTCGTGGTTAGAAGTGGATGGATTCCAGTCTTTAATCAGAGAGTGGTGGCACTCTTTCCCAGGTCGAGGGGGAGTAGGGTTTAATTTATTTCAGAAGCTGAAACTTCTTAAAAATAAGATCAAGGTGTGGAAAAAAGACGTTCTTTCCAGTCAAGAAGAGGAGTCCTGATCTATCATGAATAGGATCCAAGACGTTCTTCTTCTGATATCTTTCTCTCCAAACTTTCAGCTTCCACAATGAATAGTTGCTAAAATTGAAGTCTGTCGAGATTCGGCACATGTTCTTTAAGAGCAGCTTCCGGTAAAATGACACAACTGCATGGCTAATATCCTTCTACTTAGAAATGAGATTCCCATGTCCTTCTACTTAGAAACGGGATTCCCATCAACTATAAGAGTGGATATCCTATTCGATCGGGCCCTTGCGATGGCGATGCTATGGAAGAAATAGGTATTTTTATCACCAACTTTTAGTCAAACCTCCCTCGATCTTTGTTGCCATCTGATTTCTTCATCTCTAGCATTACTCGCATATTTGTCCGAAAGCATCTCTATCTTCCTCCTTTCCTCTTCCGATAAGTCCATCTGACTCCTCTTTCAGGTCCAACTGATGGATCTCGTGAGCCATGCTATCGAATTCTTCCTCTCTTTTTGCTAGGACCTCAGATTTCCAGATTCTGAACTTCTCTTTTAGCATTTTCAACTTTCTAGCCAGTCTAAAACCAGCGAAGCCTTCAACAGAGAAAGAGGCCCACCAATCTGCCACTAGATCCCGGAAACCGTCGACTTCTAGCCACGCCATTTCAAATCTGAAATTTTTAGGGCCCCAGTCTTCTTTCTTCATGTTCAACACAATAAGGCGGTAGTCAGACAAATTCGCAACATTCCTTTTTGCGAAACCAGAGGATATTTGTCTAACCAGGAAGGCGAGACCAGAAACCTGTCAAGGCGCTACATGGTAGGGGTGTCCTGACCATTTGACTAGGTAAATCTGGCACCCCCCAAAGGCAGATCCACCGTTTCATGACGCCCTATCCATTCTGAAAATGAAGCCATGCTATCGTAATTTTCTTTCCCCCTGTTTTTTCATGCAAATACCGGATCGCGTCGAAGTTCCACCAATGCACTAAAGGGGTGACCCACAAGCATCTTATCCTATCCAACTCCTCCCATAAATCCTTCTTGAGATTATATGCGAACGGGCCATAGATTGTAGTGAAGAGCCAACAAAAACCCAAAGAGATCTCGCAGAACAACAGCAAAATAGAAAAAGCCACAATGAAGTGGTCGATTTTATTTAACTTACATGAATCCCAGCCCAAACAAATCCCCCCAAAACTCCCCTTAGCATTCATTGCTACCCATTCCTTAGATTGCAGCCCCCAAATTGAATCGAACGTACCTCTTTCAAAGTTTTGAAGCTTGGTATCTCGCAAAGCAATTACATCAGCCTTCATTTTACTGAGCACTTTTTTTATCTGGGCCCCTTTTCGCTCCCAGCAATATAGCCATCACTACCCTCTCATGTCAATCCCACGAGCCTCTTATCCATTCTCATTCGATCACGGTAGGGGAGCAAGTCAAAATAGAAAAACTCACATTAGGTCTAGGGATAATCAGGCTCGAGCTAATGACTTAAACCACATCAAGGTCACGAGTTCCCTAGACCGCGGACACTCCATGAAACGATTAACATTGATCACCTCCTTTACCAGCCCTCGCCCTCTTTCCTCTAGAAACTCTGGTCGCGTAGTCATAGTTGATAGAACATTCGAGGCTGAGTAGCACCCTCCCGCCTTTAGGAGCTTTCTTGGCCTTGAGCTGTAGCACTAGCACTTGAAGGAGTTCACCTCGTGAATACTCCTGCAAAGTACTATATAATTTTCGGCATCCATCTTATGTACTCCTCAATGTAACATTCCTGTAATATAGTGTATTTAAGATTCATCCTTATTATGTATTAATTAGGTCTGATCAAGTTTATTCTGAAGTAAAAATATCCTCTTTCTATAAGTTGTAAGACTCTATTTGTAACCTTCCTAAGGAATGAAACACAATACAAAAATCTTCTCCATTGAAGCATCCTCTCTTCGTTTTGCTTTGTTTTGTTTTTTTGTTTTTTGTTTTCGCTCTATGCGATACGTGAGACATCTCACTTCAACTGCTGCCAACAATGTGATAATCACAATGACAAAACTAATAACCACCACTCGCCACCTTTAAAGGTACTCATGGTGATCCAAAAGATGCAATCGTTGAGGAGTAAGGACTTGAGGAAGCAGCTCCCTCAACTTGCACCCTCTCTACCGAAGTTTCATACTTGGATTCATAAGTTTAATCCAAGGATAGTTAGTGCAATTCGATCTGCTTTATCATTGTAAAAATAGGAAATTGGAATCATTGTACTTTTCTCTCCTCATCTAGAATTTTCTCCATTCTTACAATCATGTTGAATAACTTACTCAACCAAAATAAGCAAATTTCTCCTATGCACTTCCAAATCTCTCCGGTACACCATCTGGTCCTAAGGCCTTTTTGAAGTTTCTTGCATTTAAGATATCCTAATCTCATGAAAGTATCTATGATCTTTGACCTCATTTGAGTTTATGATTTCTTCTATCCCCAAACTCTCAGAGTCCTCGCCAGGATTCGTGATAGAGGTTGTGGCAAAAGTTTCACGTTGGCTACCAACCTAACGCAACCCACCTCTTTTCGAGCTTGGGACCATGAATGACAGCACAAAACTCCCACGGGCATTATTAACTTCTTTCTCAGAAAATGATATAAAGAAAGAAAAACACCAAAATGATAAAGTTGAGGCCCAATGGCAAGACCTTATAAATAGGGTAAAGCATAAACTATAGCATATGCTAATGTAGAAAGTCTACTGATAGCCTACCTATGAGAATTCTTGTTTAAAAAGGAACTTGTAAAGTTGATCCCAAATATATGGGACAAGGATATGGTGATGATGATGGCAATACTAAATGTAGAACATTATATATCAATAAATTAATACTCAAAAAAAAATTCAATCACATATTTATAAATATGTCAGCAAAAAGTTATTTTCTTTTTCAATATATGATTTTTTTAGAAGGTTTTCAATTTATGATTAACATCCAAAGTTCGACACAATTAATCATGTGTGCACCAAATTTCTTTGCCTTCTAAAAAAAAGTGCCCGCCAAGTACTTTTCAATTAACGTACCTATCAAGGGCCATGTTTCTTGTTTGTCCAGATCCAAGGCTAAGCACAACCAACCATTTGTCAATAAATTTGTTTCCTTCGTGGAACACATGCATATCTATTGTGTGCAACTTTATAGCGGCACTTGAGCTACCAAATAATCTTGATATTTGGAATTTCCTCCACTTCTTTTCTGAAAAAGGATTCCTCATAATGGCAGATGATGAATCAACACAAACAGAATAGTCCTGACAGGGATGTGAACTTCCCTCCTCCCAAGTTGATAATGACACCTGAGAATTATGGACCATGTTGAGCACATTGCACTAACAATTACAATTTCCCCATCTTGTCTATCAAAGTTAATAAAAGAAGAAAACTCCCTTTAATAGAAACATACTCGAAATTATTATAAAAAATACAAGCATATCAACAAGAATTCAATAGGACTAATACTATATGTGCTATAGAGGGAGATGAGTAAAGCATGAATGTTTCTGTTAAGCAACACAAATAATGTTCCTTCTTGAACACAATGAGCAATTTAGCTGATAACTAAGTTCTGGTTGCGACAATACAAGTTCGTACGCCAACTCTATATGACCATAATCATCTTCTGTAAATATGAGCAAGAATTAAAGTACGTGCACACTAACAACAATTGTTAATGGTTATACGCCATTGACGTGACACCATACACTAATTAAAGGTTGAAATCAGTTTGCCAGAGCAGTATGTTGCTCAATTTTGATGAGGATAGTCCACAATTATTTGACTACCAGTGCTAGGAGTCTAAAAGAAAGTAAACAGAACTGGCAGTTAGTATAAAAGACTTTGATCTGGTTCATAAGGATGGCAATTGTTTGGCCTAGAAAGGTCCTAGGTGGTACAAGATTTTGAACTACAATGTCGGGCCTGTTAGGTGAGACCAGATTTTGAACTAGTGTCGGACCTGTTAGGTTGGGCCTATTTAAAAAATTGTCATTTGCACAGCCTAGGCCCAGGCTGTTGCCAGCCTAATTATTTTAGAGCCACATACATCGCAGAAAAAAGAGGAATTAATCAATCTTTCCCATCAAGAAGCGTCCCAAATCTTCTTACATGCTTATCTGCCAACTCAAGTCCACATTCTTCCATGCAGAGGTACCACACCCCCATAACTGCATATTGCATTTTGTGATACTTGACTAATAACCATCAGGCATCCAACATCGCAAAGCTGAAACCATGACCCAAAATGATTGAGGGTTCACAATAAGATTAGTATTCAGTTACGAGTAAATAGGAAAGGAAACTGACTTGCCAGGAGGCAGCTACATCCAACAAATTACAATAAACTGCAGCATAAATTTTACTCAGCCATCAAAAACAAAAATAAAATACCCAGATCATTCCTTTTCTTTTAATGAATGACATAATTTACTCTAAAGAAAAAGGAAAGAGAAGCATAAAAATTACAGGAGAATCTTCTCGGGTCATTTCTAGGAATTTGCAAATAAATTTAGGGATGCAGGTGCATCAGTATAAA
The DNA here is from genome assembly GCA_003013855.2 of Liriodendron chinense. Lineage (NCBI taxonomy): Eukaryota > Viridiplantae > Streptophyta > Magnoliopsida > Magnoliales > Magnoliaceae > Liriodendron > Liriodendron chinense. The sequence goes on along the minus strand of ML058513.1, from coordinate 239,129 downwards.
CCATTGTAATTTCAATTTACATTGCCAAAAGTTCAATGACATGGAGGATTAACTTCATGACTGCACAAGTAGCAAAAGCATGAATGGCACTTTACCATAGACATTTATGATTTACCAGAGAAGTTGAGACAAAGGAATACCAAAAAATATGCCCACAAGATAAATCTTTACTGGGCTGCTATTACCTGCAAAACCGACTTTAGAAACAGAAGTGTTGTAGATGCATGCTCCATGAATCTCTCGAATATCTGCTTTACTTTCGTATAGCCAGAATCAGGTCCTTTCATGCATTCTGATGATAGAGGCATGCGAATAACTGTTGATTCTGATGATGAAAGTGAAACGCTCTGACTACTAAGCAGCGGATGAAACTGATCATGGAATCTCTCAGCCAAATTAGTACCTGCATAAATGTGCTTAAAGTTGAGAAGCAAGGATTTTAATTGTGTTGGAAAGGTTTCAACAATTCCAGAAGCATGAAATTTTAACATGTTTATTGCTTTAAGATGGTTTTAATGTTTTTAATAAAAAAAAAAAAAAAGTTGAGTTAAAATACAGGACATGCAAAATTCTGTTTCTTAGTGATATCTACATCGATGAGACAGCGGATTTTATTGCTGATGGGGTTGCTAATCATGATGCTTTGGTGCTGTTTCTCTTCTAAGATTCTACCCACTCATATCCATGAGGGCAGTGCTTCATGTATCCTGTCATTCCTCGTGGATCCTGTCAATCCTCATGGATCCTGTCATTCCTCACTAATGGGATCATGTTTTGAGTCATCAGGGAAAAAGAAATGAAACAACACTGAGGATCTTATATCACTTTCATGTAATTTGATACCATCTCAACTCTATCTATGAGCCATGCAAAAATTCCACCTATGAACACAAAGCTCACTTTATCAGATTTAGAGCTCAAGTAAACCTTAGTTATGTAGTTTGCACAAATGCCGTTCCTTTGATTCCATCACAGCCAGCTAGCACACCAGTGGGTGATTGGACGTTGTTGATGAACTGAAAATGGAACAAAGGTGTGAAAGATATCAAATCCCAAATATCAAACAAGGGCTACCCCTAGAGTATTTGTCAAGAGCTTCCAGGAAGAATGTCAAAAGCGAATTTCCACAGGGTTTTTGGGAGGTATAGGAGAGTAATGGAGATTGTCACCCCTTGGGTTCGTCAATCAGCAGTTATAAGGGTATTTGCATTCATGAGAATGGGATCAATTTATGAAGCAGAGGAATCATCCAAGCTCAACTGTAAATGGTTGTCAGGGCCAGGGGGAGAGGTCTTACCAACCATTGTGCAAAACCATTGGAGGGCCATTGAGTGATGTATAGTGGCATTACTGAAGTTTTCATCTAGGTGGTGAGAGATTGTCTTGCTTAGAGGAGTGGTCTGTTGGAGCAGGACCATGTGATCAAGGCAATCAACAGGTCAAAAATGCAGCCCTCTCTTCAGCAAAACTCAGACGTCGACAGTCTTTTATATGAAAGAGAATTTTCCTGCAATAGATCGATCAGTCAACTGACTGGATGAGTGTAGTCACTGTGTGGATTGGTCAAGTGGTTCCAAATCTAGCATCTCCCACTTGACCTCTGAATTCTGAAAGTGATGAGAGCACTTGGTGCTTGCATTGAAGAACTCACTGTAATCGACCCAAGTGGTAGTACTATGAGAACATCAGGTACGTTCAGGCAAAAACCAGAAGAAAAAAGATCCATCCAACATCGGATTCGATAGAGGTATGTATGGGTGCATAACTTTCACGAGATTGGGTAGGGGCACATCTTAGAAGATGTAGATCCTACAATGGAGAATTGAGTTCTGAGTCAGGAAGGGTGGTAGAAGCCCAACTGCTAAGGTAGAGGAAGGAACATGAATTCGAATACTTCCAAGACCACAATGAGAAGGTCGGGATTAGAGCTATCAATGGGTTAGACTGGCCCATCGAGCTTCCGGCCCTGACCTGCTTCAACCAAGCTTGGGTTAAAGTATCAAACCTAAGGGTCAGGCCCTGGCTATAATTCAGGCCCCATCTATTAATTGGGTTGGGCCATTATTGATTACGGCCCATAAACCCGTGTTTTAGGAAGAGGATTTTGGGGAGGAGGGTGGAGGACAGGCTTTGGGTCTTCATCAGTATGAGCGACGAGTGATCAAGAAGAGGGTGGGAAATAGAGCTATCAATGGGTCAGACTGGCCTATCGGGCTTCTGGCTCTACCCACTACAGACCGAGCTTGGGATAGAGTATCAAGCCTGACGGGCAGCCGGCCAGGCCTATGACTAAAATCCAGGCCCATTTATTAATCAAGTTGGGCTCATCCTATGTGTAATAGCCCATGGGCCCAACCCGTTAGAGTTTCAAGGACATTTCCGTAATATATTACATAAACCCTTGAACCCCCCTCCTCCCTTAGTTCGAACTATTAAAAAACGGTTACATAGCAATTGTTACGTAACTGTAACAGTGGGACCCATTACATGATACGAGGTTGTAATGCCTGGATTAGAGCTCAAGGAAAAAGTCCAAACTACCAAGATCTATAATAAATAAATAAATACAAAGCCAAAGAAATCAAGTGCAAAATGGGGTGTGAGAAATGGAACGTAGCGATGCGAATGAATGAAAACTCCGTCTAGGTGTGTCTCGTATTCCAACAAGGTCCTTGGCCCTAGAGATCAAGAAGGAAGAACTCTCTAATTTTCCTACAAGTAACAGTTTGGGAGCCAAAACTCAAGATGCAAGAGGTTTGGGCGCACACCTTTGCTGACCACTTGCAATGGTTTGAGAGCCACAGCTCACGACCTAAGAGGTTTGGGAGCACACCCACGCCAATTGCACTAAGATTCTAAAGCTTAGGGTGGTCTTAAGTCATGACACCTCTCTTTTCTTAGTGTGTTGTTGTTCCTCTTCTTCTCCTTCACAAAGTAAGCCTATGAGGGGATGAGTTCCCTAAGGTGTTCTCTAGAAATTAGGGATTAGGAAGAAGGGGGAGAAAGAGAACTAAAAAGAGGCATACGGAGAGCTTGAGAATCCAAAGGCCCTTTACAAGACCCTTTGCTTGGAGGCAAAGGGGCTTTATTTATAGAGGTCAGGATGGCTCTTTGGTAAATAGTGGGGAAGCTTGAGGGCAAAGACACATGGCATATCCTCGTAGGATCCTTGGTACTAGGGCCACTTCACATAGCCCTATAGGACTTTCGGAGAGGCTTTTTAGTAGTTTTGAAGTCTTTCAAGGATGAAGGTTTGGTAGGAGAGACATGGCATTTTTTTTTTAATAAAATAGGAAGAAAAAAAAAAAAGCAAGAATTGCTCCAATCTCAGAACACTGTAAATTAGGGTATGTTTGGTTACCACCAAATAAGTTACTTTTTAAGTTATGTTAAGGCATTATAAGTTAGTTCTTTCACTTAAGTTAGTTTGGTAAGCATCATTGTAAAAGTAACTAATGTGCTAAAAGTTACTTATCTCAATAAGTTTTTTTTTAGCCTTTTAACTTACCTCTCCCTCCCTCCCAAATTAGGCCCCACAAGATGGACGGTTGATGAGGACATCCGAGCTCCCTTTAGAGTTTATCAAAGACAAAGAAGTGCTACCCTAGTTTCGTTATGGCTAGATGATCATTACATGGGGCCCAGTGGACCCAATTTAAGTTCCTAGCCCAGTTGAAGACTCCACATGCATGATCGTGCATCTTTAAAGACCCTACACTAGGACGATGCATGTGGGTTACTTACTTGGGAGTGTTAGACCATTGGATCGTGACCATAGACCATCTTAATCGTTGGATATTGACCATGGACCATCTTGATCTGGACACATTGGACATGATGGAACCATTGGGATGGCTAAGTTTAGTTATTTTGTTTATTTATTTTACGTATTTTGGTTTATTTTATAATTTAGTTGAAATAAGGGTGTTTTAGACATTTATATGCAATAATGGTATTTTTGTAAGAACGCCCCAAAAAGACTATTAAAGGGTTGGGCAGTGTAAAGCCCTAGGGGGGCTATTGGCAAATAAAATTTTCTTCTTTGCTGCTTTGAGCAAAGAAAAAGCGTCATGTGATTAGAGCTTGGTGTGAAGCCATGGAGTTATTCCAACTATCTTCTCTCTTTTTTTCTTTTCTTCAAGGTATTCTTTTCACTTTTTCCTTCTTTCCTCTCTCTATTTCTTTCTTTTTCTTTTGTTTCCTCCCAAATCTCATCCCCACCATCCCCAAAACCCTCTAAACCTAAACCCTACCCAACCGTACAACCGTACGGACCACCACTCATGTCCGTACGACTGTACGGACGCAACTGTGTGGCCATCCGTACAACCAGCCCCATCCCCCCTTCTTTCCCTCTTTTTGGTCTTTGATCCTTCCCTTTAAAACCCCATAACCCTAAACCTAAAACCCTAACCCCTAAAACCTAGAATTCCAAACCCTAATCTCCCAAATTACGTAAACCTCAAGTCTCCAAACACTAACAAAGCGCAAGTGAATCTTCAGATTTAGATTGAATCCTATGCTAGATGGAAGTTCTATCTTCTAATGGGTTGTTTCTGATCGATAACCTTAAGATCCATCTACAGGATTGTGATGTGGCCTTGAATTTGAGCATAATTGATTACTTGATTTCTTTAGATTTGTGATAGATTGAAAATATTTTATATTTTGATTTACTCTAATAAACTATTTATTAATTCGCATCATTATAGTTTATCCGTCCAGCATCAATTTTTTGTATCAGAGCCTAGGGTTTAGCATAGGGTTTTCATATCGCATTTAGGGTAGATTTTCATATTGTCATGTTTAGGGTTAGCGGTCTCTCCATTCTTATCACATTGCATCTAGAGTCTTTAGTCCTTAGGTTCCCCATTAGATTCCCAGTTTATGCCCACTCGTACTGGGCGTGGTTTTGGTCTACACCCCACAATGAGTTTGGAACAACTTACCGAGGCTATCAATGCCATGAGTAACCGTCTTGCGGCTCTTGAGGCCCGAAGTAGAGCCACCAACAACCAACTGGTGGCAACCAACACTTATGTAACCTAGTTGGAAACTTCCCTCCAAGAAAACCCCACGATGGGGAAGATGGCCAATCTCAAGCGGGAGATCCAATTGGAGGAGGTGGAAGAGGCCGTGGCTGAGGTGTTGGCTGTGGTGAGGTGCATACCCAACCATCCCTTAGAGAGTATCAAGACCACCATGATCTTGATGAGCGAGTAATGAAAAGTGTGAAAGTTGAGGCACCAAGTTATAATGGTCAATTAGACCCCAAGGTCTTCCTCGATTGACTTGCGGACATGGATCATTATTTTGAGTGGTACGATATGTTCGATCACCATCAGATGAGGTTCGCCAAGATGAAGTTGGTGGACCAAGCCAAGTTGTTTTAAGCAAATGTCAAGCAGGAAAATAGAGAGGTTTGGAGATGACCCGATCTCACTGTGGACCGAGATGAAAGAGATCTTAAAGGAAAAGTACCTTCCTCTCTCTTACCACCAGAAGCTTTTGGATAAGTGGCAATCCCTTCGTCAGGAATCAGTGCCTGTGGCTAATTATATCGCTAATTTTAATGAGTGTATGATGCGTTGTAACATCGGGGAGGACCCATTAGTAACCCTTTCTCGTTTCAGAATGGGCCTCCAATCCAAGCTTCAGGGTGAGCTCATTCCTCACGACGTCAGCAAGCTAGAGCATGCCTATTAAGTAGTGTAAGAACTTGAGCAGCATCTGAAACCGCAATTCATGAGGCGATTCGACTCTCGTAATCTAAAGTCAAGACCACTCCCCAGGGAGCTAAGCCTAGTTTGGGGAGTCAATCTAGAACCCCTACTGGTACTCAATCTAACAATAGGGATGTGAAGGATAAAGGTTTAGCTAGTACCCGCTTGAGGGGAGGTGAGCAAACGCAGTGTTACAATTGCCAAAGATATCGATGTAGACATCAGACCATCACGTCACTTTTCCCGAGTGTACCAACGTAAGAGACGTGTCGCGCTTATCTCGTTGTGGTTCGACGACATTTGAGGAGCATATGAGGAGCAAATGAGCAGCAAGAGCATAGCAGAGCAGGGAGCAAGACCAGCCAACGGACAAACCAGATTCTAGGTTCTGTCGAACGGTCCGATGGATCTATCAGACGATCCGACAGTGCCGTCGGACGGTCCGACCCAACAGGCAGATGGACTTCTTTAGGCGTCGTTTTGTCATTTGTTTTTATATTTTAGGCACTTTAGTGCACTTTTTCCAGACGTAGCTTATATATACTTTGTGAGAAAATCTAATTATGATGGTGCGTTTATGAATTTTAAGAGAAAAACTCTTTCTTGCTTGAGATAAGCTTGAACCCTCCAGTGATTGGAGCCCTTTTGGTGTGATGCCAACGGTGTGATGTCGCCTATCCCTCTTCTATCTTTCTTCTCTTCTTCTTCTCCACGAATCAAGGTTTTTGATTGATTACTTTCATCCGATTAATAACTCTTTTGATTTTTTCTTTATTCCAAGTCTAAAACCCTCAATCCTTGAACTGTTTTTCATTCGGCATAGGCCCACGAAACCTTAAAATTCGTTTTTCCCCAAAACCCTAACGTTTCCCCATCCGAATCCTTCAAACCTAACCTAATCTCACACCACTTTCCAATTCGAACATCCTATTTCTTCAAAATCCAAATTTTAGCCTTCCCATGGCCTTAAATCCCTAAATCACCAATTCTCAAATCACCCAAACCCTAACCCTAACCCTAATTCTCATCAATCCCTAATTTCAGCCATACCCTAGGAACCCTAGAGCCTCATCCTTGGATTTTAGGATTAACCTTAGTGCTTGGAAATGGAAGTTCTACCTTCCATAGGTCCCGATCTTTGAGATTTTATAGTTCCTTTACTACTTGCTTGTGGTTTATGGTTGTGGTGCATGGTTTATTGCTTATTTGAATTTCCGCACATGTGATTTGAGTAGATTTAATTTAATTATTCCTTGTTATACATATCCGCTTTAGTTTCATTCCACGTCATATTGATAGGCCCATTGTCAGGCGTCAGATATGGTCATTTCGCATAGCAGTGCCCTACGAAAGAGCGAAATAAGACCCTCGCAATTTGGGAATTTGATGAGGATGCGAATGATCAAGGCAATTGTGAAGAAGAAGAATATCAACCCAAAATTGGTGCTAGTGTTGAAGAAGATGGAGGAGCTGAGACCGTGCCACTTGCAGTTGTCAAATGCGCCTTTACCCAAGTTAAAGAGAGTGATGATTAGCACAAGAATTCAATTTTCCACACTTATGTCAGGTGTTGTGACAAAAACTGCAAGGTGATAATTGATAATGATAGTTGCACCAACGTGGTCTCAGTCAGCACTATATCTCGTTTGGGTTTGAAACCCGTTCCTCACCCTCAACCCTATCGAGTTGCCTAGGTTGATGCGTCCTCGATACCGATTTCTCAACGGCATGTTATTCCCATTCAGTTTGCTTCCTACAAAAACACGCTATAGTGTGATGTTTTGCCTATGGATGTAGGCCACATCATCTTGGGAAGACCTTGGTTGTATGATCATGACGTGACACTATTCAGCCATTCGAATATGTGTTCATTTATGTATGAATGTAAGATAATAAAGTTAAATCCTCTTTCGCCCAAAAGCACCCCGGAGAAAGAGGACATCAAGAAGGGTGATCCAAAAGATGAGGAAGTCCTACCCAAGGTATTCTGTAACGTTAATGGTGGTTGTAACAGCCTTTACGGTCGCTCTTTTTTTTATTGGAAAAAAATCTAAAAAACATGTATCGGCCCCGAAATGGACCATTAAGGGGCCTTTACAACCTTTACAGGGAGTGTAACGGCCTTTACGGGTCATTTTTTCCGTAACGGCCGTTACGGCCTTTACGACCCTGTAACGTGTAACAGTTACCACCGTTACCTTTACATAACGGCCTTTACAGCCCCGTAATAGCCTTTACGGCATACCTTGGTCTCAGCCTAAGTCTCTCCACATAATAAACACCAAAGAGTTTAAAAGGGAGGACTAAGGCTGATTCGATGGTGTATGCCCTCATGGCAAGAGAAGTCACACCCACGGTTAGCGTAGAGTTGCCACCTAAAGTGATTCCGTTGTTGGAGGAGTTTAGCAATATTTTCCCTGAGGACCTACTAGATGAGCTTCCACCCATGTGGGACATTTAGCATGCCATAGATCTTGTCCCCGGATCGACCCTACCAAACCTTCCTCACTACCGAATGAGCCTCTCAGAGCATGCGGAGTTAAAGAAGCAAGTTGATGATCTTCTTATAAAAGGGTTCATTCAGGAGAGTTTGAGTTCATGTGTCATGCCAGCCCTCCTCACGCCTAAGAAAGATGGCACTTGGGCATGTGCATGGAGAGTCAAGCCATCAACAAGATCACGATCAAGAATCGATTTCTTATACCATGTCTTAACGACAAATTGGATATGATGGCCAGTGCCACGATCTTTTCCAAGATTAACCTCAGAAGTCGATATCACCAGATACACATTAGCCTAGGAGATGAATAGAAGAAGGCCTTCAAGACAAACGATGGGCTATATGAGTGACTAGCCATGCCTTTTAGCTTGACGAACACTCCAAGTACATTCATGAGAGTAATGACGCAGGTGTTGAGCCTTTAGTGGATAAGTTCTTGGTGGTATATTTCAACAACATCCTCATTTACGGTACCTCCAAGGAACAACCTCCACCATTTGAGGCAAGTTTGTCGGATCCTTAAAACGAAGAAGTTATATGCCAACTTGAAGAGGTGTTCTTTCATGTCTGATAAAGCTATCTTCTTAGGCTTCATAGTTTCATCTGGAGGCATGTCTGCGAATCACGAGAAAGTCAAGGCTATAGTAAGTTGGCCTGAACCGCAAAACATTCATGAGGTGCGTAGCTTCCACGGTTTAGCCACTTTTTATAATCGACTCATTCACGGCTTTAGTTCCATTATGGCTCCCATCACGGATTGCATTAAGAAGGGAGAGTTCAAATGGACTAATGCGGCCTTCAAAGCGTTCAAAGAGATTAAGGGCAAGATGATTGAGGCTCCTGTCATGCGCCTTTCTGACTTTTCTAAAGTCTTCAAAGTTACGTGTGATGCATCTGGAGTAGGTATTGGTAGAATGCTTAGCCATGAGGGGCACCCCGTTGCCTATTTCAGTGAAAAATTGAATTAGGATAAGTAATAATACTCTACCTGTGACAAGGAATTCTATGCGGTAGTCCAATCTTTGCGACATTGGCAACATTATCTACTACTGCAAAAGGTCGTCTTGTTTTCTGACCATGAGGCCTTGTGATACCTCAACTCCTAAAAGAAATTAAACCCAAGGCATGCCAAGTGGGTTGAGTTTCTCCAAGAGTATACCTTTGTTTTTAAACACAAGGCCGAGGTCGAGAATAAACATGTCGATGCCCTTAGTCGTAGAGTGGCGTTACCACAATCCATGAGAGTAGAAGTCACTAGGTTCGAACAATTGAAAGGAGAGTATTCTACATGCCTAGATTTTGAGAAAGTGTACACGTCACTTTTAGATGACCAGTCGAGGAGTTATAGTGGGTTTGTCCTAATCGATGAGTTTTTATTTAAAGGCGACAAACTATGCATTCCCCACACCTCCATTCGAGATTTTCTAGTTTGGGAGCTTCATGACAAAGGAGTAGTTGGTCATTTCGGTAGAGACAAGACTATTGTCCTTGTCGAGGATAGGTTTTAATTTTTATTGGCCCAGCCTCAATCGAGACATAGCCAAAATCAACAAGCAATGTAGGATTTGCCAACTGGCAAAGTAGAAAAGGCAAAACACTGGATTATATACGCCCTTGCCATACCACACGCTCCATGGCAAGATATCAATATGGATTTCTTGCTTGGGTTACCCAAGACGATCAGAAAGCACGATTCCATCTTTATGGTGATGGACAATAACATTGATGGTGGGCCCCACCTGATGGATGACTAACATCAAAAGGTGGGCCCTACATAATGGACAGTGCACATTAAAGGTCAGGCCCTAATGACAAATGGCCCACATCAAAGGTAGGCCCCGCATGATGGAAAGCCCACATCAAAGGTGGGGCCCACACAATCAACATTCCACATCAAAGGTTGGCCCCACATGATGGACGGTGGATGTGAGGGGGACCAAACAGACTTGAGGGATAAAAACTTATGATGTTAGAAACCAAACATGCTTTTCTACTTCTTGGCTGATAAGTATGTTGTTTACCAAACATACTTATCTGTTGAATAAGTAGAAACCAAGATAAGTTGCTTGTGGCATAAGTAGCTTATCTAAAGTAACTTACGATCCAAACACCCCCTTATAGTGCTCCTAGTTGCATTGGAACACTTAGATAGTCCAATCCATTGATCCAAACCGGTCATTGTGTCCAACAAACATTTCACAGGCTACCCTGCAAACATTACGCCAACCCAACAAACGTTACCATGATCAATGACTATTAATATGGAACGTCAAGATGTGTTTACACAAAATAGGTCCAATCAATAATTTGATCCATCTTTGTTAGGGCCATCATGATTGCTTATGATTCTAAAGAATCACTTTGTTAGACAATGTAGCCATTCCATCCATGCTTGGAAAAACCATCGTTAAAAAATATAAGGCCAAATGAAGGGTGAATTAGATTATCCAATCAGTATGATTTTTGCATGGTAGTCATGAAATGTATTATAGACTTAATAGACGGTTCAGATTGATTGATTGAACTATTCGAGTGGACCGATGCAACTAGGAGCACTATAACTAACATGTTCTGAGAGCATTGGAGCATTTTACTAAAAAAGCTATGATTGTTTTCAGACAAGAGTTGAAGGAGGAATAATGCCTGCATTGAGTCAGCATTCTGGTGGAAATCCAATTTCCACCATATGTTGATGGCAGGCTAATCTGGACAGATAGTCTAGTCAAAATTTGAATTTCACCGGATGCTTGAGAATACAGACAAATTGTCTAGCAGAAATTCAATTTCAACTAGATGTTGGGTCTCTAGCCTAATTGACTAGTGGAAATTAGCTAGGGGAAATTGAGTTTCCACCAGCCCTCTTATTGAGTTTCAAGCTAAGATTTGAGTATTATTTGGCTTAAAATCTGGCTTAGGCTATGGTCTGGCCATAATGGCCATGATCCCTTTTGAAGTAGGTGTTGAGGAGTGGCCCTCCTGATCCTGTCCAACTCAATGATTTTGATGACTCTTTTGTTAGGTGGAGTGTCTAAAGGGCACCTAATAAAATCCCTCGTAATCTTTACAAAATAAATACTCCAAAGTATCAAGCTACAAACAAAAGCACATAGGATCCCTATCTCTTAAAATTCCACAAGCACAACTCAAATGTGCAGTGCAGAGCACACTAGACGCGCCATAGGACCCGCCAATTAGGCTTCTAGAGCCCATAACTTCATCGCATGATTTCTGCAATTGTTCCCACTTGCATTTCTTATCTATTCTGGCTGTTGACGGACACCTAGATCTAGTTTCTCTTATCTACTTCTCTATTTCCTGCTTTCCTTGTTTCTTGCTTTCTTTTGAGACGTAAAGGATTCTTCAATCTCCAGTGGGGTACATATAATTCAACTTGAATTTTTTAATTTGGGGCCTAAATTCACCACCGTGCTGCATCAATATGAATATATTGCATCACAACCTACTACTAGTTTTAAAATTAATCAATGCGCTTAGTCTGGTCTGTCAAATGAGCTCTGTGATGCATCCATTGTGCTACATAGCCAACTTGACAAGATATGCACAATCAGTTCATGAAATACTGAACTTTTTTTTCATGTAATATTGAACTTGTGTGAACTAATGATGACAGTGAGTTTTACCAGTTCCTGATGTAGAGATCTGCAGTTATACAATCCACAGCATATAAACAATAACATTATCAATTTGTTAATACATTAAAAATGCAAGTTTGTGAACATACCATCGAAAAATGTAGAAAAGATGCATGGTGGAAAGACTAAATAGCATACCTATCAAAGAGAACACTTTTCCAGAGGGAGCATGGCTCAACGGTGCAGCAAGAGCCAAACCAAGAGGGTCAAAAATGTAGAAGTAGCCACTTGAAACAACTGAAGGGAGATCGGATACAAAATAACAGCTAAGAAGTCCTAAACCATAGTTAAGAGTAGTGCCACGAAGCTTCCATGGCGGAAGAAGCTGGAGACTGCATATTTCTTCCCTACTCAAAGTGGCCCCTTCCAGGACAACTGTCAGAGCAGGTCCTTGAAATTCACCTGTACAAATTACAACACACACACAGACACACAAAAAAAGTATTGTACCCAAGACTCAAGATGGGAAATGGAACTCAAATAGAATGAAGCACAGTATAAGCGCAACCAAAATTGCGAAATTGACAAGACCACACGGGTGTGATGAAGTTCAGGTCTCCATTCTGGTCTTATAAAAACTGAATATAGATTACCTAGATTGTGTTGGAGCAAAGATTGCCGTGGATGTTCTCGCTTATCAAATATCAGGTGCACCTTCTTTGCCTTGCAGCAGTCTGCCAACTCTAGCAGGTCAAACAACAAAAAATCATTGTTTCCGTATAACGCCAGCAATTCATGTATTTTACCATGATCCATGCATGGCAAGTCTTTTGTCAGCTCATCATCAACTAAAGACAGGCAGCGAAGTGACTGTACCCCCAGTTTGTTTGCCAGATCATTGCTAATACTTGGATGTACAAAATGTTTTGCAGCAAGACTACTCTTCTCCATCCATGGTGCATCATTGTACACTAGATCCATTGAGCGCATCAGAACTCCAGAAGAATCAGGAAGTATTACTGAACTCATAAATGTATCAGATGCTTGGTTGTCTGCAGAACAGTCCACAACAGCTTCGAGGACACAATGAACAAAACTCAACTGCTCGGGGGATAATGGTGAGCCTTTCAGGTCATGTTGCAAGTGTTGCAGCACATGCAAATAATCCACAACATCGAAGGTTAGTCGAACACCTAGTTCTGAAAGTAAAACCTTGAATTCCACCAGCTCAGTTGGGACAACATATAAGTATGGATGAAATTTCACAGGCGAGTCAAATGCAAGTGCCTTTGGTGACACAAAATTGTCACCAATCCAAACCCATGGAATGCCATCCACAGCAGATTTCAAAATCATGAATTCATCAGTACCAACAAATTCCTGCAATCTTGAGTAAAGAGATGGGATTTCTTTCTGCAATACATCATCGGGAAGAGGCTCCTGTTCAGACTGTAACTTAAGCTGGCAGTAGGACTTGGACAGCTCAACTAATTGAGCAGAAAGAACATAGATATTAGGTTGATCCGTCCAGCCAAGCTTATTTTGTAGGTACTGCGAGCAGCATTCACCATCAAGTATCCTCATTGTTGATGACACCATCCACATTTGTGACTTAGGTCTCACAATGCTTGGAGATGCTACTTGGTGTTTGGAAACAACCCACGGAAGTCCATTTAGTGGTGAGTCAACACAAACAGGACACCAACTAATGGTTCTCATTTCTGACCAAAATTCTTCATCCGGTTCATCATGCATCACATTGCCTAAACACGATTGCAACTCCTCATCCCAGTTGCAGCAGTTCTCTTCATCTGTCTTTGTAGAGTATATAAATTCTGCATCTTCACATGAATTACCATTCTTGGGATGTAAAATAGAATTACTAAGATCACTGAAATTTTCTTCTCCATCTCTTCTGGAAAGCTGAGACCCTAGAGCATCTAAGCAAGCAAGTAGCCTCCTTCCATAATCAAAAGCTTCAACATTCCCTGAATCATGCAACATTGAAACTGACCGGGCAGCGTCAAGCAAACCAGCAAAGCCCAAGGTTCGCCTAAGTCCCAAGCTAACTAAAGTTTCAAGAGTTTCAGTATTTAAGAACTTCTCACAGGGAAAGAAAGCTTCTCTGTGCAGCAATTTTTGTGAGCCAGGAACACGAGGATCGTAAAGCCTGCATAGGAAACATTTCACAACAAGAGATGCATTTACAATCCCACCCTTCATCATATATTGTAGTTGAAATCTTCTTGGAAGGCAAAATTCAAAAATATGGAAGAGAAATAAAGTATATAGGTTCCCTAAATCAAAATAATTGACGTATATGTTGAAGTTAATACAAATGCTCGTGGATACATACTTATTCATGTAGAAGAGTTCCCCAAACATGAATACCAAACTATTAATTATTAACAAACCAGAGATCATTAAGTTATATACCAATTACCAAATACCTTACTGATTCCTTGACAGTCGATACATATTTTTGACACAAGCATTAAATCCATCTTTCTTTCTTTTTTTTTTCTTTTTTTTTTGAAGGATGACAATATTATTAAAAAGGCGGCAAGCCACAAAGAATACAAAGAGAAAAAAAAGAAAAACAACCAAAGCCTCCACCCAAAGAAGGGAAGCCCAACCCGACACCTTGGACCCATCTACCCGAAAATCGAACTAAGAGCAATACACCTTCCAATCAAAGACTAAAGACCGGGCAAAGCAGAAAACATCCACCGGATTCCTAGAGGAATCCCTAAAGCATCTACCATTTCTCTCCTTCCAAATCACCCACAAACCAGCTAGGAGAAACAGTCTCCAATCTTTAGATACCTCCCTACGGACCCCCTCATGCCATTGAATAAACAATTCATCTATGTTACCCGGAAACACCCACTCCACTACAAAATATTGAAGGATAAAAACCCACACCTCCCTTGAAAAGCTACAATGCAGGAACAAATGGGAAACCGATTCTTCGTCCTTAAGGCAAAGCGGGCAAGCATTGACAATGACTAACCCCCTCTTGTGCAGATTGTCAATAGTAAGCACCCTATTCCATCCCGCAAGCCATGCAAAGGCCGCCACTTTAGACGGCGCCCCATAAGACCAAAGATGAAAAGTATGCACCTTAGTATCCACTTCACTTAGGCCCGAAGAAAGAAAAGCATGGAAAGACCTCACTGTAAACATCCCGGATTTATTCCTGACCCAACGCACTGAGTCATCTCCATCCCCCAGCAATACTCCTTACAAAAAAGAAAGAAGATCCACCAATTCCTGAAGCTCCACCTCATAGAGGGCTCTTCTGAATAAAGGATTTCACACCCCTCGACCAGCCAAGACCGAAAAACAATCGGAAGCAGAGATCTCTGGATCCACCGCTATTTGAACCAAGTTCGGAAAGACTGTCTTGCAAAGCTCGTTGACCAACCCATATATCCTTCCAAAACCTTACTCTCGAACCATCCCCTGTGTCAAACCTAAGTCCTTGGAGCGCCACCTCTTTGAGATCCATGATATGTTTCCACATCCGAGATGCCCTGTACATCCCACTACCCTTAAGCCACCACCCAAACCTATCCACCCCATACTTTCTAGAGAGGACTTCCTTCCGCAAACCCCCCCTTCTCTGCACCGAACTTCCATATCCATTTCCCTAACAAGGCTACATTCATGGATTTTAAAGGTCGGATCCCTACCCCCCCTGCTTCTTTCGGCCTACAAACGTCGGACCATTTCATGACATGAAATTTCTTCTTAGCTTCTCCACCTTGCCAGAAAAAATCCCTTCTTAGTTTTTCAAGCTTGTTGAGAATCCCTTTAGGACATTTGAAGATTGACATGAAGTACAGGGGAAGATTGGAGAGCACCGCGGCAACAAAAATATTCGACCCCCCAAAGAAAGCGTCTTACTTTTCCACCCAGATAGCCTTCTATCAAATCTCTCAATCACGGGTCCCATCCACTCTTCTTTAATTTACCAATGCACAAAGGAAGACCCAAATAAGTCGTCAGAAAGGTCTCCATACGACAACCAAACACCTGAGCCATTAGCTTTACCTCCTCATTCTGCAAACGGATGCCCAATAGCGATGATTTTTGCAAGTTGATCGCAAGGCCAGCCACCATTTCGAACCAAAATAAAGCAACTCAAAGGTTCCTTAGCTGAATTTCATCCGACTCACAAAACAAAATCGTATCGTCTGCAAATAGGAGTTGAGATACCTGGAACTGTACTGGGCCGATCTGAAAGCCTCGAAACAACCCCTGATCTACCCCTCTACTTAAGATTTTACTCAACGCTTCTGCCACCACCACAAAAAGAAACGGTGAAAGAGGGTCTCCTTGCCTAAGACCCCTTGAGAATTTGAAGAATCCTCTAGGCGAGCCATTGACGAGAATAGAGAACTTTGCCGAACCCACACATTCACTAATCCACCCCCTCCATTTGGCTCCAAACCCCATTCGGCCAAGCCAAGCATATAATCCAAAAACTCCCAATCAATATGATCATAGGCCTTTTCCATATCTAACTTGCACATGAGACCAACCTTTCCCTCCTTGTGCCTCATGTTAACAACTTCATTAGCAATAAGGGAACTCTCAAGAATTTGTCTACCTTCAATAAAAGCACTTCGCGATTTGGAGATAATCCTTCCCAAAGAAGCACAAATACGGGAGGCAAGAATTTTCACAAGGATTTTGTACGGCGCTCCTAAAAGGCTGATAGGACGGAAATCTTTTATGTTTTCAGCCCCCTCCTTTTTCGGGATGAGAACAATGAAAGTAGCACCTAACTCTGAAGCAAGCTTGCCATGCTTTAAAAAGTCATAAATGAATGCCATAACGTCCTCTTTAAGCATCTCCCAAAAACCTTGGAAGAACGCTATAGGAAAGCCATCCGGGCCCGGGGCCTTATCCTTTCCCAACTCCTTAATCGCGATCATAACCTCCTCTTCAGAAGGCTTCCTTTCCAACCACTTGGCTTCCTCACTGGATAGCATGTCGAACTCCAAATTGTCTAATCTGGGGTGCCTACACTTGGGGATTTGAGAGCAGATTATCATAGAAAGAAACAACTGCCTTGCCAACCTCTTCCTTCCCCTCCTTTCGGATACCATCCACCATAATGCTTTCAATTCTATTAACTCAAGCCCTTCCGCTAGCCATCCCATGAAAGAACTTAGTATTTTTATCCCCCTCCTTAAGCCAAGTCGCCCTAGAACGCTGTTTCCACCTAATTTCCTCCTCCAGAAGAAACTTATTATACTCACCTTTCAATGACTCTCTTCTGCTACGCTCTTCCTCTGATAAGACTGCCCTTTCTTCCTTTCTGTCAATTGATATAGTCTCATTCAAGACCCACCCTCTTTTTCACGCAATAACTCCTTCCATACTACAATTTTTCCTTTGATAAACCGCAATTTTTGGAATAAAACAAAACCTAGATGACCTGAGAAAGAACATGACTTCCACCAACCCGCAACCATGCTAGCTCAAACCTGAATGGTCTAGGACCCCAGCTCTCCATTTCCACCTCGAGAAGGATAGGACAATGATCAGAAGTCGGTTTTGGCAAACCGCGCTGACTGGTTAAAGGAAACTTATCTAACCAACCCTGGGAAATAAGGAATCTGTCAATCTTAGACATCGTGGGCCAATCTCTACCATTTGACCAAGTAAAGCGAACACCTCCCAAGGGCAAATCCACTAGACCATTTCTCTGAATCCAACCAGAGAATGCTGCCATGCTATGGGTTATTCTCACGCCACCAGATTTTTCATACAGAAATCTTGGGACATTGAAATCACCGCCAATGCACCATGGCAAAGCCCATCTGGAGGCTATCGAGTCCAGCTCCACCCATAAATACTCCCTGCTAGCTGGAGAGTTCGGCATATACAGTAGAAAAAACCCATTGAAATCCCGACGCCCTATCTCGAAAAACGACGCTGACTGAAAAATCACCCACCCAACTGTCTGTTTTAGCCCATACATCTGAATTCTAAATCAAAAGGATCCCTCATGCTGCCCCGTGCGCATTCTTTGCCACCCATTCCTTAGCTCTGACACCCCATATATCATGCACCATTGACTGGCACATACTACTCATTTTAGACTCCTGAATTGCTATCATTTGAGCCTTATATTGCTTACACATAACCCTGATATGAGCTCGTTTATGGGAACAACCCAATCCCCTAACCTTCGAACTGATGATCTTCATTGCAAAACTTTCTGGCCCCTTCTCCCTACCTCCCTTTGGGACAAAAGTTTGTCCCTACTGTCGATAAGAGTCCATTCCAGGGCTTTCAGCTCCCTCGCACCACGCACTGTCACTGGTCTTTCGGGCGTATTTGCTACACACTCTTTCTCCAGCCCTCTTTCTCTTATCGCCTTCAGAATCACAGCATAATCTTCCTCGCAATCCCCAAAAGTCACCCCCAAAAGTCTACCAATTTTACCCAGTGACTCGCCAGCCCATTTCATACCTTGAGCTACCGACACATGATATCGGGCGAATTAGAGCTATGAGAGTAAAGGAGATAAAATGGTTCATGTGCTTCATGAATTAGAGCTATGAGAGTAAAGGAGATAAAATGGTTCATGTGCTTCATGAATTAGAGCTATGAGAGTAAAGGAGATAAAATACACATTGATCTCCAAGTTCAAAATTTTACAAAAGTTTAGTTTACCTTCAATATCAGGTGATGCAAGACCCCCTGTACATAGAACCATGAGAAAAGCAACTGTTTTGGTCACTTTGTAAAGAAGTCCTTTTGACTCTGGGTCAGAAGTCATTTGGATAAAAATTTCAGAAGCATCGTGTTGAATAGCATATTATTGTGTGTGGTTATGAGTAAAATAACTATTAAAATAAGGTCACTATACAGTTTTTCCCTTTTCAAATGAAGGGAGGGATTCCAATAGCCAAATGAGTAAGTGAAAGGAGAAGATGATGATAAGATCTTTTCTTTATTTGATGAGCTAGAGAAGTGCTTGGGAGAAGTAATCAATTCACTAAGAGCATGCAAAAAACATAAACATATCCTAATACAGCTACATTTGGGATTCTCCATATGGACATCATGAATTGATCCATAACACTCAACAAGCAGCTCTTCTTGATTATGTAATGGAAATCAAGTTAATTTTTTCCCTAAATGTGAACCTAGGCAGAACCATGGAACTGGATTTACAGGTGCCAGTAAGGCTGTCAACAGGTCATGTTCAGGTCTGGTGTAACCATACCCAGACACGCTTGGGGTCAGGTTCGGACACCCATCGTGTCTTCGGACATTCACTTTGGATCATATTTGGGTCCAGCTCAGGTATGGTTGGGGACTGAAGAGAGGCAATTGAGGCATGAGAACTAAACCAACGCATGTTTCACCAAACGCAAAGAAGGGCATATGGAAAGGCACAGAATCAGAACAAATTGCAGAAACTCACTTACCCATCCATATGATTACAAAAGACAACAGCCTCTCAAGTACTTCTTACCAAAAATTGCAGCAGACAGAAATCCTAGAGAAGCAAATGCTGCCAGATTTTTTTACTCTTTTTTTTTTTGAAAGATAAACAGAAATTTTATTAACAGAAGAAGTGACAAGAAGGTGCAAAGACTATACAAAGGAAAGAAAAAACAAACTCCCTCAAAATTTTACAGCAGAAAAGAACCTCCCCCATAAATTTACAGCAGAAACTATACAGAAATGCTGCCAGGAAGTTAGCAAGAGAATAGCTCCACCAATACTGAAAATGTGCGCAAGGGTCCCTGAAGAAGTAGCCCATGAGGCAAGCAGCACTAGGATTCCAATAACGTTCCAGCTTAAGGTATTATAGGAAAAGAAAATCCAGTATATGGATAGGAGAAGGCCAGCAGTCCATAGAAACAGCAAAACATTGCCAAAATAAATAACTGGCTAAAACAGGTGGGTGATGAGAGCCAGCAAGCAGGATGAGAGCAGTAACCTCGCCAAATTCCTCAAGCAACCCAATCAGCAAATCCCAGCTAGAATGGCCCATGTATTGATAGCACTGACAGACAGGAACTGAAAAACTGCCAAGATTTAGCACTTGAACTAACTGTGTTTTAAATAGCTTGCCAAGATTTAGCACTTGAACTAACAGTGTTTTAAATAGCCACGCTACGTAACCAAGCTGCATGCTATGTACCACGCTACACGCTCTCTAGCTCACGTGATGTTTTCAATGATTTGTTACATCTTTCCATTTCCAATAAAAATTAGTTAACCATTTTAATGCTTTTAGTAAAATAACATAAAAAAACAATATTAAATGAGTTTCATTGCTCTTATTTACCTTTGTACTTAATCATTGCCCTTTCCTATTACTTTAGGTTCCATTTTGTTGCACCAATAATCATGAAATTTTGTTGAATTTCATTATTAATCAGTCTAATTTGCTACAGAATATCACGACATTGGTGCAACCAAGCACCTTGATTAAAAATCTATGTAGCTTATGCCTCACGCTTCAAAGGAGTGAACGCTATGCTACATGCTATTCGCAATTTAAAACACTAGAACTACCCAACTAGCCCATTTAGACTAAGCCAGGGTACCGAAAACCAACCTGATTTTTAAACAGACCGGCTATGGTGGACCCAAACCGATGTTTAAGTGGGTCAGAAAAATAGTCCAGAACCCACTTAAATCAGGCAGGGTTGATGGACTCACAATCCGGGTACCCGTTGACAGCCCTAGGTGCAGGAAAGGATTAGAGAAATGGAGAAAAGATCTATTGAATGAAGCCACTTGCTCAATGATATTGATTCTGAAGTTTAAGCATACAAGATATGTAAGAAGAATTAAATTTCAATTGCAGCAAGAATGAACTTAATTTGTCTAGATAAATTTCAAAAGATCAATAACCACAGTGATGGCATTTGCCATCAGTGTGACCACAGAGGAAGAGAAAGACAAAAATAGAAAGTACCTGGAAGGATGATGCCATGATCCATCAGCTGCTAGAACAAAAGGTGTTTGTGAGAGAGCAGTTTTAATCGAAGCATCGTCTTCAATTAAAAGCTTTAAATCAAGTAATATGGCAGAAACAACTACCGGCTGTGAAAGGAAGTCTGACATGTGAGTAAGTACATGATCCTTGTAAAATTCAGTCCTAGAGGGTTCTCGGATCCCCAGATAACTTCTTAGAATGGTTTTTTCCCTTTCTGATTCTGTGCGCACAAAACTTTCATCCAAGAGCTCATCATGCACACCTTCTGGTTTAAGCCATTTGGTAGGCTTATTTAAACTGATAAGCTTCCTATTTTTGTATGACTCAAAGATAGGGAGAAGCTTAATAATGTCAGTGTGCGCAGAATCCATCCGATTCCCATGAAACCACTTCGATTGGAAAATAAAACTTCGAAGTTCCCGCATCTCTCCTTCTGATGCACCACTAAAGAGGCCCTCGATTTCCTGTGGCTCACCAGCAATAGAAAGTAAAGCATTTAAGATGCCAGTTGCTGTTGCATCCTGCACAAAATTGTGCAACTGTGGATGATCGATGGACAGGTCAGACCTCAAGAAGAAACACCCTAATTTCTGCAACAGTGAATACATGTTCTCACTCCATCCATCGTCTCTTATCACATTTGAACTTTTGACAAGCTGCAAGAGGTAGCCATTCCTTACAGGCAAAATAGGCCACTTTGAAAATATTGAAAGGTCAACACAGGATGACTTCAAATACATCCAAAGTAGTCCCATCCACTCCAAACTTGGTTGCCCTTGGTTGCCTGGGGTCCAAGACACCTGCTTAGCATTCTGCCACTCTACCGGCAGAAGCCTGGGAAAGAGGTCCACAAGTGAATGACACGTCAGCAATGAAATATTTGAGTCCCCAGATTGAGCTATATCCCGTAGCTTCCCGAGAGGTACTTCTGGAATAGTGCAGTCCACAAGAAGGTGAGGAACTGAGCCCTTGAGAAGATCATACTCATTCTGGCACGTGATGAATACTCTTTCACCCTCTCCACGCTTGTCGAATGTTGTAAATGAACCATTGGCAAGAGGAACCAAAGGCAAACCATGCAAACTAGAACAGGGAGTAGATCCTTTCATGTCACTCAAGCAGTATTCTAGCGTCACGATCATCGCATCTCTGTTCTTAAATTCACGTTTGCGTCGAATTAACAGGGTCCTCAGCAATTGAGGTGTCAGAAAATGCAGTGAGGGGCAAGTCTCCATAAATCTTTCCACCATTGGCTTAGACACAGTAACCAAGGGCAAACCAGCATTAGATAATGCTTCTGAAAGCTCATTTGCTTTGGGAAAGGTAAAATCAGGAAAAACAGCCTGCTTCGTTGAGATCCACTGGCCCCCTCTAGCTTTTGTGTATAAAACACGGAATCCAAGATCAGCAATGCATATATAGAGCCTCCTAACCATGGATGCCCATGGTTCAGGTCTGTTTGTTGTGGGCCAAAGTGAAAAGAACAGGTCAGATGGACCAATCTCTGCTGCGACCTTCACAAGCAAGTGACCATAAGCAGGAGCAACAACATCCTCAAGGAGGTAAATATTCCAGTCTGATCGTGCTTTTCCACCCCCTGCCATATCATTGCCAAACCAGATATCCCTCCGATTTGATGACAATTCAAAATATGCATTAACATGTGTTGGCAAACCAGTACTGATTGGCAGAGGCAGGAAGCAAAAGGCTCGGCCCTCAAACTCCCTTCTATGCTGCCTGGAACCTGAAGGAATTTGATAACGATCCAAAATGTTACTATTAGGTTCTGCTTCGGTAGTCTGACCACCATCACTTGGTTCCTTTACATCCTTCACAATGACGGAGTGCAAGTAAGCAGCAACACATGCCCAGGGAATAAAATTACGAGATCTGTTATCCATGGCCACAGATTTGCTTCTAGCACGTCCACCTCCTAGGCATTCACTGACCATCCAGAAATGTGACCTTTCACCAGAAAGGTCTTGTTCTGTCACCACAATCTTCTGACAATTCCGTGGCAAGTCACTCTCCACAGTTTTGCTCAACTTGCTAAAGAAATGATTTTTATCCATTCCACTCTGCTGACTTCCACGAATAAAGTCAAGCATATCATGTGATGGATAGGCTTCATTTTCAGGTTCCCTAATGATGTTCCGGGAAACACGGTGAAGCAGTTGCATATCATGACCAGCCCCCTCCTTCACAAAAATGGAAATAGTTTTCACATTACGGAGAAAAAGAAGGGTCTCAGAGACAACTTCAGAAAAAGAAGAGAAAAGTGAAAGGACATCTTCAGGTGCATACTTCTCTTTCTTTATTTGACTTCGTGAGGCTGCATTTTCACTCCTCAGAGGGAAGCGGAAGAGGGTACCAGGAAATGGATGTTGTAAATCACAGCCAAAATGCAGAAATGGAGCAAACTGATCAGGAAATTGTTCTAAGATCCTTCTCCCAACAAATCTTATTCGAAGGCCTGGATGGGTTGGGGAGATCCCAGGCAGATTACATGCATGAGGATCAAACATCACAATATTCTCTCCAGAAACAAACCCTGGAATATCTGTAAAATGATAAACACAGTTGAATCCAAGCCCAAACCTTCCAATTGCAAAAGGCTTTTCAAGTTTACTGTCTTGGCCAATACGTGAAATTGCATAAAGGTCTTGTGCACTAAAAACAGAACTATTGAAACAGTAAAGAGCAGGCCCCTGCCAGTCTGCCATTTCAGGTGACAGAACGGATGAAGTCCCATACTGAGTTTTATCCAACAGAAAGATCACCTCAGAAGCTCCTGCATCATCTGCATTTTGCACCAGCTCAAAAAGTATCCCAGGTCCATCTGCGTACATTTCAACTATATGCTTAAGCCTGGTTGTTAAGGCCTCATGCTGCCCAAAAGCTTCAGCAACTCCGGATAAACTAAGATTCATTGAATCAGCACTCTCAGCGAGCAACAGCCGACGGAGGGAGCATACACCAAGTTTCTCTGCTACATCATTAGAAATGTTGCCATGAACATATTTATGAACATTTCTCTGCACACTCAAAGCAATGGTAGGTGTATTCCCAAATGCGGAGTCTACAGAGCTCAGCAACCATGGAGCATCATTGTAAACTAGATCAGTGGCAGGAAATAATATAGATGACGCATCTGGTAAGTAGACTTTAACCTTCTGATCCTGAAAGTGAACTTCAGCCAGATGCTGCACAACCAATACTGCTGCTCTGAGTTCCTGTGCATCGAGTGGTGTAGATCCTTTCTTCGCAGCCATCCTACATACAATATTCGCGTAATCTGTGGGCTTCAGAAATTCACGTATGCCAAGTTCCAAAAACAACTCCCTGAAAACTGCTAGATCAACCGGAATAACACGAATGTAAGGAGCCAAATGAAGAGGGCCATTTAAAACTACTTCATCCGATGTTGCAAACCCATCCCCCACCCAAATCCAGCGACATCCTTCCAGAACAGCTTTGACTATGTCCATCTCATCCAAGCTAATCATGCCTGACAATATAGAGTATATCCTTGGCATCGCAAGGGCTAACTCCTGCCGAAGCACCTGATCCGTCACAAGCTCATTGTTTTTGCCAAGCTCAAGAAGTTGGGCAGCAATTATGCTTCCACCAGGTGGAGAAGACCATCCCAGGTTGCATGACAACACAGTTGAAGAGCATTCACCATCTAGTATGCGCATGCTAGCTGAAACAAGCCATAAATCGGCACGCAGTCTGACCAGCTTAGGAGGAGCAACTGTAGATGATACAGAAGGCCATGGTAAAGCTGGATAAGGAGAAGAAACCAGAACTGGGCACCAGCAGATCATTCTCAGGTCACTCCAGAACTTTTCCAAGTCAGACTCCACACAGGCATCGCGTGATCTAAAAGGTGTTCCAACCTTTGACAACAACCTGTTCACTGTTCTCTGGCTGTCAAGTGGATTGGACAACCATTTGATTCCGTTTACTTCTAGGTAAGAGAGAAGCACCTCCCCTCGTGAATGTGCCTTCAACGGATTGTTATGCATCATTGATTCAATCTGGCGAGCGCTCTGTATAACTGTCTCAGGAGAGACTGATGATTTAAGGCCCAAACTCTGCAGCATGTCCAAAACCCCCGATTGCAGGAATGCGCCACATGGAAAACTGTCAGAATCTTCTAGAAGATCATATAGTTCTTCATTTCGAGGATCGTATAGCACCTGAGGACACTTTAAAGTCCCAGAAAGTGTAGGAACAAATTCCAGCTTCCACAAAGATTCCCTTAAAGATGGGTCCTCCCGACACAATTGAGGTAGATCTTGCAAAATTGATAACATAACTGTGTCACGAACCTCTGGTTGCAACTCATCAATTCTGTTTAACACTTTTTTCTTGTAGAAATGTGACTTCCCCATGCGTTCAATTCCATAATATCGAGATAAGATCTCTTCTTCACTATTAGATAAGCTGCAAACAAACTCTCTGTCCAGAAAGAACTCAGGAACATCAAAAGGTGGTAAGTACTTCTTGGGCATTTGTAAATCGGCAAAACCTCCACCATAGACTTCATAAATAGGTAGCCTTCTGCAGTTCTGCCGGTGAGAATCAGATAGAACGCATCCGATATACCACTTTGGATCTAGAAGAAATTGGCGAAGTTCGCTTCTCTCATCAGCGCCAAAATTGTTGAAAAGAGTTTGTAAGATATCTTCATTTGATGAAACCACATCAAAAATTGCATCCAGAACACCTGCACAGTTTGCATTTTGAACATAGAGAGATAACTCCTGGTGTTCAACACCATAATTACAGTCCAGTATCTTGCAGCCAATTTTAGCGAGGATGTTCTTCATTTTATCAGATAATAGATCTGCATTAATCAATTTTGACAATTTGGAGGCTCTGTAAAGATGCCCTGAAGTGGATGGCAATATAGGCCAGTCACCAAATACTGACAAATCATCACACTGATTGTGAAGATACTGCCAGAAAAGCATGAACCAAGTGGCTGTCGGATGGTTAGAACAGGATTCTGGATCCCAGACAACTTTATTATCATATTTCCAATCAGCAGGGAAAACTCTTGGGAATAGCTGAATAAAACAGTGGACATCAAAGATAGCAATATTTGCCTTTGAAGACTTTGCAATAGCTGAAAGCCTGCTGAATAAGTTGGGAGGAATATTCCGATCAATTATTTCATTAGAAATTTGGTGCAGCAGCCGGTATTCCAATTCATCGCAGATAAAATATGATATTCCTTTTGAGACTTCAGAAAATAGCCCAAACTCGCCACTTGCTAAAGGCAGCAAAGGCAGGCCATTTGTATGTTTACCAACATCAGCATCAGTCAGATCCAGGAGACAATATTCCAACAAGACTAATTTATGATATCTGCTTGATGCAATCAGGATCTTGCATTCCTTAAGGTGCTTTCGTACTGCAACAGGACTAACCACCCTTTTCCGAGAACTAGCGTCAGATTTGAAGAGCATGTCAACAAGTGGCTCAGGCAAACTAACAATGGGCATTCCGAGAAGGATAAGTGCCTCCCTGAGTTCTTTGGTTCTATGGAAATCCTCATCATGATGAAAAGCTTCAGCTGGTGATAACCATTTTCCTCCTTCAACATCAGAATAGAAAACTGGAGTATCATCAATACTTCTATAGATCTGATTCACTAAAATGCTCCAAGGCTCCTCAAATGTACCCTTCGGCCATAATGAATAGTATGACTCAGTGGGACCCAATAACTTGCGCACACCAAGCAGTAACTTCTTGAAAGCTGGCGCAACAATATCTTCTAATAGAAGCCTATTCCAATCAGAACGAAGTTTTCCACCCCTGTCCATGTCAGCTCCAAACCATATGCTGCGACGATTTGAGGAAACTTCAAAGTAACCATTTACGTGGACAGTCAATCCCGTTCTTACTGGCAGTGGAAGAAAACAGAAAGCCCGACCTTGCTTAAGAACATCAGCCTGTGAAAATCATGTTACACAAAAAGCATTAGTTGAGAAAAAATATCACTCACACTTTAATGAAGAGCAGAAGTTAAACAGCATTGGAGACTACATTGCACACATAGTAGAAAAATAAAGATCTACCAAGTAATGCTACTAATGGAAAGATAATGCACCCATATGTCAATGGGAACTTTGATTGATGGAAAGGTGGAAGTGAGGCACAAATCAGATTATTCTGACTGATGATAAATCCATACCCAAACATCAAGATTCAAGAAACACACTCGTTAAAGCTTTAGTTAAAATAAATAAAAATGTAAGAGAAAGGGATAAAAATAAAATAAAAAAGAAAGAAACTACGAAGTTCAGAAATCTTGAGTTTAAATACATAATGTAAGAGAAAGGGACATGCAGACAACTAAAATCCCGCAATCTCTATGCACTCCCCCCATCACCTTATCACCGAGATTGAGATTGCTAGCCTTCTTTGATGCCTGGCCCGGGCTGTGAGTTCTCTTTCCCCTGTGGTTCCCTCTCTCTATTTTCTTTTTTGTCACTTCTCCCCCCTGCACCCGGAGTGTGGGTTCCTTCTTCTTCTCCTCTTTTTCTTTTCTTAGGGGTTCGCCCTGCTTGTTTTATCTTTTCAGGCTTTGCCCTGGTAAGTAATACGAGAGTATTCCTCACTTGCCTCCCCCCCTCAAAAGGACACGCAGACAACTAAAAATGTGTTGCCAAAGCATCATGTTTCAATCAATGGAATGATGTGTTAGAAAATAGAAACTGTATTATAGAAGTTAAAACCCACATAACATTGAAGTGAAAAACTTGAGGTTCTCAATCAGGAACCAAGATAAGTTAAATATTGAGGAAGTTGTCCTTGGACTCATACCAGAAACTAACAGAAGTGACCTACTCAGCAATCAGCTTTACATTCACTTGTTATTAAAAGAACTGTCAATATCTCATACGAGCATGCAAAAGCATCAGACGACCATGAAATAAACAGAAGAAAGGATTTTCCAGAGCTATGCCAACAATCAGTACTGAATTGCAGTTACAAAAGTTCCAAGAATCATTTGAATCGAATCGCACTTGCAGCACAGGCCGTTTGGATTGGGAGCATTCGGATTCCCGCAGATCCCATTCTCCACTTCAGGTGCAACTTTTGTGTTTGGACTGTTGGACATTGGAAATGGGGTGTTGGGTCAACCCGAACTTTAGCATGGGATGGGTTGGGCTTTTGGCCAAAACCCCAACCCAGCTCAAGTCAGGTTGGGCTTGGGTTGACGACACACACACACACACACACACACATAATTATGTGTGTGCGCGCGCTAAAGTCCAACCGGTTGGACCACAGGTTATGGTCCACCTAGTGGACAACTTCCAACCAGTTAAAGCCATGTGACATCCAACCCCTCGAATGGGTTGGCCCATCAATGAGGATCGCCTGGTTCAAATATCAGCCACATCTACTCATTGGGCGGACCACAACAAATGAAACAATTTCTAGACATTGATAAATAGAAAATTGCAAGTGTGGCTCACTTGTAAAGTGGATGTGGCTGAATTTTTTTTGAAGACGATCTTCATGATAGGTTCAACCTGTTAGACGGGTTGGATGTTGGACACACATCATAGGTTGGAAATTATCTGCTAGGTGGACCGTAATTTATAGTCCAACTGGTTGGACTAGAGAGCTACTCTCTATGTGCATACATACAAGTATATACATGTATTACTTAAGTGATATCATTCAAGGGTTAGATGTTTGACTTAAATGATATTATTTGAAGGTTAGATGTTTGATTTTATGTGTTAATTTACTCATTGCAGCTATTACCCGACCCGACCCAATCAAACCCCACCCAACCAGAATTGTGTTAGGGTTGAGTATTTGGTACCTAGGGTTTGGCTTGGGTTGCATCTTAGGCCAACTCCCCTTGAGGATGGGTTGGCTTGGATTTTTTATTATTATTTAATGTGAAGGATGGGTTGGCTTGGGTTGACTCTCACCCCAACCCAAGTTACCCAACCCACCCAAGTTGCACCGCTAATTGGAATACTCATATATACAAATGCGCGATGGGTGTCCCAATCCCAATGCCCTAAAAGTAGGGGATCACAATGCCTAGAAGAAGAAGAAGAAGAAGAAGAAGGAAAAAAAAAAAAAAAACTAGGATTTTCATATTTCCACTAGCGGTTGCCACCTCTTTGGTTCGAGTTTGGATGAAGAAAAACAAATATCTAAGGTGGGAAACACATGATAGTTAGGATCATCCAACTAAGGTGGATGGGCAATCAAAGGCGGGACCCGCATGATGGAGGATCTAAATCAATGATGGCACCATTTTTGTAGTAAAGTCCATTTCCCTTGCTATTGATTGGACAACCCAAAAATCAAGCCATACCAAGACTAAGATGGGCCACACCATGTGATTTTAGAGGTTCATGGGATGATTTTACATGGTGGCCCACCTGAGTTTTTCATCTTCCTAGGATCCAAAGAGAACATGATGGGAATCACATTACGGACAGAGTGGATTCAATATACACCAAAAACATCAGGCCATTCCAAAACTCAAGTGAGTCACACCACATGATTTTAGAGGTTTTAGGCATGATTTTACATGGTAGACCACCTGGGTTTTTAGTTGGCCTGATTATTGGGATCCAAGGGGACCATGAGGGGGCTAATTGCTCACGTGATGGATGGAGTGGATTTCATTCACATCACAGGGGGCCCACCCACAAAATTGTAAATAAGCTTATACTACATGAGTCGTAGTCTTGTAGAGGAACCAACCTCTCCAATTCGCCGTAAAAATGGTAAGTTCTATGGCAATTAAAACTCTATATAGTCTACATTACATAAGCTTAATATTTTAAGCATATAATCTCTATATTTTTAGTATTTTAATATTAAAATAGCATAATATTTTAAATATGTTAAAGAGATAACCTCTGCAAGGTGAAATATTTTAAACAATTATAAATTTCCCTTCTAACAAAACTAAAATTTTACCAGTCTGTTCTATTGTGATTTTTAATTAAGTATTTTGTAAGGATAAAGAAGTTTAACTAGAAAATTTTAATGAATTTCCCTAATGGATCTCTTAATAATTTTAATTTTTATTTTATATTTAATTTGTAAAAATTGTGCTCCACGTGCATATGCAGGTGCCAATTGACTTTTGTGTGTGTGTGTGTGTGTGTGTGATTTATGGAGATGATTTCTAATTTATACATATCTACATATGCGTGTGCACATGTGACATATATAGGAGAATGTTCCTGTACAATGTGGGCTCCACAGTAATGTTTGTCAGATATGCAAATCATGCATCTGTTGAGTCGCTCCAGATCATGTGATGTCCAAAAATCAACCATATTTGGCACTTGTGTCAATCACACAATATAGAACAGGGTGAAATCATGCCTAAAACAACTAAAATCACTTCATGGGGCCCAACTAAGTTTGTGATCTATGAACAATAGAATTTATATATTTACATGTCTGTGCGCATATACTGGCGAATTTTCCTATAAGGCTGACCTTATGGTAGCTTACTGTGAGGTCAAGCAGTGTGGGTCCAATGGGGATGTGTCAAACATCTAAACCGTGCATTTGGTGAGTCCCTCCAGGTGATGGGATGTGCAAAAAATCAGTTGTATTCAAAACTCAGGTCCGTTGCGCCATCTAGGACAATGTGAAATCATGCACCATCTAGAACACTGTGAAATCATGCCTAAAACATCTAAAATCACTTCACAATGCCACCTGAGTTTTGTAAGGCCTAAAATTTGGTGGGGCCCCTCATCCAAGTGAGGGACACAAATGACAGTTCGGATGTTTGAACCACATCTCAGTGGGCCCCACAAACAATCCGGAAGGTTTTTAATAGCTAGGCGTCCATTCTCAATCATTTCCTGTTGTGTGGCCTACCTAAATCATGGATCAACTGGATTTTGGGCTCTACCTAATAGGAAGGAGCACATATGATGGACAGTGTGGCTGTCCAACACATCATGGCTGGGCCCACGCAGCTCAACCTTACAGTAAGCTTCCATAAGGTCAATCTTATAGGATATTTTTCCATGTGTGCGTGTACACCCGAGCACACATATACATATATACATACATAACTATAGGGAATGGTCCCATGGAGTTGACTGAATGTTTACTACACATTTAAGCTCTTGAATCAAAGCATATATCAAGTGCACCCCCTCATGCTAGGCCAAGAGCCCAAAAATCAACTAGATCTCCAAAACTCAAGTGGGCTACACCATAGGAAACAATGTAAAATCACACCTAAAACCACAAAATTCATGTGGAGTGGCCCACCTGAGTTTTGAATTGGGCTGATCTTTAGGGTGTCACTTCATCCTAGTGGGGTGCACCAGATGGGGTTGGATGGCATACCCACCACGGTCAAACCCACACAACATTTGAATAGCTCTCTTTCGGTTCATCACCAAGCCCATTGTTCATTGTCACATGGAGTCATCACGAAATTGAAAACAGCAGATTCCAACAATAATTCTGCTAGTTGGTTTGAAGTACAATTTTCCATGAAAATGTTGAAGGATCAGGCTGTCAAAACAGCGAGGTGTCTCTCATAACCTTGGAAATCTAAATTGAACAGCTTTTCTGACAGACATCGATATACACAATTTTTCTGGTAAAACCTTGGAAACGGAAAATGATTTCCTACCCTACTTTTCTCTTAAACAGGGGAAAAGCAGGTTCCCTCGGAAAACCTTTTCATTTCCAGGTTTTCAACATTCATAGACACCCCCTAAGCAACTCAACATTCATAAACGCCCCTAAGCAACTCAACATTCAGATCACAACCAAAACAATTTTACTCATATCTCATACAAAGTTCAAGTTTGAGAATCAAGTTTATACCAATTTATACTACCAAAGATATAGATGCACAAAGTATAGCTCCTACATGGAAAAGGAGCATAGCTATACCTAGATATACTGTTTGTAGAAACATGAGTTTCATCCATTCTACGTCCAGTACAGTTTATTAATTTATTCACCTTTCTCCTCTCATAAAAATGCCGTAAACATCTTTGACATATCCAATCTTTTCTATGATACATCAAAAATCAGTACTACTGAATAAGATATGAGAGTAAAGGGTTTGAGCCCGTTTCTCAATGGTAGACAAGGTGCGTTTCAACATTGAGGTCTTGAGTTCAAGCCCATCTTACCTATCAAAAAAGGAAAGGGAAAAAAAGGTACAAAAGTATGTAAGAAAAGATAACCAATATATATTGACATTATATATTTCCTTCTATGGCAGGAAAAAAAAAAGGCTGCTTTTTGTACATTTAAAAAAGAAAAAGAAAGAAAGAGAAGTCCACTGCAACTTCAATGGAAATGCTATCAAAATAACGGCAACATGAATTATATAGGAAAAATAAAATGTCACAGAAAATACATTGATGATTGATGATCGTGGTATTCCGTAACAGTAACGATGGCCGTAAGGCCTGTAACAGCCACCACCATTGCTGTTATGATACGGACCATAATGGTGGTTACGGTCTTCTTCTTTTTTTGTCAAAATAAATAAATAAACCTTGTAACAGCCCCCTAACAGACCATTGTGGCTGTTATAGGGGCCATTACAGGTCATTTTTTCCATAATAGCTGTTACGACCCCATACGGTGTAATGGTCGGCAGACTCGGCAAGCACTTAGTGTTACATGACAGCCATTACGGCACACCTTGTTCATGATGTTTTTCCAGTTGACAGCAAATAAAAAAATCAGAATCAACCCAGACTTCATCTCCCATGCTGACAAGCCCCCAAATTTAAGTTAAAGTTCTTTTCATGCGATTACATGAGTGCTCCAGAAATATACTCTAAAATAGCACAAAACAATCAAAGGAATCTCATGCAAAAGAAGAAGGAAACATGAAAAATGCCTAACGAAGGAAAAGTAGATCGCATCAGAAGTTTGACATGGAAAGCATGATGTCAGATGTTACACTTAGAAACTAAGTTGGTTCTGTCTGTATGCAAGGAGTCACAAGTTACCTCATTCAAGTCATTTGATATGCAGGCCGCAACAGATGCCCAAGGCAGTAGGTGAAGATCATATTCTTTGGCGGCGGCAGCAGCAAATGAACCAATTTTGCTAGATGATGGTGCCATTGCCTGTACAACAAAAAAGGTGTCGACCCTCTTCTCCAAATGTGTCCCTAAGACTTCCTCTCTTGAAAAATCCAAAGAGAAGGTATCTATTTCCCCATCTGCAGATCCAACTGAATTAGAAAGTCGCAAAAGAGCCTGGCGATGCCAAACTGTTTCATCATTAGGTGAGTTGACAGAGCAAGAATACAGCTTCCGTGGCTCTGGTGAATCAGCATCCCATATGTACATTTCAACTGAAAGGACACTTTTAAGAAACAGCATCGTAAAAACTGATTCCTTATAAAGTTGAACAAACATGGAAGAGATGTCATCTTCAAAGTACACCTGCCGTGAGAGTTTACTAGCGGCTGCCTGATCTGCATTCCTCAAAGGGAAACGAAATAAAGTTCCGGGGAAAGTCCTTTTCATGTCACATCCAAAAGCACAATATGGAAAGAACTGGTCTCTATAAAGTGAGATTGCTGAAGAGCTAACGTACTCGAGTCGCTTTCCAGGATTTGCTGCTGAAATATTTGGAAGATATACACCCTGAGGATCAAATAACACCGCGTATTTTCCACTCACAAAAGATGGCAAATCCGTTAAATGGTACACCGAATTGAAGCCGACCCTGGAAAAGCAAGCCACCAGTGGATAGTAAGAACATCTATCTCATCCATGATTAATGATGCCACTGGACTGATTGTAAGAAGCCAAGAAGATGTCAAATCACCAATTCGCCATCAAGAATGCAATTACTTAAAAAATCTATTGCAGATTAAACAAATATGTCATGTCAGCAGCAATAAGGAAATCATAATTCTTTGGAGGAAACAAAGCAGATCAGATCTACACTGAACTTGGTTTGGGCAAAGCCCAATATAGCTTCTATTTTCTAAGATCAGGCAAACATAAAACATGAAAAAAATAAGGTAACTAAAGACAATACTCGGTGAGACATCACAAAATAATAAAGACGGCAAAAGATCCATAGGATTTTTATGGCAAACTTCTTCTGACCTTCAAGAAATGACCCCAAAATAAATGTAGTAAACAGGCCAGACAACATACCGATAAAAAAAGAAAAGAAAAGAAACAGTGCCCAAATCCCCAATCTGAACATTTGATGCCACCCGTTATAATCCAAAAACAGTTCCAAGAACCTTCAATCTAATCCCATTCTAGCCTGTTACTCCTTACTTGACCAAAGATCTGATCCCTAATCATCCCTACACCAACAGCATGCTTGAGACACATCTGAAACACAGATTTTCAAACCATACCACCCCAAAACCAGTCCCAACCTTTCCTACAGTCACAAGATCTGAGGAAGGCCCAAAATCATAACCCCAAAGCCCTTGATCTGAATCTCCAAACCTTTAAAATCCCTTCCCAAACCTAGATCTTCAATCCAGCCTACATACAGTCCCTCTTTCATGCAAGTTTCAAATCAGATTATGCAGAGCATGAAATCCATTAAACTCAGCACCTACTTCAGCCATCTCAGTCCCAAATTCTAACTACCAATGGCCAAACCTTTAAACCCTCATAATGGCCAAATTCTGCCCCTCCAAACAGTCCCCAAATCCCCTTGGGCCATAAGATACCAAAAACCATCCAAAATTTGGCCCATTCTATGTACCATATTTGTCCACAACCAGGTCCCTCCCTGTTCTAAAACAGTACTCACAACCAACCCCTAAATTCATCCGAAAATCAGCCTCCAACAGTCCCCACACAATTCCCAAGCCTGTCCCTAAAACTTTCAGCCTATAGCCGTTTATGACCAGCCCATGCTCCATTGTCGAGATTTGTCAAGAGAAGGACATTCATACTCTTTGTACGGTTATTCCTATTCACCTATAATGATTATCCTTATCCATCCTCTAACCCGATTCGAGTTACCCAGATCCAGTGTTCGAAGTTTCGGTATCGCTACAAGTTTCGCTAGCCGGGGATACGGAAACAATATTGATATCGCTGATAATATGGCCAATAATCGGAAAAGCGGGGAAAATGGGAAAAACGGTGGAAATTTTCAATGAAACCTCAGGAGATGCTAAAATACACATATTTGCATATTTAGGAATAAAAAATTTGCAAAAAGAATGCATACATAATACGTTTCTATTTAATGGGAGCCTAAAACCACATGCTACTGTAAGAAATCAGTCCAACCATCTCATCCATCCCATCTATCCATCCAATATCTGACCTTCCATCCAAACATCCATTGGTATTTCAGAATATCAGTCAATACGACAACGCATGATATTTCCAAAGAAATCGTCAACAATTGAAAAAGAAACTAAAGATTGTAGTCTCGTTATTGCTATTATCGTGATATTATCAATATTATTGTTGACAAATTGAACGTTGCATACAACCATGCCCCCATAAAAAATATGAAATGAGAATTTTTTAATATACAAATTTTTGGCAATATTGATATATTGGCAATATCATCGGAATATTGCAGGTACAAGCAACACCTGGAATTTACATAGTAAAAAATTGGCAATACACTGGCCGTATCAATGCATTGGCTATACAAACGACGCTTGGAATTTACACAGTTGAAAATATTGACGATATTGATACATTG
Organism: Liriodendron chinense; assembly: GCA_003013855.2. NCBI lineage: Eukaryota > Viridiplantae > Streptophyta > Magnoliopsida > Magnoliales > Magnoliaceae > Liriodendron > Liriodendron chinense. The sequence continues at coordinate 203,621 of ML058513.1, read as the reverse complement.
GCGATATTTAGTGATACATCGCCGATACCTAGAATTTTTTATACTATCAATGTTATCGGTATCGCTACCAGTGCTTATCGGTATCGCTGAGCTAGAGAAAGAGATAATATCGGAGATATTTCCATAATATCGGAGATAATTCGGACATTGCTACTCACTTCCTTTCTATCGCCACAATCTTTACCCATCCGATGAATTTTTTGGCAATTGGTATTGATATCAATCTCCTTGTACAGAAGTAGACAGGAGTATGTTGGGTATTCAAACACATCCCACTGTAACTAGAGTTGCAAATGGATTGTGTTTGGTTGGGTCAACTTGAGGGGGGCCCCAAACCCAACCTAGTTAATGATTGGGTCAAACGTTTGGCCCCATATCCAACCCATTAAAATTCATGTCACGGAAGTGTCCAAGTCAAAAAAAGATGACCAAGTTATTTTTTGGAGTAGGTCTGGGTCAAATCAATGTCAAGTTTGGATCAGGACTACCCACAAATGATATTCAAACATAATTTCCTCAAAAATGCCTATTTGAATTTCAACTTAAGATGGATTCAGTAATGCTATTGGATCTCATCCAAGGGTTCCTAAATTTCCACTTGCCCTAAGTAGTACTAGTATTAATTACTTAACTACTTTTCCGGGTCTAGGTTGGGTCCTGGCCTAGGTCAGGTCCATTTTAGGATGGTCCAAAGCAGGCCCATTTAGGTTCAAATCAAGTTGGGTTGATTTGGAGAGGCCCTAGACTCAACCAAAATAGTAATCAAGGTCAAAGTTTTGGACCCACACATGCTCCATGGGTCCACATTTTGGACCCAAACCCACTTATTGTTAGGGGAGGTTCGATGACCCGACGCATTTGCACCCCTGGTCAAAAGAAGCTATATAAGGAACCAAAGTATGTCGAGAAGACGCTAAAAGATGAAATGAGAGAAATCAAGGAAGAATTTGATGATCTAAGAACATTACTAAAAAAAAGTTTTCCCAAGCTTCCATGGATCGCTTGGAGAAACAGGAATAATACCATGCACCTCAATCTGTTATATCTAAAAATCCTAAGGATGATGTGGATGTGTTGAGCAAAGAATCCCCTGACGAATCAACTGACAGATCCTTGGATGAACATATTGTTGTATCGCTGGATGCATTATTAATGGAAAAGTAGATGATTCATTGGTTAGATTGATGCAAAAGACCATGGGCGATTCACAATTCTGAGGTTGAGATAGTTGTGAACATCGTGCCCAATGAACGATCAGTTTGGACAACAACAATGATCCATGGAGATGTGGAAGCCACAACAGAGGTCTCGGATTTTGAGAAGGCAGAAGAAACAATCACACTCTTAAGTCTAGAGCCCAATACCGAATAAACCGATTCAAGAGCTGGGCCTCCATCACCAGCTCTTTCCAAACCCTGTTAAGGAGCTATATAAAGGTGAATCTTGGAGATGGCAAGCGCTTGTTTCCAACTGGAGAACGAGTTCTTTTGAAGCTAGAGAGAATTGATAAAAGGGGACTCTAGTCCCACATGTGATGTGTGTCAAACGAGGGCCTCACATGACTACATATGTGGGAGATTCATGCAAGACATCAATTGGTTGCTAAAATGCAAAAAAAAAAAAAAAAAAAAAAAAAAAAAAAAAAAGCCCCCATGCATGGGCTGAACGTAAATCAGCACACAGGGTATTTTGGGAATTTCCTTCACAATTTAGAGTTATTTTATTTCCATATTAAGAGTCTTTAATTGGGGTTTTTTTTTTTTTTTTTTGAAAGGTGAAATAATATTATTAAAGGACCAAAAAGGCCAAAAAGCAAACAGCTACAACAGAGAACAAAAACAGATTAAAAAAAAAATTCAAAGAAAAGAAGCCTGCAATAAAGTCAAGGCGAGAAAAATACAGGATCAAGAGCTCAAACACAAACCTAACCCAAAGACACTATCCCAGAGACCACTCCCTAATCAATTGAAACACCTTACAGATTACCCTATTCGCTGAGGAAGTGGCATTGTTGAAACAGCAGTTGTTCCTTTCTAGCCAGATAATCCACATGGCTGCAAGCAGACACAACTTCCATCTCTTTTTTCCGAGCTTTCCCCCACCTCCAACATCCCACGATCTAGTATGGGCTTCAATCAAGTAAGGGTAAACCCAAGAAACCTCTGCAGATTGCAAAATACTGACAAATTCTGCATCTGGCATGCACTGGAGGCAGATATTTGGAAGGGGAAGACCCCTCTTCTAGAGATAATCTATGGTGAGGATACGACTTCTACCCGATGTTGTCAAAATCATTATTGTATCGCAAATCATAATAAGGGTTGAATCGTATCGAATCGCAAATTGTATCATAAATCGTAAGATTTGCTTAAAAAATATGAAAAATATAAACAAATTAGAAAAAATTTAAAAACTTGGCAATCATCATTTTACCATCAATACGCACCAACTAATACCATGTCATCATAGCGTTAAAAGATTATTTCCTTTCCTTTTCTTTTCGTTTTTTTTTTGTCTTTCAAGAAATTAAAAAACATACAAGGACCTTTTAATAAATTATGTTCTTGTTACCTTTCTTGAATGTAGAATCACATTGGAAAAGCGGCATTTTATTCTATAGACTGGCGAAAAAAGATGTTTTGATTTCTAACCATCATTCCACAATACATAAGTCAACGTGATCATAACCATCCATAAAAACATTCCAGATAAGTCATACATCAATTTGGTGTTTCGACCAATTAAGATTAATAAAAAATAAAAGCTCTACTATTTAACGTTGAAGAGAACATATATCATTCAATCTATTATAAAGAACAAAATAAAATAATTTACCTTTTCTAAGTGATTCTTTTTTCTTTCTTTTTTTGAAAGGTTTTTTTCTATTCTTAAAGCCCCCACCCATTTAAAAACATAAAATGAGAGTCAAGTGAAGCTTAAAATAGAAGAGAACAAGTAAAATTTGAATCGTAAATCATAGGATTCAAATCATAAAATCGTAGGATTCGTATAAAAAGGGATTCAAAGGTGGGATTCAAATCATTTTGCTTAAGATTTGACTCATCATAAATAGTACATCGTAGAATTTTGACAGCACTGCCTCTACAAACTAACTAGGCAAAAGCCAAGACTTTCAGGAGGGGGGGGGGGCTCCATATGCCCAAAGACGGCTCATGTAGCTGGAGTGATCCAAAACGTCTTGAGATGAGAGAACTTTGAAGAACTTGACAGAAATTCTTGGTGTGACGACATCTACTATAGTGAGTACAAATTAAATTATCTCGATCCACAGCTCAAGAAGGTGCACGATGGATGCGCTCACTAATCTGCCCTCTTGTTGGATATTCCCCCCGTTCAATTTGAAACTAACCAAGGCAAATCTCTCAAGAGCAGGCAAAGACTGAGTAACAGTAGAGGCATGGTGAAGGGCCTCGCTCTGAACATAATTGTAGACCATCTCTAAGAATGGCAAAGACTCTCTTCCCAAGACTTGGACCCATTAAGACTCAAATTCATCGTTAAGTCCACTAAGAAATTTAGGTTTCCGACCCTTTTTATTGCACTTATGCAACTCACAAGGAATAGTGACCAATGGCGTATAATAATCTAATTCCTTCTAGCTTTGACATAAGGAAGCATCATATGCTTCGATGGACGACTATCTCTGCTAAATATGAAGAATATCCCAATGCAACTAATAAGTGCAAAGTCATCTTTATGAGAATACGTCTCAGCAATAATCTCCCAAATCTCCTTACCCGATGTGCACATCATCGATGGCCCAATAATCTCAAGTTAGAAGCCTTAATTTAGTTAATGAGGCTCTCCTTGGGAAATGGGTTTGGCGGTTTGCCACTGAGGAGAGTAGTTTATGGAGAATGATGGTGGTGGCTAAATATGGAACAACCCCGATGGGTTGGTGAATTAAGAAATCTTCTTTCTATCATTTATCTCATATTTGGAAAGGTATCAACAAAACTGCTATCAAGGTTTTTGCTAATTTGAAATTTTTGGTGGGGGATGGCAAAAGAATCAGATTCTGGGTTGATCACTGGATTGGTGATCAATCTTTGTCTCCTTCCTTTCTGGGGCTTGCCACCCTTAGCTTGGATATTAACATCCTGGTGGCTGATTGCTATTCAGTTCGTTCAATGGATATAATATGGCTACCCCCTTTTAGAAGGGATTTGAGAGATTCTGAAATCAAAGTCTTAGCTTCGTTGTTGTCTCTTTTGCAGGGTCAATCCGTTCCTCTACCTTCTCAAGATACAATCTGTTGAAAGAAGTCAGCGTCAAGGATCTTCTCAATGCAATCCAACTTCAAGGAGTTGGAGCAGCCTGGATCCCCTTCTCTTAGAAGCCCTTGTAGTGAGATCCGGTCCTATGCCCCCCCCCCAAAAAAAAAAAATTTGCGGCCTTTGCCTGGTTGGTGGGTAGAAAGAGAGTGCTAACGGTAGACAACCTCAGTAAATGTGGAATGGTTCTTCCCAATATATGCCTTTTGTGCTAAAGTCAAGCAAAGTCGAACGATCGCCTATTCATCCATTGTCCGTTTACAACGGAAGTCTGGGCAGGGGTCCTTGGTATGGCAACGGTGTCTTGGGTCATGCCTTTCTCTATCGAAGATCTTCTATGTGCTTGACATGCGGAGGATGGCGGGAAGCTAGGCAGGAGAAGATGAAGAGTTGCTCTTGTAGTTGTTTTGTGGTCGGTCTAGGGAGAAAGGAATGATAGATGCTTTCGTAATAAAAGCATTGTGGGTGCAGGGGGTTTTAACAAGGTCGTTTTACTGTTTCAGAATTGGGATTTGTGAAGGGAGATCCTTTTTGGGGTCCCAGGTGGGGATTGGGCTGTTGTTGTAATATTAGTTTAGGTTTGTTGTACGTTTTTTCTAGGTTTTTGTTTTGTTTGCTTTTTGTTTTCCCATTGTAGCTCTCCTTGTCTCTCTTTTTGGTCCTTTTTAATAAAAATTCATCTTTCAAAAAAAAACTCATGACAATATAATTGTCACTCACCTAGTTGTCACAAGAGGAGTCATTAGGAATAAGTTCTATCTCACTCCAATCAAGATACCCCAATTTCCTTTTTCCACCAAGGTACATCTTGTTGAATTGGGACCATGTCAAACAATTGTGACCATCTAATTTGATGGTCGTAATACACAAACTTGGATGTTCACAAGTTCCAACATTAGAACCATCCATCTTTTTTTCCCAAACAAGTATGGGTTGAATCGGTTGATGAATTAACTTAATGGATAAAAAACCACAAAAGAACAATCAGATGGTCATAAAGAAACTAAGACAAAACCACATTGGACTGATTCACATACCCTAGAACTGAAGCCAACGGCAGAAAAGGCCTGCGAAGACAATGAGCGACAGCGACGATGCCGCTATAGATGGTGCAGCAAAAAAAAAGAGGCCACAAGGATGGTTGGAGATGGTGACAGTGCTGCTACAAATGGTGCAGCGGTGGCAAAAAACTGCGTGACTGTTGGTGGTTGCAGCGATCAGCAGTGGCGCCGTTGGCAGCTGCTGCAACCGGCAGCCCTACCATTGGTAGTTGTTGCAGTTGGCAGTCCTGCCGCTACTCGCAGTCTAAAAGGACGATGACACCGCCTCTTATCGGTGGGAAGGAAGAGAGAGAGAGAGAGAGAGAGAGAGAGAGAGAGACTAAGGAAGCCCTAGCTCTGATACCATATTTTCTAAGGAAAATTAGGGTTAGGGTTTCCCCCTTCCCCTCTCTTCTGTTTATAGACATAAAACATATGGTGGTCCGAAGGACCACACTTCTATGGCACACAACTACTAACACGCCGCCACTAACAAAGCAAAATGAGTAGCTTGACCTTCTTTCCTCCGCCTTTCAACAAGTTATCACTCTTAAGGTCTGTGTTTTCTTCTTGGGTTTTCTTTGTTCTACACCTTATCTATTCCATATACACACCCCAAACCATTCTTTTACACATGAGCACATGCACAGCTTCAAAGCCACTCGATTCAAACCTCCAAGCCTCTGGTTGTAATTTAAAACTTGCAATTAGTTTTCTACAAAACCAGATGAGATGAAGGGCAGGATATCAAACCAGATATTCTCTCTAGTAAGTGGATGCCTTTACAGATTTTTGAACTCCCCAATGTAACTTCGGCATTTAATTTACAATCTCTCAATTTAATATTTAGATTGTGTTACATTTTGTTTTTCTCATATTCAACTGTAGGGATACTGCTCGCATCCAATGTAACCAACACTATTGCTCATGCAACATTTTACCCATCTGCTGTACTACAAGCCCTGCCATTAATTGCAGCTCTGCCTACAATTGGATGCTCAGCCAGTCTGCATTGCATGCGGTAATTCAATTCAAGACGAGGAAACAGACAAGCTGGAGTTTGTTCCTTGCTATGGTCGTAGTGGGGCTCACTTCACCGTTTCCTCTTCACTAAATCAAATTAATAAATCTACATGAAGCCATAAACAAAAAGCCAAATCGAATTACTGGATATAATTTAGTTGAGCATCCAAAACGACATTAAAATAAGATGCCAAATGGAATTGTTGTGTATAATTCATATCAATCATCCAAACAAAGCCTACAATGGCAAATAAAAGAACTACAATTTCTATAAATTTCAGGCTACTTAGGGGTCGTTTGGATAGGCTGTAAATCATTTACTAGTAAATGGGCATTTTTTGTGTTTGGATGCTCCCATTTAGTAAATCATTTACTAGCAAATCCGATTTCATTTACTAGTAAATGGGATAGATAGCAATGGATCTATTTTCAAATTTCCGCTATGAAAGCAGATTCGCACCTGCTGTTAAATCACATCCAACGGCTCCCTCTCCCTCTCCCTCTCTGCAATCTCCCTCCCTCCCTGCCTCCCTCTGGTGATCTTCCAAGCTTCAAACACCCTTCCGGCAGCGGCTTTCCACCGGACCAACAATCTCAACCACCAGCGGCTCTTCCAAGCTTGAATTCGTGGGCCCACTTGTATGGCTCACATACTACTCAGTTTTTTTTTTAGGATTAACTCTAAGCTTTAGTGGCATGGGCTTGACCCAATGATCCACTTGAAAGGAAATTCCAACATGTAATTTGAATGTTATTTCCTAAATTGATTTTCAGGTGTGAATATACAATTACAGGATATAACCCATTTACAGGCTATCCAAACACTGTAAATGATTTACTAGTAAATCATTTACAACTTACATCCAAACAGAAGGTAGTAAATCATTTACTAGCACTTAAGTCATTTACTAGCACTTAAGTCATTTACTAGTAAATGATTAACAAGCATCCAAACGACCCCTTAGAAATCTATGACCTAAACATGAACATCAAATCAAACGTAAGAAGAAAGACAGCAAAAAAAGAAAGAAATTTATAGAAATTTCTATAAATTTCAGGCTACTTCGAAATCTATGACCTAAACAAGAACATGAAATCAAACATAAGAAGAAAGCAAAAAAAAAAAAGCAGATGAAGTTCTTCCGTGGATACCCAAAGCGGCCAGTTTTCCAAGCCTGCCCCTGCTTCTTACTATCCCCAATTCTCGAAATGCTGACAAAATCATCCTCTGTGAATACAGCGTTGTTATACGCCAGCAGAGCTGGGCCTTGCCATTCTGCGAGCCTATCCGACAGCAGCGACCGCACGCCATGGGACCTACGGTCCAGGCACAGGCAGACCTTCGTGGCGCCGGCATCATCGGCATTCTGTATCAGCTCCCGCAGCACGGTCGTTCCTTCGGGGTAATTCAGCAGAACCTCTCGGATTCTCCTGGTTAGATCGACCCTCTGGCCGAAATCCTCCAGGAACAGCTGATCCGTCGACAACGATTGCTCCATCTGAAGCCCTAGATCTGTACGATCAACAACATTGGCAAAGAGGGGCCACTGGATCTTTCTTAATTGAGAAGAGAAACCCTAGAACTCGATCGGGACCGGAAATTCAAATGGATTCTTCCAACGACAGGAGGATTTTCTTCTCTTTTTTGTCGGAAGATTGGCATTTTATAGGTGAGGGACGAATGTCTTTCGTCGTCGTTGGGGCGACGGTCATTTCACTGATTGGCGGATGGCGGGTTGACTACGAATTGCTGAAAGAGAGGAGGATATTAGTCTAGTAAACCGCGAGATGACCTTATTTCGTAGTTCGTCGGAACATGCTTTTCTGACCGTGAACGGGAACACCATCGCCGTTGATCAAGTGGGCCACATCGCAGAGACGAAATTTTCTGTCTGGAGTGTGGATTTTGGTGTGCCTTTGCTGCGGATGAATCTATCCTATTCCCATCCATTCCAATTATGGCCCTTTGGATCCGAGGAACCAAGGAGGTCCTTGGGGTAGGGCTGTCAATGGACCGGATCATGGTCCGGATCTGCTCCGATTTTACCGGATTCAAATCAACAATCTAGATCATCAGGTCGGATTCAGATCTTGTCAATTGGATCCATTAAAATTTTAGGTCAGATCCAGATCACCTTGGATCCGCTCCGGTTAATATCCGATCCGAAAATGAGTTAAATAATATTATATATATTTTATATATAAATACATATAAAAAAACCACGTATATTTTATCTCAAGTGGACCACAGTATTTGGCATTTAACCTATTGAATAGTATCCACATGTATTCGAATCGGGTCAGATCAGAGTTGGATCAGCCAAATCTCAATCGGGTCGGGTGTCGGATCAAATGTTTAAAGATCCGTCATATTTCGGGTCGGAATCAGATCATCCGGATCACAAATCGGGTCGAATTCGGATCAGCCCTGATCCGCGCCAAATCCGATCCGTTGACAGCCCTACCTTGGGGTCCAACATGATGTATGTGTTTAATATCCACACCAACCATCCTTTTTCCATCTTATTTTAGTAAATAATCCAAAAAATGAGGCGAATCTAAATCTTAAGTAGACCATACCACAGGGTGATAAAATACCCACCGCAATGTTTATTTGCCATCCAAATGGTTGATAAGGTCACACACAGACGTGAACGAAGTTAAAAATATCAGCTTGATTCTAAGGATATGTTTGTTTTTTCATGTTTACAGGCATTTACAATGAAATGAGCATTTATGATTTTGAGTCGCCGTTTGGTTGTGGTAAATGCCACAACCATACTTCGAGTAAATACACATCAAATACTTCATCTGCCACAAGAGTATTTCCTCTCCCTTCGTCAAGATAACGTCAGTCTCCTCGAAGAGTGCATCGACAAGACCGAACAAGATCTAGTAGGTCTGTTTACTATAGTCGTTTCTACGCCTTCATAATCAGCTTCCTATATATCCATAAACGGCGGAAGTCCTCCCCGCAGTTGCAGAAGAAAGCTCCGCCGGTAAGGCAGCAATCGATATACATCACTGTTATTTGCTTGTTTGGTGGCAAATCTCTCATTTTTTCACATGTAGGAGGCCTTCTCCGATCATTCGCAGCAACAACCTCGCTAAGCAAAAGCATCTTCATATCGACCACCTCGCATAAGGATATACTCTACCAAGGTATATCCCTGGTACTTCGTCTACCTCTCTTCCATGTTTGACTTTGGGGGTGGGGGGTATGATTTTTTGTTTCAAAAGTTTGAAGGAGTTTGGAGATTGAATTACCTGTGACCCCGAACACACGGATATTATCAAGTACCGAAGCTGTGTGGGGGCCACAGAGATGTCTGTAAAATATTCACTCTGTCCTTTGATTTGTTGTCCGAACAGTTTGGATGCCATATAAAGTTTGAGGACAGATCCAAGAAGGTTTCTACAGTGGCTTACCTCACATTTCTGGTTATTATTTTCTACATGCAGGAGTCTCTCTCCGATCTTTCGCATCCACTGCCTCATTAGGTGAATACATCTTCAGATACACTGCCTCGCTGGGGTCATACTCTTTCAAGATATTTCCCATAAATTCCTTCTAGCTCTCTTCCTGAATCAAAATTGGGAGGGAGAATGATTTTATTTTAAATGTTTAATGTAAATCAGAGGCTAGATTGCCTGCGAACACCGGCACAGAGTTATCTCTGTGTCTGGAACTGTGTGAGGGCCATACAGATGTCTGTAAAAAAATTCACTCTGTTGTACACATTACGCATTGAAAGGTTTGGATGCCATTTAAAAAATAAATGGCAGCTCCAACTAAGTTTCGACGGTTAACACTTCTATTCGCTCCTTTTTGTTATGAGGCCTAATTAAGTTTTCAATGTGCCTGATTTTTATATTCCGATCGTAATTCAGTCTTATTTGGCATATGGACAGAGTTGATTATTCATTGACATCTCAATGGACCCTACACAATCAGGAGCATAGAGATATCTCTGTGCCCGGGGTCACGGGCAATCCATTATCAAAGGGTTTGCCCTTCTGTGTACAAGCCACAACAGGCCCTAATTTTTGAAGGAGAATGGTGGAGTTGTTTCCCAATAGGCCACACCATGTTATATGTGTTTTGTCAACGTTGAAATCTGGTATGAGAGAAAAATGAATGAGTTGGATAAGATAAAAGACGCATGTAATAAGGAATTTCGTAGCTTGGTATGGCAGGAAGCAGTGGCGCGCGTCATCCACGTATTGGTCGGACCATGATGAAAGGAGTGAACAGGGTTTTTCTCTTTATTGAGTCACAACGATTTGCACCAAGTCTACTCAATGAGTACATAGCAAATTTCTTTTTTGTTATTTTTGTTCTTCATTACCTATAGGTTGCAACTTGGATTCAGGCCAGCCTTGAATTGCAATTGACTCAACCCAAGTCTCGCTTCGATTGGGTTGTCAAGGGCCTTTAAAGGGTGCCTTAGGATTGGGAACATCCAACCCAATTTGAGGTACGATTGGGTTCAGGATGAGCAATTCAGGTACAAATACTTGGGTCAGGTTGGTTGAGTCCACATAGGTTGTACAAGCAAATAAGCATGGAATGAATATGTTGTGTGCTCAGTGCATTTTTTACCTAAAAATTTCACTTGTGGAAGGGTGGCCAGTGGATGAAATGCTTGTGTTATGTCATCTGCTGGTTGCATTCTTAACCGATTAAAATGTTTTCACAACCATAATGGATTCACAAATTACTTCAATCTACCATTTCGCACAACAATTCCAAGTTCTAAACATGTCAATCTCTATGATGTATGACCCATATATGTGATTCACCGTGTATGTGCCATCTGTTATGTGTATTTTTAATTTCTTAGCCCTAGGTAGCGCGAACTGTTTAGGAGATAACGCCAATGTGACTTGTAAAACAAATATGCATTTTATGTTCATACTTACGTGAAAATAAATAAATATTCATACATAAACTATGCATTTTCTGATTTTGCCTTATTAATATGCCACGGTAGCCTGATATAATTGTGGGTGGGAACTGGACGGAGGAAGAACTGACACTTTTTGCCATAATATTAGGTGTTGCTACAACCGTGATGGTTGCGGGGGAATATTGTCAAAAATACATATTCTCACGATCACATAGACGAGCAAATTACGAACGTATTCAGTGTCATCGACAATATAATTAAGGCTAGTGATACAGATTGCATCTCATAATTGAGGATGCGAAAGACTACTTTCTTCGACCTATGTGGAATCCTTCGAGAACAGAATATCCCAACGGATGCGAAGCATGTTACAACAGGAAGAACAACTTATTATGTCCCTTCACACCCTAAGACATAACGTCCGTAATCGTGTTACTGGGCATCGCTTCGTAAGGTTAGGTGAAAACAGTAAGCCAATACTTTCATAGAGTATTAGATGCGATAGTGATGTTATACCTTGAATATGTGAAACTACTCAGACCTGAGATTCCTGCTGAGATAACGTCAAACCCACATTGGAGTTTATACTTTCAGGTGATGATACTTTTCATAGGTTTATCGTTGTTGAAGTGAAATTCATCATTTGTTTTATTGATTTGATGAAGTTATTGTTCCTATAGAAATATAAAAAAAATGATGTATTGATGCAATAGATGATATGCATACACCGGCATACGTTCCAACCATTGAGAGTGCTGTCTAGCGTAATCGAAAAGGAGTGGTGAGCTAAAATATAACAACTGTGTGCACATTCGATATGAAGTTTGCGTATGTCTTAGTTGGATGAAAATGATCTGCATCTGATGCCCGAGTTTTATAAAATGCATTGACCCATGAACATGATCAATTTATGATCCCACGTGATAACTATAAGTACTTAAGTTATTATCTGTCTCTTCCTACATCCATAATCAAATTTCGCTTGTTGATGAGATGACTATTGCAATGTAGGCAAGTACTACATAGTTGATGCCGGATATGCCCACTCACCCGATTTCGTGGCCCCTTATCGCGGTATTCGATACCATCTTAACGAAAATCACTTGGGCCGTAATCCGCTAATAAGAAAGAGTTATTCAATTACAGACATCCCCACTTCACAGCAATATCAAGCGTTGCTTTGGAGTCTTGAAAGCTAGATTTTCTATCCTAAAGATTACTCCATAGTACAGCATATTTACTCAAGTTAAGATTATGATTGCATATTGCATGCTGTGCAACTTCATACGCAATGCAGGAGATGAAGATATCGCCGATGCTGAGGGGACATTTAGGGACTGGTGAAGATAGCATTACTCCATCGCTTGTGAATATTAACACAATAAATGAAAGCCATATCATTATTAACGCGACACAGGCCGAGAGAGATGATTGTACAAGAGTTCGTGGTGATATAGCAACGAGAATGTGGAATGATGTTCATCCAGTGAGTAGAAGGTTTTAATTTTATATATTACTTTATGTGTTATGATTGAGCTGTTAAATATATGGATAATCATAGAATTTTGGACATAACTGTTTATTACTGCCATAAGTGTGTTTGCATGTTTTGTGAAACTAATGTATGGTCTTGTTGATTGCAAAATCCCCATCTCTTTCATTAGAAATTCATCAATTATGACATGGTTTATTGATTCACTAAAGCTATGAAATGATAATTTTTATTGATATCTATTTACAAAATGATGTATTACAATATATCTCGTACTATGCTGTAGATAAACGTATTGACATTGAAAGAGCTGTCTACGAACAAGCACGAATTGCTATCAACCCTAACAAGATATTAGGGTCAAACATCAATGGATTATAATGAATTTGACCCCATGGTCACACTGAGGCGGACATCAAGAAAGTACACTTCAAAGTCAGGTGAGGAAAGGGACTCCCCACCTGGAATGCTTCGCTGGACAGATGAGATGGACAATTGCTTAATTAACGCATTAATGGAAGAAGTTGATAATGACCGTAAGGCTAGATGCGGCTTAAAAAAATAATCTTATAAGCCCGTCGTCAACATCATAAAGCGCACCCTACAAATGTCAATCACAATAAAAAATGCGACTGAACCGACTCCATACAGTTAAGAAATTATACTTTCAGGCTAAAGATTTGAAGAACGCCGGTGGATTTAGTTGGGACGATGAGCTGAAAATGACTATTGCAAGCAAATGGGGTGTGGGAGGATTACATACGGGTTAGTCAATTTACGTATTTAAGTATGCGACAGTCATTTACATTTCTCTTCTACACAATATATTGATTTTTTAATCTAACCTAAAGTACTTTTCATTCATCAGTCACATCCTCATGCAAAACATTTACGAGGGAGACCAATGCCGCTGTACGATGACCCAGAGTACTTATTCGGGAATGATCGAGCAACGGGTCAGACATGCACAATTGAAAACATCACACTGATTTACGTGGGAAGGGAACTAATATTCAATCTAAATCAACTGTTAGGACTATGGATCTCAATGAAGATACGATTGACTTACTATCTGAGGACTATGGAGATAGTGGTCCAGATATTCGTTAGAGCTATGATAATAGGGAAGGGTTTGGTATGCCTACTCCTACCCTTGCACACAATGGAAATAATTCTGTCAATACCACGAGCACAATGAACTCTCGAAAGCGTGTGAGAGTTATCCGTCCACAAGAAATGGTTGATACTGGGATGACCAGTGTGGCAAAAGTTATGCAATCTATTGCTATTACTGTGAAGCAGGGGAATGACTACTCTAGGGTGGGTACAATCATTCCAGCGTTGCATGAGGTGGAAGGCTTGACATCCAGAGACATACTGGCCGCGACTAAGTCGTTCTCCAAAGAAGAAGCGTATGGTGCTTCTTTCCTTAACCTGCCCAAAGTGGAGAGGTATCATTTCCTTGTGATGCGGTTAGGAGGAGATGATGGGGGCCTTTGATTTGCCATCATACTGAAATATGACCTACGTAGAACTTTTGTGTGTGTGTTTTATGCCTTTTATTTATTTCATAGCAGGAACTTCTCTCGTGATGGATATGGTTACAACATTTTGAATAATCTTTAACTTTTTGTCATTTTGAGTTGCCGACATGGTAAATAAAGTATCGTTGAAAGTTATATAATGACTAGCTTGGATTTTTAAATATGTCAGTGGGGCACTTTTTTTTTTTTTGAAATTTCATATTTAAAAAATGCAATGTATGATACAGCAGTATGATTGTATGGTTGTGCTCATCATAGCTGTTTATTTTTTCTTTTTAATTAACATATATGAGTAAAAGAGGTCTGTGACAGTAATTTTCGGATGAATAATGTTTACTCTTTCGTATAATATTGTCTTTGTATTATTTTTTCTACTGCTTGTTTTACAGATGAGCAGGGTGTACGTTGTCTTCAATGGAAGGATTTCGAGCATCTACTATACGTGGGAAGAGTGCAGAGCTCAAGTGGACGGATATAACAATGCGGAATTTAAATTGTACAAGAAGGAAAAATATGCGACTAAAACTTGGAACATGTTCATGAGGCTATATGAGGATACGAATGCTGTTATAGGAGATTTGCCTGTTGAACGCGCTGTCAATCATGTTATATACTCAGACACCGTACGTCATGAGAGAGAGGGAGTCTTCCCTCGCTATACCACACATTTGCGGACCCTTGCACACATCTGCAACCGCACTGACACATTTCGAGGTTGGTGAAAATAGCCGTGCAGGGAACAATGGATGTGTTGCTCTTGGCTTCGTATGCACCTTATTGGTATTTATCATAACCATACAGTTGATGTTCTATTATTGAGAAATAATCAAACGTTGGTTACTATGGGCGTACGAAAGTTTTTTTTTTTTTTTTTTTGACGTGGAAGAACCGGTATTCACAGTGGATCCGAGTTACATATGTAATCTGGACATGGACTTTTGTGTGTGTGTTTTGAAAGTTTTTTGGTACATGCTGCCAGGATGGTGATGACTACTTATGCTATGTATGTAACTCTCATAACATGACATTATCATCGTTTTTTGACAATGTAGTTAGACAAGTACTTGGGCATTTTAAAAGCTCAATATGTTTTTTAAACAGTTTTGTAACTGGGTTTACTTGCCAATCTACACATACTTGTACAAGCTTTGCGTATCTGTGTGGCATGATGGTGCACTAGTTACATGTGGAACGATTGTAAATTGAAAATTAATAGTTGCTTATATGAGGACCGACGAAACTATAGGTCGGACCTGCTGATTCATTAATCTATCGGAGCTATAGATAACATTCATCTACGTTGATCGTGCACTCAATATTCGGGTGGAGGTTACAGTGAGTTTTTGGCGATAAAATGTTGGCCATTTATGTAAAACTACAAGGAAATAAACAAACAAGAATGCTTAGTAATTATGATTATTTACAACTAAAAAAAAAGATAACCAAACAAGATCTCATATTTCAAATCAAAATGGTCAAATTTATATAAGTAACAAATGATTGCATATTTACAAGTAAATACGAACGGAATAAAAAAAACTGAACATCCTCAACTTTTATGGTGTTGGAACTAGAAAAATCAACCGCTCGTCGGCAGTCTTTTTCCGGATGTATTGTTGTTCTGGGGTTCTGAGTAATAGAAATATTCATAGACAATCACAAGCATTCACAAAAGTACACAAGAAGAGATATCGCAAGGCGAATTTTATTCCAGATGATTCTGAGATCTTGTACATTCCAGGCCGTGATCTGGCACGAGCCATTAATTACATCGAATGGATCGATCACCCTTGATTAAAAGGCAAAAGTAAACGAATAAGCCTTAGGGAGAAATTAAATAAAGCAAATAAGGAAGCATAAGTATAAGTCATGCACGCCATAAAGAATATAAAGATTTTTACGTGGAAACCCTTGCAGGAGAAAACCATGACACGAAGCGACGAAACTCTACTATGAATAGCAATTGTACATGAGATGGAGTATTAAAAAAAAAGGGCCCAAATCGATGGGCAGAAGACTAAGTCATCAGGGACTATGACCTTAGAGTTCGTGGTCGTAGAGACCTGTATTTTTGTGTGGTCGTAGAGACCTGTGTTTGTATGTTCGTGGAGACCTGTATTTGTTGTGTTTTGTTAAGGACTGATCCTTCTTTGTACGAGTCAGATGTCTATGTCCCATGTTTTGACCGAAGATCCGGGCTGAGACTGTCAGGGTTTACGGCTGAGAAGGACGACTCTGGGCCCGCGCCTGTCAATGTATGGACAGGTGACCTCGGGAAGTCCATTCCACAGTTGTGTGTACCTGAGCAGCTCAATCAGCGGATGCCGTTTGGATGGGTAGGGCATCGACTGTTCTCGAAATGCCAGTCTTTAACAAATTGTGTGTAGTAGTTTAGAACTCTCTCAGTATGGTTTATCGTGTTAACCATAGTCCCATTTGGTTAGTCCAAGAGCATTAATCTGGGCTAAGACATATTTGTACAATGAATACAGTAAATATGAAGTTTTTACAAGTAGTTATCGAGGCGTGCTGAAATTTGGTGGCTTGTCTTCGGGTGCGTTCTAGCTTCTGTCCACTTGCTGATAGTTGATATGCAATAGAAGCTTGGTTTGATGTCTGCTTGTATACACAAATATGCGGGACATTGCAAACAAAGTGAGATAGTCTTTAGTACATGCCAAATATCATAGAGCGAGTGTTGGATCAAGCTGAATGAGACATAGTGCATGTTAGATTACGTAGAAAGAGTGCTAGATTAGATGGGGTTATGCATAATGAGTATGTAACTAAGCCACATCATGTTGGGTGCATGTGCAATTAAGTTAAATTAGGCTGAGTGCAGTCTAGGCACACTTCAACTGAGACAAATCAAGTTAAGCGCATGGCAGCTGGTGCTGAGCGCATGCTCATTGGTTAGGAGTACATATGTTTGGAGAGGGGCGGATGCATTCCAGCCAAGGACACATGCCATTTCAGAGGGAGCACATGCTGCTAAGGACCGGCAGCACATGATAGTATGGGCTGGCAGCAGCATGACTTTTTTATAGGCGGCGTATGGTGATAAGGGTTGACAGCGCATGGCTTTATTTAAAGCCAGCGCGTCCCCGCTTCAAACCTTAGTGCAAGCCCACTTTTGGAGCCAGCGCGTGATGAAAATCACTCTATGTCCAGCGCGTGGTGAAAATCGCCCCACGCTACAAAGGCTAGCGCATCGCTCCGTTTGAAGGGCTAGTGCGTAAAAAAAAATTGCCCCTTCTCATCCGCTCTCCTCTCTCTTCTACTCTCTCTCTCCTCTCTCCCTCTCTTCTTCTTCTATTCTTGAATGCCACTCACGCAACCCCTTTATATAGTGGTTGGTTTGGGAGTTGTAACGGTTCATATATATCCTCTTATGGTGTAGTCCACTTGAAACTTGGATCAGGTTAATCTTGTGTACTCTGGCACGTGTGGACCACACTGATCCTGTGAACATGTCAGATTCTCCAAATCACTTAGATGCTGGTTAATGTTGACAATACGTATGTACCATGAGTTTGCATGGTTAGTACGTCTTTTGGAAAACCTGTTAGTGGGTCTCCTTTGTAGTTCGTGGGCCCTAAATCTGAGCGGTTCATTAGTTTAGAGTAGTCATTCTAGGAGGTGGCCTCAAGTTTCACCTAAATCCGAGTTCCAGATGGGCCATACGAGAGGAAACAGTTCCACCGTTCAATCACCGTTGAAGACTTATGTGGAGCCATAGAAGTATCAGATCAAGCTAGCATTTATGCATATGACACGTGTGGGCATTTGTGATTCTCGGAATGTTTCAGATGTTTCAAGGGCATCATGGTGGCCCCACACGTCTTCAACCAGTAACCGATTCTCAATCAGCGCTTGGGCGCATGTCTTTACGACAGTGGCTTTTTCCACGTTTGCATGCTTCCACGTGTTTGGCAAACTTTTAGGTGGGTCCCATTTATAGGGCATGGGTTTAAGATTAAAACCGTTCATCAGCTCGGGAGTGCTACTCCAGGAGGTGGTCCCAAGTTTGGGGCAAATCAGATGTTCAGGTGGGCCATACCATAGAAAATAGTGTCACCGTTGTTTTGCCGTTGAATGATATTTGAGAGTGCTCATGACGAGGGTGGTCATATTCGGGAGTGCTCATATTCAGGAGTGCTCATGACGAAAGTGGTCATATCCGGGAGTGCTCATATTCGGGAGTGCTCATATCCGGGAGTGCTCATGACGGGAGTGGTCATATTCAGGAGTGCTCATATTCGGGAGTGCTCATGACGGGAGTGGTCATATTCAGGAGTGCTCATATTCAGGAGTGCTCATGACGGGAGTGATCATATTCAGGAGTACTCATATCCGGGAGTGCTCATATTCAGGAGTGCTTATGACGAGAGTGCTCACGAGTTGAACTGCTCGCATGTTCGGGATGCGACCCCTTTAACGAGCACGAGCCGAGCTGCTCACATGTTCGGGATGCGACCTCTTTTAACGAGCACGAGCCGAGCTGCTCACATGTTCGGGATGCGACCTCTTTTAACGAGCACGAGCCGAGCTGCTCACATGTTCGGGATGCGACCTCTTTTAACGAGCACGAGTCGAGCTGCTCACATATATAGGCTGCTGGTACTATGAGCTGAGGGACGTCCTCACCATGACCAGAGACCAGAGACCAGGGCTGCTCGCATGACCAGAGACCAGAGACCAGAGCTGCTCGCATGACCAGAGACCAGAGACCAGAGACCAGGGCTGCTCGCATGACCAGAGACTAGAGACCAGGGCTGCTCGCATGACCAGAGACCAGAGACCAGAGCTGCTCGCAGGATCAGGACGTCATGATGATATACGATCACCGCTATTTCGACTATAACACTGAATTTCATGATGCGTTGGGGCACTTTAGTGACGCGCTGACCTACTCGTGTTTTGTAAAATTTGGGTTTTGCGAAACGGAGGGCTTGCGGGGCCAGCTTTGCGATGGATGTCGATGCACTGGCCCTATTCTAATCAGGTGATGATTTGGGCCCTCATAATCATTGTTTCGAAGACCTTGACTTTTGGGACCCCAACATATGGTCCGAAGAAGTTTAATGGCAAGTGTTCAATCACCACTATTTCCTGTGATATGGTCCACCTGAGAGTTGGATCTGCTTCATTGTTAGGCTCACTAAAATGATACGGAAAAAAAGATGGACGGCACGGATATGAAACAAATGCATCACCGTGGGTCCAACAACTATAGATGGACTTTGGGGATGGAGTGTGGCCCAAGTCAACGTGATGGGACATTACATGTGCGTTCTATTTCACAGTTGAATTCAGGCTACTTGCATTATGTTTAACCATCCATGGGGTGGACCGTGGCCGGCCAATGGACATTGTCGAAAAAAAGATGAGGGGACCCAAAAATCGACGTTTCCCCTCGTTCTTATGAGCGCACATGTGGCAGAGAGGCCAATGAAGGTGGTCATTGAACCCATCGCCAACCCCAAGATGGCAGGGTGCTTACGGTGGGGCCCACATTGATGTGTGTATTCTATATCTATGCCGTTCATCCTTTTTTTCAGCACAATTTAGGGCATAAGCACCCCCCTCCCACCCCTCCTAAACAAAAAAAAGTAGATTTAAATCTCAGGTGGACCATATCAAGGGAATCAGTGATGTGTGACTATTATAAACTTCTTGTTGGCCACAAAAGTTTTGGATCAAGATGATATTTGTGCTTTCTTTTGATCCAGGTTTGTGTGACTTTATCAATAAGTTGGATGTTAAATAAAAATTAACAAAACATTAGGATGAGCCCTATGAAGTTTTTAATGGTGGAGCGCTCAATCACCATTGTTTCCTATAATATGGTTCACCTGAGATTTGGATCTGTTTCATTTTGGGGCTCATGCTCTAAATGGAAATGGTCAGGCAAAACAGAAGGACAGCGTGGATATAAAATACGTTCATCAAGGCGGGCCCCACGGTAATGGCCGCACCATCTTGTGGCCCACATTAAAAACTTTTCTCGCCCCAATCCACTCCAAACAGTGTAAAAAAGTTTTATAGGGCTCCTATTCACATGCTTATAAAGCTTACTAACATGTGCATAAAAGATATTAATACAGTTAGCACTTATTCATTCAACTGTACTAACATGTGTATAAAAGTTATTAATACGGATAGTGCTTATTCATTCAACTGTCCTTGTTGGGTCCACCTTGATACGCTTACGACATCAAAGCCGTGCATCAAGTGCTCTCACAGCCATGATAGGATTCCAAAATCAGGTAAATATGATCATTAAATGGGCCACATCATAAGAAATAATGGACATCTGCTGAAAAACTTTCAATATCACATGGGCCCCACATGATGATTGTGTCGGCCTTATTTGGGCAGTCTTCGAATGGGACCCTTTTGGACGGATCAGATTCGTGCATAAATCATGATGAGCCCACCAAGCAAAGTGGTGGAATAAGATTTTGCTACAACAGTTGTAAAGTACCCGGTTCAAAAGAGGAACAACCACGTCACATGGCCAACCAACGCTCTACTCTTATGATGGATTTCAATTTACACCAGCTGACTACTTTTCTTTTTCTTTCTTTCTCTCTCTCTTTCTTCTTTTTTTATTTTTTTTGTTAATCATGCAACGCACCCACTCTGAGCTGCACCACGCACCCACGCAGTTACTTACAGGAATGACCCACCCACTAGCACTCGAGCCTAAGATCTGCTGTTGAAACGCCTAGGCATCTTCCAATTGGACTGGCTGGCAAGACACAGATGGTGCAGTAACTTGACAGTGATCGACCGCAGCCCAAAAATGTCCCAAACTAGAAGATCACACCCATTGATCTCAGAGCATTTTCAGTTAAACCTGTGGGTCTTTGTTGCCCACTCTCATGTTTGTGAGAAATTCATCCTGTCCATCTATTTTGACTGAGAAATCCAAGTGGGTCGCACAACAAGAAATAGTGAGGATTGAACATCCACTGACCTAGGGAGCTTTCAACAGTATGCATTTCCCCACCCACTTTTTTCTTGTCGGCCCACTTGAATTTTAGATCTACCTTATTTTTTGGCCCATGTCCTAACATGATCAACCAAATGGATGGATAAGATGAATTTACCACAAACATCATGGTGGGCTACCTAGCTTCCCATCACAGGAAGTTGCTGTGAAAGGCTTTTGCAGGCAATCTGCATCCTGTCTTGACCATCTGATTCGTAGCAAATGTGAAATGGCCCGGGCCCCAACATGTCAAGGTTAATGTTATGAATCATGGCCCCACTTGTCCCGAATGAGAACTAACAGGATTACTCCGTTCACTGCAATGTGGCCACCTGAGTTGTGTATCCGGCTGCTTTTTTGCCCCCATGGCCTACAATCAAGGAGTATACCTAATGGACGGAGTTGATTAACATATACAGCATGGTGGGCCCTAAAAGAGCTTTGGTATTTTTATGCACTCTGACCAACAGCCCAAAGCAAAGTGCCTATGCCCATCTTGCCTGTGTTTTTTAGTTGTGTGACCAAACGGGCCGGCCTAAGTATGATTATTTCTTGATATTTCTCTCTGGCGTATGTTTTAAGTTTAAGAGAAATGTTCCAGTGCTCTCGAAGCAATGTAACCAACACTGCTCGTAGTTGCATCGGTCCGCACAGATGGTCCAGTTAATTGATCTGAACCATCCATTAATTCCAGAAAACATTTAATGGGTAACCATGCAAAAATTGCAATGATCAGACGATTGGATATATCCTTGATTTGGCCTTATTTTCTATAGGTATCCTTTTTCCATGCGATTGATGGTTATGATTGCCCAATGATTCTTTAAAATTACAAGAAATCTATGATAGGCCTTAACAAATAGATGGATGTGGACCGTCCATATTAAAGACCATTGATCAGATGATTAATCTTTGTGGGATGCGTGTAATATTTGCCTGACAGAATGGAATCATTTTTCCTTATCTTAATTATAGCATATCTAATCCAAGTGAAGACACGTTCAAGTCTTAGAATGAGCTTCACCCATCAGACATTGAGGTTGACTTTTTAGGCTACACCATATTGCTTGGGGAAGAATCTTTGCGGCAGTAAACTTTGCTGGGCCCACCCTGATGTGTGTGTGCTCTGTCCACCTACTCTGTCAACTCATTTTAAGATATAAGCCAAACATAAGCCAAATCCAAAACTCAAGTGGACTACATGACTAACAGTGGGGGTTTTAAGTCCCATTGTCAAAACTTCTCGAATGGCATATAAACATCATGGTGGGTGGTAGGAAGGTATCAACGGTGGCTATCTTTATTCCGACAGTTTCCCATGGTGTGGATGTAGTGGCGAAACAAGTGGATGGAGTGGATATAACGCATACATCATGGTGGGCCACACGAAGATTAGGGTTGCAGGCCATCCATGATCCTTGTTAAGTTCTTTAGGCTTGCATTGAAACAACACCCCCGACAACTTTGTACATGCTATGGACAAGGGATATGCTTACCTAGATTGTTTCGCTTGGACCTGAGTCGAGTCAAGACTCGCCCAAGTTTGGCTGAATCAGCACAACTTGGATGAGTCAGACTTGTCGGACTCCTAAAACCATGAATGCAGTTACGCAAAGTGTCCACCGATAGTTAGTTCTACGCTCTATGGTTGGGCTCTCTGGATTATGAATTTTTGCCAAAATGATCCTAAGGTGTGACTTTTTCATTTCATATCTTTTTAAGCCTTCCAAAAGCATTTCAACTTCTTCATGGACCAGAATGCATTTTCTTTCGAGAGTCGTGCTTCTACTTTAGTTTAACAGAGAAGCTTCCAAGCTTTAATCTCATTGCATGAGATGGCCATCACATAGCAATTTGGCCCACTTTAAGGTAGATCCAATTAATTCATTCCCTTTGTGGCTCACTATTTCAACAGGAATACATTAACTTTATATTGACATGAGCTCTTTGTGGCTCAAATAAACTGATAACAATGGTGGTTCATTTTCAATTGTTTCTTTGTAGTGTGGTCTGTCTAATGTATGAATGTGGCTCATTCTTTGTCTCGTGGCCTTTTATGAAATGCCGACTCTAATAGACAGGAGTGGATTCAGCAAATACTTGAACGTGGGCCTCATAGACTGTGTTCTTGTGGTATTGAGATTCGGGGTCCAAGGTTGTCATGTGTTAGAGGTCGATGTTGTCTAGTGTTAAAGGTCTAGGTTATTAGGGTCGATGTTGTCAAGTGTTAAGGGGCGAGGTTATTATGTGTTAAGGGTTGTGGGGTCTACTATTGGATATGTGTCAAATCCACTTCATTCATTTGATTCATAATTTATTTTGAGGTTAGGGGCTAAAGAATGAGTCACATATACAAATAAGGTTGACCTCGCCATAAAGAAATAGTTTAGATTGAATAGCTATCATTATCAATTATTGTGAGACACAAAGAGCTCTTATATTGTTGAAATGAGTGTTTTTCAAGTGAAATGGTGGGCTACAAAGAAAATGAATTGATTAAATTTTCCTTTTAAGTAGGCCAAATCACCACATGTTGGCCACAAGATGCATTAGAATTGGAGCTATAGAGTTTCTCCTACAAGCAAAAGCAAATAGCTAGGGGCGATAATAAAGGGTGTCAAGAGGCCAAATAAAAAAAATAAATAAAAATGAGAGACTATTTTCTTGGAATAGCCATATCTTGGGACCATTTTGGAAAAAGTCCTCTACAATACGCGACAATCATCTCGCAGTAATAACCATTGTTTTGTTGTGTGTTGATCTGGACAGAGCATCTGCTGGCCCATATCATGGACAACCCTCATGGGACGATCCTCCATTCATTTTCTGATTTGCAAAGCAAAAATTCAGTCCGCGGAAGGAAGACTAGCAGGACCATGGTTCTATCTCAAGTGTAGCATTGGTTGGCCTCGAGTCTGTCCAAACGATCCAAACCGTTGATCCAATGGGCCTCATTGAGAATGGAACTTGCCAAAAGTGCACAGCAATATGCAGCCGTGCACAAGCACGCAAACTACACGAGTTAATGTGGCACACGTGAGAGATCCAAGACACCCACCAAATTAACCACCAGTGACTGTACAGTGCTAGGGTTCGTGGATTACATTTCTGACGGTCTATTCCACTCACCGTAAGGCCCACTTGATAAGCGGACCCAATCTAACACGTGTTTAGGGAAGAGGCAGATGACCAGACCGTGCTGAAAGCCTGAAGTATATCCAAGTTCAGCTGAGTCAAGACCGAACCTAGCTGAAAGTAGGCCAGGAGGGGTTGGGCCGGACCAGTCCGCCCCATTTCTAACCTATCGTTCGGGCATTTGTATGGCACATGCACACGCATCTGCAAGCAGCGGCCTCTAAGGAAACTGATCATGCACAGTCATTTGTCCATTGAATCGAATGGTGCGGCCCACCCTTTGTTTTCTTCATGATCCATACCATCCATTAAAATATATAGATTATACTAAGAAGGACTTAAAACGACAAGGCAGATCAAATGATAATGTGGACCACTTTAGTCATATTTGTTTTAATAGTCCAAAGATAATCAAATGTTGATACTTCCTAGGGCCCACCTAGTACTTAGACCCATCTCATTTTTTTGGCCTACAGGCAAAAAGGACTCAAGTCGATCTCTCATGTTAATGAAGGTGGGCCTAGTTTGTTATCAGATCGCTTCCTCTAATCCTCGTCCACACATGAAACAGGCTGGATTTGGACCGGGCCTACACTTAAGGCCTAAGGCTCAAGCATGGCCTAAGCATAACAAGCCCGAGCCCAAAAAAATCGGTTGGGCTACGCCGGCTGAGCCCGGAATGAAATTGATCGAGCTCCTTGTTCACACATTTAGGGTCCATCCATTGACCAGGTGGGCTGTATATGGAATTCCAATGGTTTACATGCAACGTTGCCATACCACCTTAACCAATTATTGGAACCACATGTATACATGTGAACTCGGGTGGGCCCTGGCCTAATTGGGTTAAATTGATAAAAGCTCCATAATGCAATGAAATTATAACCCCCCTACGTGCCATGCCCAAGCCCTACCCACACAGGCCCACTTGATAGGTCTATGCTTTGTCCAAAGTCTATCGACCCTCGCGGCTGGCCTGTTGCCACCCCATAACTGAGGGGGACGACATTTGTGCAAGGAAGGCAAATGGTATAGTAATCCAAACCATTAGCATTTGGGACCTCTCTGTGAAAAGCCCATGAAACAAAAAATTGGATGGATGAAAAGAAATCCCAAACTCCCTAGTATGTGGCCAACAAATGGACAGCACATTCAACTAAACATGGCTAGACAATTCAATAGTCTGGACATGGTGTCAATGTCGTTCCAGAATATGAGGCCCAAGCCAGACCATTAAGGAAAGGGATATAAGGACCAAATAGTCCTGGTTGAACTTCCACAGGCGCAAAAGAACTAAAGATTGTCTCTTTATATGATAAATTACAAGGTGGAAGGCCAAACGCCTACCTTATACATAGCAGAGACTAGTGGGCATGACATCGACAAATGCATGTGAAGAGAGGAAGCGAATTACCACAGGAATCATCGCACGACTTCGAATGCATGGTAGCCATGTGTGGCCCACTGCAATGTGTGAGTGCCATCCACACCTTCACATGTTAGGCATGTACTTGAAAACCCAACTTGATAAAGTGGGCCACAACAAAGGGAACGATGAAGGATGCTAGAGAGGGTAGCGTCTATTGTAGAAATTTTTAGATGGAATGTAGGGTCTATTGTGTTGTGCACGTGCCATCCAAACTGCCCGCATGACAGCTCTACTAGGTCAAGAGACATACCAGAACATCAGCGAGTGAAAAACAAAGTGGGCCCCACCCGAGGTTTGGACGGTGGATATCATTTGGGTGTATGGTAAATGTGAGGAGGCATTACCTATTGCAGTTTGGATTCCGCTTACACATCATGGATGGACCCAATACAGCTTCAATGCTTTTCTACCTTGAGCACAACAAAGGACCCGATAAGCAAAGCTTAAGTTGGTCGGGTTTTGGCACACGAGCCAACCTAACCCCTTGCTAGCTATAGGTCAAAGCGAGAGGGCTAGTTCAAAACTAAAAGATAACAAGTTGTCCATCACCAGTTAACAATGCACGTGGCTAAGTGTATGAGATCCAAGCCGTTCATATGTTGGGCCCTATCATGGATTCGGGGTACTTTAAAGAATCACACCACCACATTGTTTGGGTGATCCTACCGACTATTGGGTTTTTTTTTTTAAGGATTATAGTCGGGTACTTTAAAATTCTCTCAGCCAACTGCTTAGATCATCTAATCAGCGTGCTACTTCGGTGAGGGTTCGGATTAGGTACTACCTCCAACAGGACGCTGAGGAGACGGACGGGGTGCGTGGCACCTCGTCATTAGTGGAGAGCGAGTGGGGCTGCACCGATGTGATGGGGCTGTCCATCGGTGAATGACTGACCGGTGGAACCGATGGGTGAAAGGATCTAATTTCAGGGAGCGGATTAGGTGCGACCCCGGACTCACGCAAGACAGTGCGGCCCTTACGTAGGTTCACCGTGGGGCCCACCTTGATGTATATATTATGTATCCACACCGTCCAAATGTTTATACACATGATTTTAGGGCATTAAACCAAATATCCTGTATATCCAATTATCATGTGGACCATAGCACAAGAAACAGTGGTGATTGACCATTAATGGGCCACAAGAGATTTGGATCAATCTGATATTTGTTTTTTACATTAATCAAGTCTCATTTAACCTTATCCACAGATTGGATGGTAACTAAACACTACATAAACATTACGGAGCGCCCTGAGAAGTTTTTAATGGTAGGACGGGCAATCACCACTGTTTCTCATGGTATGGTTCACCTGATAATTCGATCTGCTTAATTTTTGATATAATGCCTTCAAATAATGTGAAAAAACGGATGGACGGCATGGATACATAATACAGACATCAAGATGCCGGGGGCAGCAAACTCACGATAAGGGCCGCACCCTCTTAGGTGAGGCCGGGGTTTCACCTAATCCGCTCTCCCAATTTCATGTGCGGGTATGACAAGACATTAATTTTTAGCAATTGGATCCTTTTACGTGACAAGAATATCCTATGCATATGCCTTGCATCATTTGGCACTGATCTCATGCAGGTAAGGTGCCACAACCTGTGATACCGTGCCATCTTTCACACCAATATGCCTTTTATGTAGGATATCAGCACCATCAAAACGGTAGGCCCCACGGTGACGATCATCTAGTACAAAAATCAGGCTGGTCTGCTTGTCAGGTGGTGCACACGGTTGGAATTAGTGGACAACCAGTAGTCTGAGTCAATGTACAGGTGTATGGTCTGTTCTCATTATCCTGATTCTCAAAAAGCGTGATCTTCACAGTGGGACCTACTGATTTCTCCTACACCAGTGGCATTTTTGTGGGATGTATGGTACCGTACAGAAAACTGTGGTACCGTTGCCTGTATGTGGTCTGTTCTCATTATACAATTCTGGAGAAAGATATTCTGGCCCCACAGCTGATGATTTAGACAGCAAAAAATCCTCGAAATTAAAAGAAAGGTTCCTCACCCATTAACAGGTGGCCAAAAGATGGACGGTTAAGAAAGAAAGTACTCTAATGAGTTCGCATTCAAGAATATAAAAAAAAAAAGGCTAAAAAAACTTCAATTTAGGCTTTCTCCGGTGCATATCAACGGTTCGGATAGCTGATCCATGTGTCCCACTTGTACAAACACTGGGCAGATGGCAGTGTACTGTACACTTGCATGCTTGCTCTTTGGCATTATGACTAATTATTTCATACTCTGACACAGTACTAACGTTCATACGCGCTGCATTAAAAAACTGTATATGTTGTATGTGCTAACTTGAATAGAAACATCAAGTTTGTTGGATCCACTACAGATAGGATTGTTAACCTCTCCATCAAATCATTTTAACGAATCAAGCCGCTGATTAATTGACACTTGGTTTTTTAAATTGGATTATTCATTTTAACCATCAATCATATGTCCAACGAGCAGAGGCCGTGACATGATCATCTCCTTCTATATTTTTCATTTATGGCCCATCTCAAGTGGATCCTAATTTAATTTGCGTTGCATACATCTTCATTACCTAAGTTGTACCCTAATTATTTAGGTTGGCTTTGCTTTAGGTCCATCATACCAGCCCATCTACTTTGGAGGTGTACTTATAAGCCGACCTTTGATGTAGACGACCTTTGATGTAGACCATCTATCTGTTAGTCCCACATTAATATGGGGGCCCACATAAAAGCCTCATTTGACATGGACCTTGAGAGAAAAGTTAAAAAGTCTGTAATTTAAAAAGTTTAAAAAATTAATTATTAAGATAAGTAGTTTTTTTAACATTAGTTACTTTTCTAACTATGCTTGCTTAACTAACTTATGTGAAAAAAATAACTTAAAAAGCTTGTATTTGATATGAATTGAAATCTAAGTCTCAATTATCATAAAAAAAAAAAAAAAGGTTTCCATGCACCTTTGCACAAGAGATCAGATTCTCGTATCGTATGAAGTCTCCTCCGGTTCATGTTTGGGTTGGTGGTTGCTTATAATTAATATCTGATCCATCTATTTTTAAAGAGTCTACATCCTAGATGAAGAGTCTACATCTCGCACATGCGTACAATTTGTTTATGGGTAAGAAAACGCGTGTTTCACGTGGTATTTTTAATTTAATTTATTTATTAATTTATATTATCTCAAAGAGGAGAACGAGAACGACCAGAATCCTCTAGAACACATGTTTGAACCGCGCTTGATCCCTGTGGGCCCACTATATTGTTTGTATAATATCCAATCCGTCGATCGGGTGTGCCACTCGATGATAGGCTCTGGTTCCAAATTTAATCATTATCCACAACTCATGTGGGCCACACCACAAAGAAAATTGGAAGGAGATGCCAGCGATAATTTTGTTTTTGGGACCCGCAATGTTGTTTAAATTCAATCCAATCCATTAATAAAGTTAATCTCACAAGGTTAAACAGACAAAATATATATATATATATATATATATATATGAGTGATTCAAAACTCATTCGGGCCACACTGAGCACACATCTTAGGCGTGATTTTACATTGCTTCCCGTGTAGTAGGCCGTCTGAGGTTTTAATGGGGCTGATCTTTCGGATGTATGGTGAAAGTGAGACGGCTCAACCGATTACCGAGTGGATGTTGTACTCACAAGAGGTGGCCCCTACGGAGATGATGAGTTTTACCCTTTGCTTACACAGGTTGTCGAATAGGATTCCGGTCCGAGAATCAAAGCAGTTCGCGTCCTCCTGCACGCATCAGGCACTTAACTGGAATCCAAACACCTAAGGAAGTAATGATGTCAGCGTACACATTATTTTCACTTGTCAATATAAATCAGACCGGTGAAAAATGTGGGCCACGTCATGAAATCGCCTGGGACGAAAACCAGGATGGGCCATTCATTAACCAAGCTAAAACGTTGACATTAATGTACAGCACATGGTCTCACTCAACGTATATATGTGGCCCACAAGATAAGTAGATCACTCCAATTTTCGTTCAATGGGACATTGTTGTATGGTCCACCCTTTTCACGGATCGGATTTTCCATTGAAGTGACATGTAATAGAGAAAAAAAGGCTTGCATGTTAAATTAGCCACTGTGACGTGGGGTTCGAAGGGAGTGGATTAGCTGTTAGCGTGTTACCCTCATTTTACGACGTTATACTAAAATTTAAGAAGATCAGAAGCTCTGGTGGAACACACTATTGGAAGAAGTGTTTAACTGACGATCAAAAACTTCTTTCAGGCCACAAAAAAAATTTGGATCAATCTTATCTTTGTATTTATCCCTTATTCCAGGTCTGTTTGACCTTATCATCTGGTTGGATGGAAAATAAACATAACGGAACTGCTTACAGTGGGACTTGGGAAGCTTTTAATGGTGGGTGTTCGATAAACACTGTTTCCTTCTGTGTGGTTCATATGAGATTTAGATATGAATAATTTTTTGGACCACGTGTACTAAATGGTATGGAAAAACGGATGGACGGTGTGGATATATATATAAAAAAAAAACTCATCAAGGTGAGCTCCACAATAAGGTAATACCCACCGACCGAGGTGTTAGGCGGGAGACAGCTGATCCTCGCAGGCTCGAAGGAAGGGACTCCGTCAGGTGGGGTAACACTGGGTCCGGTCAAGTCCAAATATTAAAGCAAATCAAAATCTTAGGTGGACCAAGCCATAAGAAACGGTGGCAATTTAATGCCAGCCATTAAAAACTTCCTAGGGCTTACCATAATGTTGATTACCTATTGGTAAAAGTCTTGCATACCTGTATGAAGGGAAATCATAAATATCAGCCTGATCCAAACCTTTTGTGGCCATAAGAGGTTTTTAATAGTCAATAGCCCCTGTTTCCTGTACTGTTGTCTATCTAAGACTCCAATGTTCTTTGTTTTTGGGCCAATGCCTTAAAATGAGCCTGCAAAATGAATGAACAACATAGGATATACAAAAAATACATCAAGATGGGCCCCACATCTCGGCTTGACTGAACCCTATGTTAGCCCGACCTGATCGAATTCACTCCCCAGCCCGGCAGCCTTGCCCATATGCACGTTGGTGCACATGCTGATATCGCCCATGCATCTAAGAACCTAACTTGCCCTATGCCTCCCTAATAACGATTACATAGCCTCGCCCTTGCTCTTCAAGTAGGCCACCAAGTACAAAAAAGAATAATTGTTAAGCCCTTGAAGCATTTCTTTTTCTTGAGTGTGATCTATCTTTTTTCCATAATGGTATGTTATGGCCAGCATAAGGAGCATAGTGGTTGGTTTTTTACTATCAATCTCCATTGTTTCCTCTAGTGTGGTCCACTTGAGATTTCAAATGTGCTTCATTTTTTTGCCCATGCCCTAAAATGAGCTAGCGAAATGGATGAACAACATCAATATACAACAAAGACATCAAGATAGGCCCCACATCTCAGTGGATCGAACTCTGTGTTACTCCAACCTGATTGAATTTGCTATTGATCCTAGCACCTTGGCCCATTCGCACATTGGCACACATGACGATATGGCCCACACTTCTAAGAACCTATCTTTCCTATACCCCCACCAACGGTGTGGCTCTTTAAGTAGGCCACAAGGTAGAGAAAAGAATGATAAGTAGTCCCTTGGAACATTTTTTTTTTGTCTCTAGCAGTCCATCCATTATAGTAATTGGTACACTGTGGCCCTGCCTAGTTGGAGTGTAATGACCAGTTTTTAATGGTCAATATGCATCATTATTTCCTCTGGTGTGGCCCACCTGAGATTCCAATGTGCTTCATTTTCTGGTCTATGCCCTAAATTGAGTTGGCAAAATGGATGAACAGCATGAATGTACAACAAATACAAAGATGGGCTCCACATCTCAACTGATAGAACTTCATGTTACCCTAACCTCATCAAATCTGCTCCCGACCCTGACACCCTGTCCTCATATGCACGTTGGCACATGTCAATATGGCCCACGCATCTAAGAATCTATCTTTCCTATGCCCCACCAAAACAATTACATATTCCGCGTGACTCTTTAAGTAGGCCGTAGAGAACGAAAAAGAATGATAAGCAAACCTCAAGAGCATTGTTCTCTCTCCCTAGCAGTTCATCTGTTACGGTAATTGGTACATTGTCGCCCAGCCCAAGGAGTTTAATGGCCAGTTTTTAATAGTCAATCACCATTGTTTCCTCTAGTGTGGTCTACCTAAGATTCCGGTGTGTTTCACTTTTGGGTCCATGCCCTAAAATGAGCTGGCAAAATAGATGAACTGCATGAATCAACAAATGCATCAAGATGGGCCCAACATCTCAGCTGACCGAACTTCGTGTTATCCTGACCTCATCAAATCCGATCCTGAGGCTGACACCCTTGACCCTTACGTACATTGGCACA
Organism: Liriodendron chinense; assembly: GCA_003013855.2. NCBI lineage: Eukaryota > Viridiplantae > Streptophyta > Magnoliopsida > Magnoliales > Magnoliaceae > Liriodendron > Liriodendron chinense. The sequence goes on along the minus strand of ML058513.1, from coordinate 171,349 downwards.
TATGTCGATATGGCCCACACATCTAAGAACCTATCTTTCTATGCCCCCACCAACGGTTACATATTCCGCGTGGCTCTTTAAATAGGCCACACGATACGATAAAGAATTTTTTCTCTCTCATCTATTTTTAGTAATTGGTAGACTGTGGCCTTTCTAAGCAGTATAATGGCTAGTTTTTAGTTAATGGTCAATCACCAATGTCTCCTATGGTGTGGTTCACCTGAGATTCCATTGTGTTTCATTTTTTGACCCATGCCCTAAGATGAGCTGCAAAAATGGACGAACAATATGAATACACAACAAACACATCAAGATGGTCCCACATTTTAGCTGACTGAACTCCATGTTACCCTGAGACCACATCAAATCCGCTCTTGAGCCTGACACACTGGCCCATATGCACGTTGGCACACGTGTCTCATGCATCTGAGAAGCTATCTTTCCTATGCCCCCAACAACTATTACATATTCCGTGTGGTTCTTCAAGTAGGCCACAACGTACGGGAAAAAGATAGGTAAATCTTTTTTAGCTTTTTTTTTCCCCTCTCCAGCAGACAATCTGTTAGCATAAAAACTAGTATTTAACGGTTAATCACCACTGTTTCCTTTAGCGTGGTCCACATGAGATTCCAATGTACTTTATTTTAGGGTTCATTATCTAAAATGAGCGGTCAAAATCGATGAATGGCATGGATATATAACCAATACATCAAGATTAGCACCACATCATGGCCTGATTGAACTGTTTGTTACCCCTACTAGATCGAATCCACTCCCGAGCCCAGCACGCTGGCCCATATGTACATTGTTGCAGCACGTGACAATGGCCCACTCATTAGAGAACCTAGCTTTCTCTATGTCCCCAACAACGATTACATATTCGGCCACAACGTACGAAAAAGAACGATATCTGACCCTTTTAAAGTATTTTTTTCTTCTTCTCTGTTTTGATCATTTTGATAATTGGTACCTTGTGGCCCACCTGAGGAGCGTAGTGACCAGAACTTTAGGCCACAGGATCTAAACATGCAGCCCATTTAATGGAAATCTCTGATCAGGTACACGTGTCGTGCATATGGATGAGCAGGGCTCCCGCAGGCGTGTGGGCTTATCAAACCTCAATGGGATGTATGGTCCAAGAATCAGACAGATTAGATGATCCTAACCTCTGATTAATGCCTTGTTTAATTATGATAAGTGGAAAATCCTTGTAAATTAGTAATAATTACTTGGGAGGGGAATTACAAGTATGCGCTGGTTTTGACGTGATGTATGATCTTGCTAAAACGGAGGAACATGATGATGAAATGAATAAAATTTATGGGGCCCACCGTGATGTATGTGTCTCATCAACATCATTCATCTGTTTTATCAGCTCATTTTAGGGCATGAGCCCAAAACCTAGACAAATTCAAGGAACTATGAAAATTGAAGACCTATCGGTTGAAGACTTCTCGTGGGCCATAAAAGTTCTGGATCAAGCAGATATTTATTTTTTTGGCTCATTTATCTCTGTCTGACTTTTGAACAGGTTGGATGATAGATAAGTATTATTGTGGGCCCCTCACAAATTTTCAGTTTTAATGGTGTATTAGGTCCGTGAAATATGTAACAGATCTAAGGCTAAAATTATTGTTTTGTAGGAAACCAAGATGCGCGATGCACAATTTTATGGTGAGGGTGATTTGGCATCGAAAAGGAACGAAATGGTTGGCGCTAGATTCTGTTGGTGCGGCGGGAGGGATCCTAGTGATGTGGGATTCTCTTTCGTATTCGAAGGAGGATAGTTGGATTGGTCTCTTTTCGGTCAATATTGTCTACAAGGAGATCTCATCTGGGTTTCAATGGCTATTCACTAGGGTCTATGGCCCCTCTAAACGTCAGTATCGCTTGTCGTTTTGGCTGGAGCTGGATGCTGTGAAAGCCATATGGAATCTTCCATTGCTTGTTGTAGAAGACTTCAATGTGATTCGTTTCTTTTATGAAAGATCGAAAGGTTCTCGCATATCCAATTCTATGAGGAAGTTTTTGAACTGGGTAGGTACGAATGGTCTTATTGATATTCCGAGGGGGGTATCATGTTCTCCTAGTATGATGGTAGATCTCCTCCCTCTCTGTCCCTCCTTGATAGATTTCTTATTTTTGCTGATTAGGATAGGACATTTTTCCTTTGCTAGACAGAGGGGCCTCCCCAAGCCTGTTTCAGACCATTGTTCAATTCTTCTGGAAACAGATGAATTGAACTGGGGTTCGAAACCGTTCAGATTTGAGTTAGCCTGGCTTGAGGTGAAAGGTTTCCGTGACTTGGTTATTGAGTAGTGGAGTTCTTTTTGCCCGGAGGGTAGACTTGACTTTGATTTATTTAAAAAACTCCGCATTCTCAAATCTAACCTGAAAGCTTGGCACAAGGATTTCTTTGGTCATAGAGAGGAGGAAATCTCTTCTTTACTTGTGACAATTCAAGATTTGGACATCAAGGAAGAATTTGGATGTCTCTCTGAAGAGGAGAAATCCTTGAGATCCAATCTTGCTGGGGATTATAGTGCTCACATTAGGAAGAGGATATAAAATGGAAACAACCTTCCAGAGCTCACTAGCTTAACGATGGGGACCGTAATACAGTTTTTTTTCTTCATAATTTTGCCAACTGCCAGGTCCAGATCTAACTCTATAGCTTTGCTCGAGATTGATAGCAGGCTCGTTTCCGATAAAGCTACTATCTGCAATAGTATTGTCCATTTTTATTCTAACCTTTTGTCTACAGAACCTGTGACTTGCCCTAGAATTGATGGTTTGGATTTCAAACGTATCTCGGAAGAGAAGGCTATCATGCTTGAAAAACCTGTGGACTTAGAGGAAGTGAAAGCGGCTGTTTGGGATCTAGGAGGGGACAAAGCCCCTTGACGGACGGATTCCTGATTGCTTTTTTCAAATCTTTCTGGGATGTCCATTCATCAGCATCTCGTCGCTATTGTCCAAGAACTATTCATTGAGAAGATGTTATCTGAGGAGTTAGGCAGTACCTTTTTTGCCCTAATCCCCAAGGTTGAGGGTGCTCAAAACATCAGAGATTTTCGACCAATTAGTCTAGTTGATAGCCCATACAACATTTTGTCTAAAGTTTTAGTTCAGAGGCTCAAATAGGTGATACCAAATCTTATATCTCCTTTTCAATTTGCTTTTGTTGAAGGTAGACAAATCACATATATGGTGTTGATTGCTAATGAATGTTTACACTCTAGTATTAGACAGAAAACCACGGGGATTGTTTGTAAATTGGATTTAGAAAAAAGCTTATGATCATGTGGACTAGTTGTTTTTAGACTATGTCCTCATGAGAATGGGCTTTAGCTATTCTTGGAGATCGTGGATTAGGGTCTACGTATCCAACCCCCCCCCCCCCCCGGTGCAATTTTCTGTGTTGATAATGGGGCTCCTTTTGGCTATTTTAAATCCTCGCTGTCCCCTTTCCTTTTTGTTATAGTCATAGAAGCCCTTAGTCGAATGCTATCGGAGGGTCAGGAGGTGGGGTCGTTTAAGGGTGTTTCTTTTCCTAATTTTGGAATCTCTATTAATTACCTGCAGTTTGCTGATGATATTCTGCTTTTCTGTGCTGCAGATGAGGAGATGGTATCTACTCTTAGTATGTGCATTTGCTGGTTTCAGGTAGTTTCTGGTTTGAAGATTAATGCTAAAAAGTCTGAACTGTTTTGCATTAATATTTCTTCTAAGGTAAGCAATTCTCTAGCTGAGTAATTCGGATGCAAAGTGAGAATGTTGCCTACTATTTACTTGGGTCTCCCTCTGTTTGTTGGGAAACCTTCTAATCAGATTTGAGATTCCATTCTCGAAAGGATGGAGAGAAAACTCTCCTCTTAAATGATAAATTTGTTATCCCTGGGAGGCAGAATCAATCTTATTAAGGCTTCCTTGTCCAGTATATTGGTGTACTTTTTATCTCTGTTTCTTTACCCGAAATCTATCATCTTCAAAATTGACGTGTATCAAAGAAAATTCTTGTGGAAGGATTGCAATGGGTCTTTTAAATTTCCTCTTCTCAAGTGGAACGAAGTGTGCAGGCCTTATGATGAAGGAGGAGTGGGTATAAAAAATTTGAAACTTATGAATAGAGCCCTCCTCGGAAAATGGGTATGGAGACTTGGGAATGAACTAGAGAGTCTATGGATGAGAATTGTGGTGGCGAAATATGGTTCGGATTCAATGGGGTGGTGGCCCATCACTTCATCAGTATATAAATCTTCGTCCATCTGGCGTAACATTGCCAAAGTTTCCCAATTAGTTCATCCTTTTGTGTAGTTTTCGCTCGGAGATGGTAATCAGGTTAGATTCTGGTTAGATCAGCGGTGCGGCCCATTCATGTTGGCGGAATCTTTTCCCGCCTTGTTCCTGCTAGCTCCTAATCGAATATTGTACTGAAGGATTGTTTTTATGATAACGGGAACAGATGAGTCTAGATTCCTCCGTCTAGAAGAAACTTTAATGAGGGAGAGATAAATGAAGTAATCCAACTTCTTAATCTTCTACAGGACATTTATCCCGACCTGACTTTCCAAGATTCGTTGAAATGGAAGAGCTCCTTGTCCGAAATCTTTACAATCAAATCTTTCTACAATTTACTGTTGAAGAGGGCTAATCCTCCTTCAGTGGTTCAGACGGGGCCAGTGTGGTCATATGGGACTCCTCCCAAAGTCACAACGTTTGCCTGGTTGGCGGGCAGAAATTGTATCCTTACGACAGACAATCTGCAGTAAAGGGGCTTCATCCTCCCTAATGGTTGCCCTATGTGTCTTAGACAAGAAGAATCGGTTGCACACCTCTTAATTCATTGCCCCTATGCGTCTAACATTTGGTGGAGTGCTTTGCGGCCGGCTGGCGTGGATTGGGTGATGCCGCCAACCCTGTATCAGTTGCTAGTTTCGTGGCATGCTGAAATGGGAGGAGTGTTAGGCAAAAGAAAATGGCAATGCCTTCTTTTGCTGGTGTTGTGGTCGCTTTGGATAGAGAGGAATAATAGGGTTTTTAGAAGTAAGCATGCTAGTTCGATTGTGGTTTTCTTTGAAGTCTTAAGTCGGTTGAGGGAGTGGGCCCTGTAAAGTCGGTTTTTTTTTTCCTTCTCCTTCTTCTTCAGGCAGTTTTGCTGTTACTTTATAACATTCTCATCTTTAAAAAAAAAAAAAAGACATTGTCCCCTTGTTTCCCCATGATATGGCCCACCTACGCTTACAATCTAAGAAGTAGTTTTTTTTGGTAATGCCCTCAAAGGAGCTGGTAAAATATAAGGACGGCATGGATCGAATACATACATCTTGGTGGGACCCACAAATTTTGCATACCCAATACACCGGTTGCAATCTCATCCTTCGAGGCGCTTTACAACACTGGCTAAACCCTAGAAATCTCAGTGCCATGATGCCTTCCAAATCCTATCGTCGTTATCCTACTGCAATAATTCTTGAGAGGAATGCCCATGTTGTGGCAATTCCACCCAGAAGGTAAAATGCTCAAGGCTCTTGGCAGCCGTTGATGTTCACCAATTGACAAGTTACGACCGTACATTCAGTGCGATTTGGATCACGGCCCATCCCATGACGATCTCTATAGTTTCGGGATCCATCTATACCACGTGTGCAATGCATGTGCGGATGCACATCACTATTCTCTTTTTTTGACTTGGATGAAATATGTGACGCGTGGCCGTCATGGTTGGTCAGTACATTGCAGTTTTTCTTAGAAGCGGGGCAATGGATCGGTGATGGGGACCGTTGTTGTCTTTATCTTTGTATATGTCTATGACAATCGGAAACCAATCAAAGGTCCAACGCTATCACATTAAGAAACATTTTGTTATATGGCCCATCCATTGTTGGATCCAACAGATCAATGATGGTTTGGATTACCAAATTAAGGGCCCAACTTAAAGAGGAGGGCCACATTCCACATAATTCTTCTGTCAGTCGTGTGAATTAACGTGGTGTGAGATGGCATGTGCGCCACGGCGTTGTTAGCTTTTGACCGGGGGTGTCAATGGGCCGGGCTCGGGCTTTGAAAATCAGAATTCTAATTAGGGCCGACCCGAAACAGGGCAAAATCAGGGCCGAGACCTACCCCAAGCCCGGACCATTGACAGCCCTACTTTTGACCGAACCTTGGGTTTACCCGGTCTGGAATGGTCTACCACGCCTATAATAGTTGAGGGTGTCAATGGACCTGGATCGGGCCTGAAAAATCATAATTTATAACAGGCCCGGCCCGATATAGTACAAAATTCGGGTCAACACCTACCCAGGCCCGGCTCATTGACACCCCTAAACTCAAGTTCTGTGGGGCCCATCCGTCCATTAAGTTAGAACCCTTGTTTTGAATCCTGCTGAATTTTGTATTTTCCATTCATCCCGTGATTTATACCCGATGGACTTGCTGGTGAAATATACACACCATGGTGGCCCACGCACACACGTATGGTTTGTATCGCTTACCTGCTGTTCCCTGTGGCGTGGCCCACCTGAGCTGTTCATCTGGCCTATTTTTGTCCCAGTTCCTGCGATGGAGGGGCACACCTGATGTACGGAGAGGATTTCCCATGGGAAACAAGGTGGACCATAGAGCTTCATTGTTTTACAACCAATGGGAAACATGATATAGGAAATAGGTGTTGCAGAATTTGGGTCCACAGGTGATGTTTATATTCCATTCACACCGTTCACAATGTCATTCCTACTGGATGAATTGAAAACACAAATATTAGCCTAATTCTAAACTTCTATGGCCCTACGGATGTTTCAACTGCGGACGATTCAATCCGGTTCATTTTTTTGTCATATGTCCTAAAATGGTCTCACAAAACGAATGGACAAGGTGAATTTCTCAAAAACATCTAAGTTCCTGGCGTAGAAACCGAAAGGCTTTCCAAGAAGGGAATCTGCATCCCTTGGGCCGGGGTGGATTATGTCATGCTAGTGGTAAGGACTTTCGTCACTACGTGCCGTGGTGCTATTTTATTGGCTTGTGAAAAGTAGTAGGGTATTTGTTCTCCTTGACATAGCCTTTTCACTGCCGTGGTGCTACTTTCATTCGCTTGTTAAAGATGGTCAGGTACTTATTCTACCTGACACTGCCTTTCAAAAGGGGGTGGGCCCTTCCTTGACAAATGTATGGCAGGCTAATGATATGTCACAACATCATAGCTAGATCGATTGTGTACTAACTCTATGGAGGCTTGTGTGACATACGTGTTTAATCATGTTGTCCATCTGCTTTTTAATGTTCGTTTTAGGGCATGAACCTAAAATTGAAGTGTATCTAAAGCTCAAGTAGGCCATGCTACAGAAACAATGGGAATTGAACGCTTATTGCTAAAAACTTCTTAGGGGTCACAATAGTTTTGGATCAAGTTGATAATTGTGTTTTCCTTTGTCCATGTTTGTGTAACATTGTAACCAAATTGGATGAAAAGTAAAAATTGTTATTACACTTTTCTGTGGTATACTAGTGCACCTTGTTTGTTAATCACTTAGGTCAGTGGGTCTGGTGTCGGTTGAACTTAATGAAGACGAAGACCGAAGACTCAAGTGACCCTGCTGCATCAAGGAAGAAGAAACAGGTAAAAGTGATGCCTTGGTGTGCCTTAATCTCGACCAAAACCTAACCCATAACCTCTTAGATAACTTGGACCAACTAGGATATACCCTTAGTCATCATCATTAGTCTTAGAACTCCATGAAAAAAATGATAAGTTACACTAATTAAAGAGGTGGAAGCTGCTGTAATCAAAACAGCTCAAACAGCAATTTTCGATTAATCTCCGATCAATCGGACATTGGCTCCGATAGGACTCCGATCAATTGGACAGAAGTTCCGATCAATTGGAATTTGTTCCAGCAAAATTTGAAAATCCTCTGGACAAATTTTTGATCAATCGGACATACTTCCGATCCATCGGAAGGGGTCCGTTCGATCAATCGGACAGTGATCCGATCAATCGGAATATCTTCCAAAGATTTCACTGGATAGATTTCCGATCAATCGGACATGTCTCCGATCAATCGGACATGTCTCCGATCCTTTTTTCGATCAATCGGACATGTCTCGGATCCTTTTTCCGATCAATCAGGAATGCGCGAATCTCTCCGTTTTTTTACCGTTGGAAGAAAATCTATTTAAGATGGGGGATTCGTTTTTGAGCTTGAGAGAGGGGATTTTGAGGAGATAGAAGCAACCATTGCTAGAGACCATCAGAGGCTCTATCCCAAACTCATAGCAAGCCATTCTCCTTGTGTTTTCATCACAAGTTTGGGCCATTCAATGGCATCTTGAGAATGGACTTGTTCCCTCTTGATTCCTAGGGTTTAGACACCTTGATGATAGTTAAATCCCTTGTCTAAACACCACCTAGGAGTCCATATAGGTGTATTCCTCTAGGAAACCCATTTCCTACCATTTGTATAGGTTTCACCATTCCCTAGCACCTTGGGCATCTCCAATGGAGCATCACATGCAAGGTAGCTGATCTTGGAGCTGAAGCCTTGGCAGAGCAGTGGCCTCAAAGATCGGGGTAGCACAAGGGGAGCTGATTTAAGCACGGGAGAGCGAGAAGAAGCAACCTAAAGCGGCGCTACAAAGGGGCTCAATCCTGACAAGTAAGGTTGTCTTGTTAAGAGTCCATCCACTCAATTCCCTGTGGGAGTTGAGTGTAGAGTTTATTTGACAAACTCGAACTAGGGTCGTTAGCCGATTCTTGGCCTGTTAGTCGGCCTAAAATCTCGGGACGTTAGCCGTTCCTTGACACGTATGTCGGGCCTTAACAAAGTCTCCAAGGGGGAGCCACTAACACGGGTGCCAACGTGTAGGTTGGGAGGAACTTGTAAACTCCCCGGTTGGGTGGATCCGAGTTAAAACACCTTGGTTGGGAGGAACCAGATTTAAACTCCCCAGTGAATGCCGGTGTGCTCAAAGGGGTTGAGTACTTAAATTGGGAGTGGAGTAGACAAATAGTCGAACCATTATATATCCTTGTGTTTGTGATTGTTTTTTAGCACATTTCTCTTTATGCATTGCGTTTAACTTGTTAATTATGAATGCTTAGTTAGGAATGTATGCTAGGCACTTGATATGCACATACACACACACATGGTGTACTTTCACTCCTCATGTAGACTTGAGCTTTTGTTGATCCATCCTCTATAGTGTACATGTGTTGAATAGACTAGGTTGTTATTGCATATATCATTTACTAGTCTTTTGATTGGACCCACTTAGGCTTGGAAGCCGAAGTGTTTACTGTTTACGTAGTTTAATTTGCTAAATTTATTAAGTAGGCGAAAAGTTTTAAAAAGGTCCTAATCACCCCCTCCTATAGGTTAGCCATAATTCTAGTTGCTCTTTAAGCTTCCGCACGTGTATACATAGGGTGTTGTAGTTAGACTACCCGACGCAATTTCAAAAATCACTGTAGGCCTTAGGAAAGTTCCACCGACGGACATCATTATCTCCCTTTTTCTACAGTGTGGTCCACTTTAGCTTTAGATACGCTTCAATTTTGGGCTCATGCCCTTAAATGAGCTTGTAAAACAGATGGGCAGCTTGTAGAGCGCACATACATCACGATGGGCCCTATAAAGTTTACTTAATACCTTATAGCATACTAAGCTACTAATACACAATGCATGTCTATCTAAGAGAATTTAATGTTACTCGGCCAGACTGAATCCGCTCCCTTGTTGCCCACAACTCTCTTTAGTCCTGTCGTCAATCAAATCTTGCCATGCCACGGGTAGAGAGAGTTGGTGCAAGTGGGCCTAGTACCTAAGTAAAGAAATACTTAAGAGGGTGCTTGATTTTTCGTTTCCTCCTTAAATACCCTCTAAATGGCACATTACTACTAATCTTATTCAAAAGTCTTGGAGTATTTCTGCCTCGAAAAGTAGTTAAAAAATTATTGATTTAAATTTGCGGGCTCTACTATGATGCATGCGACTTATCCACACAATTCGTCCATTTTACCGAAATATTTTAGGGCATGAATTTCAAAATAAGACAGATCTAAAGCTCAAGTGGCCCACATCATAGGAAATTGTGGTAATAAAATGTCCAAGTTGATACACACACATGAGTGCTCACCTGTGCACCAGTTCTCATGAGAAATCGTAAGCACTTTTTGAGAACTCATCGGTCATTGCACATGATGTGAGCTCAAAATCTACCGTCCACATAATTCAGGCACCCTAAAAAATCCATAGGACTCAACTTTCAACCTAATCCAAAAATCTAATGGGCCATGGCAAAAGGAAATATTTTCCTCCCTTGATTTGCCTCTCTCTCTACTACAGCCCAACGAATTTTGGATTAGGTTGAAAGTTGGGCCTTAAGGGTTTTGTGTGGTGCTGCATTATGAGACAGTTCAGATTTTAAGCTCACATCATGTGCAAAGTGTTATAGAGAGAAAAATGCTCACCTACACACCAATTCTCATGAGAACTCGTGAACACTTTTTGAAAACTCATCTCATATTATATGAGCCCAAAATTTGAACCGTCTACGTGATGCAACACCCTAAGAAACCCTTAGGACCCAACTTTCAACATGATGCAAGACTATGGTATGCCTTAGCAAATAGAGAGAGGCAAATCAAAGGTGGAAACTATTTCCTTTTGACATGGCCCACCAAAGTTCTAGATTAGGGTAAAAGTTGAGCCCTGGGAGTTTCTTGGGGTGCTGCATCACGTGGACGGTTCAGATATTGGGCTCAGGTGGGCTATGCCAAAGGGAATGGTGGGGAGCGTTGGGGAGGGTGATGCCCACCATTGAAACTTTGAGATGGAATGTTGCTTCTACCATGCTGTGTGTACACCATCCAATCGAGTCATTAAGTGTGCCCTACTAAGGATGAAGGGACATGCCAAAATGCACACCATTTCAAAACTTAGGTGGACCGCACCATGTAATGAGAGTACAAAACTCCTATAGACTCTGTGTAATAGACTACTATACTGGTTGATTACTGTTGTTGTAAAACATTTAAGATGGTTCGGATTATTCTAATAATTACAATCGAGCACTTTCTAGTAGCTTATTACATAGGTTGATTAGAATCAACGGTTCACATTCAAAATAACATCAGCTTGGAAATTTTAGTAGTGTCCATGCCTTTGTTTTGGCTTTTAATCTGCCCCTTTGGATGCATCGCTTCGATACTTCTCATCCCATTTGAGAGACCTTTGGTGATTGTCTTCCATCTATCATGAGGCCATCACATGAATGGCGTGGATCACCTAAAGATCATCCACAACGAACCATGTGTGTGAAAATTACAGTCTTTGGCCCCATGATTTTCTAAAGTACTGTCCCATCTTTCTCCAATATTGGGGTCCACATGCTGAGTGAACCATATTTATTTTTAGGAGAACATCCACAAAGTGGACAAAATGGATGGATTGGATGTTGAACGCATTTGTGGTTCCCATCATGATGCTTGTGTCCTATCCATGTCATATCCATGTTTTCTATATATTTTTTTTCTAGATCATTTTAGGGCATAAGCTCAAAATTGAAGCACATCAAAAGCACAAGTGGACCAAACAATAGGAAAAGGTGAGAATTGAACACCTACTGTTGAAGACTTCTCAAATGTATTTGTGTTTTCTCTTCATCCATGACTATATGACCTTATGAACAAGTTATATGAAAAATAAACATCACTCAGGGTCCTAGGAAGGTTTCAACAGTGGACATCATTATCCCTACTATATTTTACTATAACATGGTGTTGTGGGTAAAGAGCCGACCTGAAAGAAACTTGATAGTACCAACCCGGGAAAGACGAGCCGACCCGTTTCAGGCTCCGGATACAAGTCGGGTCGTATTAACCCGATAAAGGTTGGTCGGCTCAGTCCGATATGATAAAGATCGTCATGAACGAGCTGAATTGCAAATCCGTGATCTTAGGCCCACGCCGAGATATCAGGAGGAAAGATCGACATTCCAAGCAAATAAGGATAAAGATCTTTGTTCGTTGTGGGAAAATCCGAGGATCTCGGGAACCCAGCTGGCAGTCCGCTGAAATCACGACTCTCCAAAAGGAAAACGATTTTGCGACCTAAGTCTATAAATGAATATGTTCTCTCCATTATCGAGGTATGAAAACTGATATTGATCTACACTAAGATATTCTATTATCAGAGATCCAACTGATTTAGGCATCGGAGGGTTACCGGCTGGGCACCCAGCCACCCCCCTTATTGTCTGTATTTTTCGCAGGACCAGAGGAATCTTTTAGCCCAATCGTTCCCTACAAGAAGTTCAACTCCCTCAAACCGTCCAGATCGAAGGATCTCACTGGTTGACCAATTTTCGACATCAACAGATTGGCCCCATCTGTGGGAACCGCCTTATTCCTTTAACCAGGAAGGCCGTGTTCTCACCCAATCGCTTAAGACGATCTCGACATCTCTCCTCCTTTTTCATCATGGTTGGAAAGAGGAAATATAAAGGGAAAGCACCCGCGATCGTCGGGCCTTCAGACGATCAAGACTCTGAGAATGAAGGATCGTTTCCCAACACCCCCGCCATCCAGCTTGGTGGAAACTCTCCTAATTTTGCTCAGCAGGGGGGACAACAGAGGCCTCGTAATCGGGGAGTCAGGTTGTCCCTTCTCGAAGAGCAGGTCGGAGGGGTCACCCAAAAGCTGGGGAGCGTTGACGAATGATTTGGCTACGTGGACCAGAGACTGGACGAGATTAAAGCTCTGTTAACCGGTCTAGTCCATCCTGCGGTCGTAAATAACAGAGACCGTGACGGGCCCCCAGCATACTCACCCTCAGCCTCAACAATCCCAGCGCTCTCACCAAACTCAGCAGTCACAGCGTGCTCAACCCCCCAGTCCGGTCGAAGAGAATGAGGCCTCTAGCCAATCAACGGGGGCCATATCCAGGCCAGTAACAAGCTTGCCTGCTAGCGATCTACAGGTATAGGCTCGAGGAGCGGAGGACGGCTCGTCTCCAGCATGAACGAGCTGATCGTGAAGCCAGCGACCGAGTGACGACAACTTAGGCCCATTGGAGGTCGAGCTGAAAGAACTACGCGAACAAATGAGCGATATTCAGAGAGCGCAGCAAGCCCGAGCTCCAATCGCAGTGGATGCGCTAGTCGACTCATCTGAGTCACCGTTCACCGATGAAATTCGCGAAGAACCCCTTCCCAAAGGGTTTAAAGTTCCTCAGCTGAAGCAATATTAAGGGATAGGAGATCCAGCAGAGCACTTAGAAAATTTCAAAGTTCGAATGGACCTCCTCGGAGCCAACGGACACATTATGTGTAAAGCCTTTCCGTTGTCATTGACGAGCTCGGTATGGACTTGGTTCCGCAACTTAAAACCAAAGACATTCAGCTCGTTCTCTCAATTAAGCCAGGCCTTCGCCACTCAGTTTATCAGGAGCATCGACCCGAGAAAGCACTCAACTCACCTTGCCGCGATCAAGCAAAAAGAAGACGAGTCCCTAAAAGATTATCTCGCGCGCTTCAATTCTGAAGCGGTACAAGTTGAAAATCTCTCACAAGATGTGTTGTTACACACTATGATTGGAGAGCTACGAGACCGAAGTTTCCTTTGGTTTGTTGGGGAAGAGCCACCTCAGTCCGTGGCCGAATTTTTAGATCGAGCGGCTAAGCACATCAACGCCGAGGAACTGGTTAACGCTCACCGGCCGACGACCAAGAATAAGGATCGTCAGGATAACGGCAGCTCAAAAAGACACAGGTCGGAGCGGAAGTCAGAGCGAAGATCACCTGGCTCGGAACGGACCTGCTCGAGGAACTGAAATCACCAGCACCACGGTTCGAAAAGTATACACCGCTCAACAAAACCATCGAGCAAGTGCATTTAGCAGAGAAAGGCAAGTACAACTTTGAACAACCTGCGAAAATAAAGACCGACCCCAATAGAAGGTCGAAATCAAGATACTGCCTATACCATAAAGACCACGGTCACAACACTGTGGATTGCTTCAACTTAAAGCGACAGATAGAGGCCCTCATCCAGCAGGGATTCCTGAAAGACTACATCGCTCAACGTCAGGACGGTCGGAGAAACGAAGATCGATCAGCCGACTTGAATGAGAAACTGAATAAAAACCTTGTGGAAGAGATTCACATGATCTTTGGTGGACCGACCACTGGAGATTCCGGAGATTCGCGCAAAAATTATGTACGACAAGGAAGAACGTCCCAACCAGAATCGGGACTATCTGGACTGTCTGTGAACATCGCCAACCGACCTTCAAAAGTCGCGAAAGTTACATCTCAGGCGATAACGTTTACCGAAGAAGACGCCCGAGGAATTGTGCACCCACATGACGACTCCCTCGTCGTCTCAATGGTGGTAGCAAACAAAAGGCTCCACCGGATGATGATCGATACGGGAAGCTCGTCGGACATTTTGTATGCTTCAGCCTTCGAAAGAATGAAGATCAATCGTTCCAGATTAAGGCCAGTCAAGACAGCATTAATTGGATTCACAGGGGATAACGTCATGCCGGAAGGAGAAATAACCTTACCAGTCACAGCCGGAGAAGAACCTAATCAAAAAATGATTATGGTCGATTTCCTCGTTGTGAACACACCCTCTGCCTATAACGCCATCATCGGCCGCCCTATCTTGCGAGCTCTCAAAGCTGCCGTTTTCATCTATCACCTGACAATGAAGTTCGAAACTGATGAAGGAGTCGGCGTAGTCAGAGGAGACCAGCAAGAAGCCCGTCGTTGCTACGAACTTTCTCTACAAGGAAAAATAAAGGTGCAATATCAACTGTCTTTCATGCGTCCTCCTTGGACCCGAGAGAAGACGAGCAGGAGCGCGGATCACCAGCCGAGGAGTTGGTCGATATTCCCTTGTCGGAAGCCGATCCGACCAGGGTTATTTAGATCGGGTCACGTTTGGCAGACGAGGTACGAGAAAATTTGATAAACTTTTTAAAGGAACATATAGATGTTTTTGCATGGTCCCATGAAGAAATGCCCGGAATCTGTTCGGAGGTAATGGTCCACCGACTCAATGTCGACCCGACCGTCAGACCGGTCCATCAAAAAAGGCGTACTTTCAACACGGAAAGGTACGCGATAATCGAAGAAGAGGTGCAGAAACTGCGCAAGGCAGGGTTTGTCCAAGAAATATGTTATCCAGATTGGTTGGCGAATGTTGTCCTCGTCAAAAAGACCAATGGAAAATGGAGGGTCTGTGTGGATTACACCGACCTGAACAAAGCTTGCCCTAAGGACAGCTTCCCGCTACCAAGGATAGATCAGCTCGTCGACGCAACTGCTGGGCACGAACTCCTCAGCTTTATAGGACGCCTTTTCTCGGTACAATCAAATCCAGATGTATGCTCCCGATTGGAAAAAGACCACGTTCATCACGGACCGGGGCCTCTACTGCTACAAGGTCATGCCCTTCGGGCTCAAGAACGCCGGGGCAACCTATCAACAATTGGTAAACAAGATGTTTGCGGATCAACTAGGCAAAACTATGGAAGTTTATGTTGACGACATGCTCGTCAAAAGTAAGCGGTCAGAAGATCACGTCAATAACCTACGCATTGCGTTCAGAATATTGAGGAAGTATCGTATGAAGCTCAACCCGAGCAAATGCGCCTTTGGAGTGAGCTCGGAAAAATTCCTTGGCTTCATGGTAAACCAGCGAGGAATTGAAGCCAATCCAGAAAAAATCTAGGCCCTCCTCAATATGAGCTCACCTCGCACAGTTAAGGAAATTCAGCGGCTCACAGGAAGGATCGCAGCACTCAACAGGTTCGTTTCAAAGGCTACTGACCGGTGTCTTCCTTTCTTCAAACAGCTGCGTAAATGTAAGGAAATGACATGAACTCCAGAATTCGAGCAAGCTTTTACGGAGCTGAAAGCCTACCTCGGCTCCTCACCGTTGTTGTCCAAGCCGGTGCATAAAGAAGAATTGCTTCTGTACTTAGCAGTTTCAGGAGCAGCAGTCAGCTCAGCTCTTGTCCGAGACGACGAAGGAACACAAAGGCCCGTTTATTATACGAGCAAAGCCCTGATCGGCTCGGAAACACGATATCCTCAAATTGAGAAACTCGCCCTGGCTTTAATAACCTCGGCCCGAAAGTTGAGGCCATACTTCCAAGCGCACCCTAATAGCTGTATTAATCGATCAGCCATTACTGCAAGTACTGCAGAATCCCCAAACCTCAGGTCGCCTCGTTAAATGGGCCATCGAATTAGGCGAATTCGACATACGATACCAACCTCGTACTGCAATCAAGGGACAAGCTGTAGCCGACTTCATCGTCGAATTAACCGAGCCCCGCGAAGCTGAGCGCAGTCATGAACTTGTCCATGATCCGGAGATAAGTCATATCACACCTGTCTGGTTATTGCACGTCGACGGATCTTCCAATTCACAGGGCAGTGGAGCCGGCCTTGTTCTGTCCTCACCTGATGGGATCAAAATTCAGTACGCACTTCGATTCGGATTCCGAGCTTCAAATAATGAAGCGGAGTATGAAGCCCTCTTAGCTGGTCTTCGCCTCGCCTCGGAAATAGGATTTCGATCGGTAAGAGTATACAATGACTCGCAACTTGTGGTCGGACAAGTGACTCCAGAATATCAGGCAAAGGGAGGAAGAATGGCTGCATATCTGAAGAGAGCTCACGAGCTACTGTTGCGTTTTGACCATTATGAAATCGTTCAAATCCCAAGAGATGGGAACACAAACGCAGATGCTCTTGCGAAGCTCGCGTCATCAGCAGACGACGAGCTCGGTAGAATGATACCCATCGAGTTCCTCCCTCAACGAAGCATATCGTCAAATGAATTCGCAGGGGTTTTTCCAATATCGGTGAGTCCAGATTGGAGAGATCCTATCATCCTGTTTTTACAATCGGGTGAGTTACCCGACTGATAAAAAAGAAGCTCACCGCATCCGCTATAGGTCAGCTCGGTATACGTTGATAGATGGAGTCCTCTATAAGAAGGGATTCTCCCGCCCGTGTCTACATTGTTTAGGACCTGAATAAGCCGATTACGTACTGCAGTGAAATCTACTACGGATGTTGGGGGGAATCATTCCGGAGTACGAGCACTTGCACAGAAATCGATCCGGCAGAGATATTATTGGCCCACCATCCAGCAAGATGCCCGAGAGACAGTTAAAAGATGCGATAAGTGCTAACGATTTGCCCCAATACCTCACCTGCCGCCTGAAGAGCTCACTCCTATGGCTGGACCCTGGCCGTTTGCTCAATGGGGGGTCGATATCATCGGTCCACTCCCGACGAGAAAAGGACAAGTTAAATATGCAATTGTCGTCGTCGACTACTTCACAAAGTGGGCTGAAGCAGAACCCCTAGCTACCATCACAGAAAAGAAGACGACGGACTTCATTTGGATGGCAATTATGTGTCGTTTTAGGATCCCGAATACCATAATCACAGACAATGGGCGACGGTTTGACAATCAAGGATTTCGCAAATTTTGCAGTGGATTGGTCATTAAAAACGTATATTCGTCTCCTTACCACCCACAAGCCAACGGTCAGGTCGAAGCAATCAACAAAATTATCAAGAACCATCTCAAAGCAAAGCTCGGAGAAAGAAAAGGGGCTTGGGCGGAAGAACTTCCTGTAGTGCTATGGGCCTACTGAACCACAGCTCGGTCCACTACTGGGGAGACCCCCTTTTTCCTTGACATTTGGAGCCAAAGCCGTTGTACCTGGTGGAAATCGGAATGCCTACTAGCAGGACCAACCATCACCGACCCGACCAAAACGAAGGTCAGCTGCGAATGAGCCTAGACCTACTCGACGAAGCAAGAGAAGCTTCTCAAGTACGAGTAGCCGCATATCAGTAGAGGGTCCGACGATACTACAATTTCAAAGTGAAAGAGCGACGATTCCGAGCCGATGACCTCGTCCTTAAAAAGGTGAATATAAACAACAAAATCGGCATATTTGGCCCCAATTGGGAGGGGCCATATAAGGTCGTCAGCTCGCGTCGTCTCAGCACCTATCGGCTAGAAAATATGGAGGGTAAACCACTTCCTCATCCATGGAACGCCAAACATCTCAAGATCTACTATCCGTGAACAACGGGCCGTACTCGGCGCAAAGTATGTGTTCCGGAGCAATAATTTAATAAAATCCTTTCCTAGGAATTGTTTTACGACATTCTTTTAGTGTAACCTAATCTCGGTATAGTACACTTGAGCTTACTGAAATACATGGGGCAATAGGTGGCTGACCTGGCTAGCCACCCCAGGTCAGTTCGACAACGCAAACACGTCACATCAATATTAACGTAAAAGTAAACTCTACAAAGGGATTAGTAAAATCTGCCTCTAAAGGGCTTGTATTAAAGATAACATGTTGTATACATTTAAAAAAAGAAAAAAAGAAATCCCATTTAATCCTTGCCAGCCCCAGACGGGCCATCCACATCATCTCCGACCTGCGCCTCGTCCTCGTCCTCGTCCTCGTCCTCGTCCACAGGCGTAAGGTCAAGGGTAGGGAAATGCTTGAGTACGAGACGCATGCACTCCTGGAAGCCGTCATTGTACAACTCCTCAGAAACTGCAGACAACTTCTCGAGCTCAGCCTTCGCTCCGTTAACCTCTGCCAAGGACTTTAGCTGGACCTCCTTCAAAAGCCCAGCCAGGCTCACCTTCTCCTCATCGGCTGTCTTCAGAGCAGCTTCAAGAGATTCGGCTTTATTCTCATCGGATCGGGCCTTGGCCTCTGCCTCCTTCAGGGCCTCTTCTAGAGATTGGACCTGGGCTTGAGACACTTCCAGCTCCGATTGCGCGACCTTCAGTTCGGACTGAGCAGACTTCAGCTCGGACTGAGCTTCCTTCAGAAGAAGGAAACATTTCTTCAACTCAGCCTTCACAGCTTCAGTCTTCGTCTTCCAAGAAGAAGCAGCAACCAGAGTTTTCTGCATCTGGCGATTCCGCTCGGCCATCACTTGGCGGATCATGATCAGTGCAGCCAAATCCTACGACAGTAATACAGTCAGCATGCAAATCAGAAAGCATCACGGGCACACGTCAAAGAAATTCGTAAAATTACCCTGAGACTGCTCTCTATTACCACCCCGACCATTTGATCCGGGTCGGAGGAGGCTATGATATTCAGGTCTTGGGGGATGCTGTGATTAACACGCATATATGCGTTGACACCCTCCATCCAAGGCGAATACTGCTCCGTTAACGGAGGCATCTCCACCCGGTCCTCCCGTTGCTCAGCAGGGGTAGCGGAAGCATCGCATGGCTGAGGAGGACGAGAAGTGGAGGCGCCAGCAGCAGGTTGGTCAGGTCCAGCTGCAGCAGGTTGGGAGGAGGTAGCTGGAGGGGCAGGAATGTTGATAGGCTCAGATCGTGAGCCCAAATCATCCGGCACACTGATCACCGGGTCATCAGCGGATGTCACCGGGGTGTCCGTCTGGCTCGGCTCCGACTGATGGTGAATCCGAGCTGGGAAGTTGCCCGGATCCACATATAAAAGATTGAGGCAAGCGTGGCGGTCTCTACGCCTCAGAAGTAGCCACCCTCTTTCTAAGGGGCTCAGCAGAGCTCTGCACGCGATCCAGAAACCGAGCTGGAATCTTGCGAGCCTTGGAGACTGCCTTCGGAGCCATTCCTGTCCAAGACAAGGGATGAAAAATGAGAAGACAACGAAATGAAAAGAAGGAAAAACAAGTTACCGTTTCAGCCTACCGACCTGATTCAGAAACGGAATTAAAAGTGATCACTCTTCGAAAATCCCTCTCTTCAACAGGGGAGAGCTCGGGCTTTGTGGATCTGTCTCTCTTGAGCAACGGACAAAGCCACCCTGAATGGTCGCCGAAACTGTACGAGCAGGCAAATTCGTTAAAAAAAAAATGACAAAAGTTTGGGAAAATCAGTTAGGTCGGAATTTCATCCGACCTGGAAGAGAAAAGTCAGCTCGGACTCGGAAGCTCAAAGGTTGAGGTTCATCTGGCGCACACTCCCAACTGCCCAACGCGAAGAACCACTTCCTTTTCCAAGTTTTTGTGGAGGAGGGCAAGCAGGTAATCATCGAGCCGCCCTGACCCGGCAACGACGAAAAATAATAGAGTCTTTGGCCGCCCAAAGACTTGAGAATATACATAGAGAAGAGTTCGTTGGAGGTAAATTCCTTATTTCCTAACCTCTACCACAGTATGTAGCATCCGATCATGCACCTCCACGCATTCGGTTGCAGTTGGCTCGGAGAGAGGCCTAAGACATTAAGGACTTCCCTCACGAAAGGGTGTAAGGGCAACCTTAGCCCGGACTCTAAGTGCATTAAAGAGATAACTACCTCCCCGACTTTAGGTCGGCTCGGTCTATCAGCTCGGTCAGGAACCCTAAACTCTATGTAATCTGGGAGTTCGTATATCTCCCTCGCAACGTCCAGCTCGTCCTGGGTAATCTGCGAAACCATAGAATCTAGTTCAAATGGCTCTCTATGGGCCGTGGCACTACCGGCAGCTGACCCAGGAAGCTCAGACTCTCCCTCTTCAACGGCCTCATCCACTCTCACCCCAGAATCCGATTCACTGGAGTTTGCCCCCTCGTGGCAGAGGAGAGGTAAATCAACTCACGGTCATCATACCCCACCTTAAGGATTGCCTCAGAGCACAAGGTTTCTAGCTCCGACATTTCCCAAATAAAAAAGAGAGAAAAGGAAATCCTTTGGAAAAAGAGAAAAAGGAGCGTACCAGAATGCTGGCACGACCGCTTGGAGGAAGAAAGTTGGGGAGAATAAAGAAGGAAGGAGAACGGGAGCTTGGAGAAGCGGAGCAGTAAAGGAAATAAAGAGAGGTTTCCAAAATCCGGCTAAGTCCCGGATTATATACTCGGGAAGGAATTTGGGTCCTACTCAGGTCCCACCGCATTCAATGCAAAAGCGGCACGTGGCGAACCCCTACTTGGTAATTCGAAAAGCTGCGCCGTTCAGGACACACAGCGACACCCCGTTCGATTAAATCATATCGACAACATCACGTCATACAGAAGAATGATGGCTCCTTGATATTTCAAAAGACACATTTAATGTCATTTTTTCACCCATCGAAACGGCGGCGTTACGGATACTAAACGACAAAAAGCATTTAGGTCGGCAATTTCCTCTTATGTTTTACCCCCGAGTCGGACTAAATACGCTCTAGGGTAAAAGGGGGCTTTTGTTGTGGGTAAAGAGCCGACCTGAAAGAAACTTGATAGTACCGACCCGGGAAGGACGAGCCGACCCGTTTCAGGCTCCGGATACAAGTCGGGTCGTATTAACCCGATAAAGGTTGGTCGGCTCGGTCCGATATGATAAAGATCGTCATGAACGAGCTGAATTGCAAATCCGTGATCTTAGGCCCTACGCCGAGATATCAGGAGGAAAGATCGACATTCCAAGCAAATAAGGATAAAGATCTTTGTTCGTTGTGGGAAAATCCGAGGATCTCGGGAACCGAGTTGGCAGTCCGCTGAAATCACGACTCTCCAAAAGGAAAACGATTTTGCGACCTAAGTCTATAAATGAGTATGTTCTCTCCATTATCGAGGTATGAAAACTGATATTGATCTACACTAAGATATTCTATTATTAGAGATCCAACTGATTTAGGCATCGGAGGGTTACCTGCTGGGCACCTAGCCACCCCTCTTATTGTCTGTATTTTTCGCAAGACCGAAGGAATCTTCCAGCCCGATCGTTCCCTACAAGAAGTTCAACTCCCTCCAACCGTCCAGATCGAAGGATCTCACCTCTCGTTTGTTGACCAATTTTCGACATCAACACATGGTCCACTTGCTTTAAGTATACTTCATTTTTAGCTCATGATTGAAAATGAGCTGATAAAATGGATGGATGACATAGATAAGACACATACATCATAGCGGGGGCCAAAAAATTTACTCTTCACACAATTTGACACATACATCATAGCAGGGCCCAAAAAATTTACTCTTCACACAATTTGCATCTCGCCTGCTAACTCAATTGGAAGATGCCTAGGCATTTCAAAAGCAGGTCTCAAGTTCGAAATGCTAATGAGACATGCTAACACCACCGGTGGGTGGGTGCATTGTGTGACTAGCGTGTGGGTGCATTGCGCCATTAAGAAAGTGGGTGCATAGCATGGCTAACGGAAAAAAAAAAAAAAAACTCATTTTTTGTTAAATGAGTTGAAATCATTTTTAAGTAGCTACCAAATGGGTTTACGGGTTGATGTTTTTTCCTTTTTTTTTTTTCTTTTTTCTTAAAAACTGTAGTCAAACAACCATCATGAAAATCAAACCTTATTGCTTTGGAAATATAAAACTGAAAACGGTCAGTCTGGCTAGTAGAAATGTGCTTCATTTTCCGTGTTGCTTTGAGCTTTGAATAGAATTTGAAGAGTTCCACGTTTTGATTTTCCTAAGAAATTGTCTCCCAAACCACTACGGTAATGGAAACCACACCTCTCTGAGTCTCTAGATTTAAAAGTTTTCAATACCAACCAAACGTTTGCTATGATACCCCTGATGGGACGCGGATTAGCTACTGAAGGCTATTAGTGAAGTCATCAAGTTTTGTGGAGCCCACCATGATGTATGTATTGTATCCACACCGTCCATCCATTTAGAGAGGTAATTTTAGGCCATAACCCAAATAATGAATCAGATCCAAAGTACAAGTAGACCCATCAGTGACAGCCACCTGTTGAAATCGTCCTACTGCCTACCATGATGTTTATTTGAGATCCAACCTGTTCATAAGTTCACACAGATATCGGCGAAGGGAAAATACAAATATAAGCTTGATTGAAAACTTCTATGACCCCAAATAGGTTTTTAGTGGTAGGCGTTCAATCTCTATTATTTTTTTGTGGTGGGTCCACTTGAGCTTTGGATATGCCTCATTCTTTTGAACATGACATAAAATGATTTCTCCAAATGGATGGATGGTGTGGATACGACACATATATTATGGTAGAGCCTACAAAACTGGGTGACATCACTTCAAGAGAGAGAGATGGTTACTGAAGTCGCCAGCAGGAAATCCACGCCCCACCTGGACATATTACAATAGGACACATCAGGACCTTAGCCATTGGATTGGGTTTCTTTCAATGGCCCAATCCAACGTGATGGCCATAGGTGTGGCCAAGAAAACTCTTGCGTGGAAAATCTTCAGCCCTTTGTTCAAAGGCTAAGAAATCCATCCATAACCCAAAGGAAAATGATCAAAATTAAGGAATGCTGGTTTTATTGTAAAAAATCTTTAACTTTTGTCTATACCCAATTCAAAGTAAGGCCCATCCTATTAATGGCTTGGATCATTTAGATTGATACCACATTCCAATAATAGGTGGGGATGTATTCTGATTCAAGCAAAATTAAATAGTAATAAAAAAAGAAAAAACTATACACATTCGCAGGGCGCGAATTAGGTGTTACCCGGAACAGCCTAGTGCGTGTTACCCCTACCGTATCGCCCACATGGATAATATTTTGTATATCCACGCCGTCCATCCTTTTCTTCAGCCCATTTTAAAATGAGGTTTCAAATTTTTTACAGATATAAATCTCAAGTGGTCCATACCACTAGAAACAGTGTGATTGAGTGCCTCGCCATTAAAATTTTAAAAAAGCCCATCTTAAGGTTTTGGAAAAAAATGGGCCCCACACAGTGAGGGTAACACCCACTACTTCGCGCCCGCATTTGCATTCTATAGTAGATAACATGTCATGACTCAATGACTCCCCCGCATTCCACAGCAGATGTCATGTCATGTCATGTATGATTCAAGGAGGCCCCATTGATGGGACACGTGTTTGCGTAGATTGTGTGCCACGCACCACTGACCTCTTCACTAGGTTCTGTGGTCCCACCATGCGATGTGTGTTATATCCACACTGTCCATCCATTTTGGTAGATTATTTTAAGGCATGGGACAAAAAAAATAAGGCAAATTCAAAACTCAAATGGACTATAACACATAAAACCGTGGGAACAATTATGCCACCATTGAGACCTTCCTAAGCCCACCATAATGATTATTTTCCTTCCAACTTACTCATAAGGTCACACAGACATGAATGAAGGGAGGAAAACAAATATTAGCTTGATCCAAAACTTCTGTAGCCTCCAAGAAGTTTTCAATGTTAAGCATTCAATCCCACATATTTTCGACATGTGGTCCACTTGAAGTTCAGATCTATCTATTTTTTGTACCATTCCCTAAAGTGATCTCATCTAAATGGATGGACTGTGTGGATATAACGCACATCATGGTGGGCCCTACTGAACCTGGTGATGTAATCCCTTTCAGGTCCATACACCGGTAGGGCGCATTGTTAGCATGGATGGACCAAAAATAATATGTATCCTAAGGTCAAACGTGCTGGAGAAGAATGGGCCACTTGAAAGAAAAAGTCCAACGGTCCAAATTCAACATAAGTGTACAGCTCAATTGATGAGTCTGATACCAACCTCCTACAATGTGCCATCTGCTTAGGTCTTAGACACGTGCTCGCCCCACTCGCACCTGGTTTGTTTATAGCAAAGAGGACGGTTCGTTGGCAACAACCTCTGCTGGACTTATTCTACAACAGCTTCCATGTGGGGCCCACCGTATGGCATCCAAACTATCCATCAGGGTGGCCCTACCAGAAACGTGGGATGTTGCAAAAGTAGGCCGACCTAAACGGTAGCTGTTTGACAAGTGACCCCAGCGCTAGCTGGTGTCAAAGCCTGTGGTTCTTACCATGATGTATGTGTTTTATCCACGCAGTGCATCCATTTTGTCAGTTCATTTTAGGACATGATATCAAAATAGAGGCAGATCCAATCTCAGGTAGACCACACCACGTGTAAAAAGTGCGGATTGGATCCACCATTAAAAACTTTGTAGGGCATTAAAATGAGATGGTAAAATAGATGGACAGCTTGAATAAAACATATACATGATGATGGAGCTTATAAAGCTTTGACATCAGCCTAGTTATGTTGGGTGCGTTTCACACAAACCTTCGGATCTCGCCCCCCAATACACTAGAACTATGGACTATGCTAATGCAATAATCAAGAATAAACATCAACCACACGAACACAAAGAGTTTTTACGTGGAAAACCCTCAAAAGAGGTAAAAACCACGGGACCTAGTCCGGATCAACAATCCACTATCTCAGGGAACTGTTACAACCGATTTCAAGCACACACCGCTTGGATCAAACTTCTTCACCCACGCAGGGATGGATAAACAACAAGAGAATAGTAAAGGAAAAATGATCTCACCGATCCCGAGGACGTAGAAGCGCTGAGATGACCGTTGCGCAGAAAAACCCTTATTCAAGCAACTTCTCCCTTCTACAAGCTTCCTCTTTCTCTCTCTTCTCTTTCTCTCTTCCTCTTTTTCTCTCTTTCTCACCTTAGACGTGTTAGCAACACAATGGGATGCCCTAATCCCGTTTTGGAGTGCTTAAGTACTAAAAACGGAGGAAATAGAGCCAGATTAGGAAACTGCGTACAAGCAGTTCGCGCCGGGTCGGGCGCCCGGTCACCAAAACCGTGGGGCGCCCGGCCAACCAAAAAACAGTCCAGCGAGAGCACTTAGAGAAAATCTGAATTTCGGGCGCCCGGACCAACGTGGTCGAGCGCCCGGCCGGGTCATGGGGCGCCCGGTCACCAAAACCATGGGGCGCCCGAAAATGGACAAAAGTGTCCAGCAGCCTTGCTGCCTATTTCTGGGATTTCGGTCGCCCGGCCACTAAATGGTTCGGGCGCTCGGGCGCCCGGCCACTTCCAGTTCACTCTCTCTCTCCTCTGTCACGTGAGGAGGAAAACTCCATCAAATCTCTCCCTTTCCGACTCAGGAGAAATTCGCCTTCTTCAAGCCAGCCAGGTTTCTGCAAACCTCAAACTTGCCCTTGAGCAAAGCCTTGGTCATCATGTCTGATCCGTTATCGTCCGTATGGACCTTCTCAAGCTGTAGCACCTTCTGTTCCAAAGTATCCCTGATCCAGTGATACCGAATCTCTATGTGCTTCGACTTGGAATGCTCACTTGGATTCTTGCTCAAGTGTATAGCACTCTGGCTATCGCAATAGACCACGTGCTCCTCCTGCTTCAGGCTGAGTTCCTGTAGGAACCTCTTCATCCAAAGCATCTCTTTGCATGCTTCTGTGACTGCAATGTACTCGGCCTCTGTCGTCGACAATGCTACGACCTTCTGTAGCTTGCTCCGCCAAGAGACCGCTCCCCCTGCAAACGTGAACATGAACCCCGATGTAGACTTCCTGGAGTCTATGTCACCTGCCATATCTGCATCTGTGTAGCCTTCTAACACAGGTTTTCCGTCACCATAGCATAGGCTCAACCTGGATGAGCTCCTCAGATACCGTAGTATCCACTTCACCGCTGCCCAATGTTCCTTGCCAGGATTGGCAAGATACTGGCTGACAACACCAACCGCATATGCTATGTCTGGGCACGTACACACTATAGCATACATCAAACTTCCTATCGCTGACGCGTAGGGTATCTTCTGCATCTCTTCCACTTTCACCTTCGTCTTGGGACACTGCTTGTCGCTCAATTTGAAGTGACCATCCAGTGGAGTACTGACCGGCTTCGCTGCATTCATGTTGAACCGCTCTAGGACTTTCTCAATATACCGCTCTTGTAACAACCAAAGCTTCCTGCTGCTTCTGTCACGGGTTATCTCCATTCCTAGGATCTGTTTTGCCGGGCCCAAGTCTTTCATCGCAAACGACTTGCCCAACTCCTGTTTCAGCCTGTTAATCTTCTTGATGTCTTTTCCCATGATGAGCATGTCATCAACGTACAATAGCAGAACTAAGAAATCACCATCTGAGAACCTGCGAGTGAACACACAGTGGTCCGACTCCGTTCTGTCATATCCATGCTTTAACATGAACGAGTCAAACTTCTTGTACCATTGCCTAGGGTCTTGTTTCAGCCCATACAAGCTCTTCCTAAGCCTGCACACCATATGCTCTTTGCCCTTGACTTCGAACCCTTCTGGTTGACGCATGTAGATCTCTTCTTCCAGGTCACCATGGAGGAAGGCAGTTTTGACATCTAACTGCTCTATCTCCAGATCCATGCTAGCTGCCAACCCAAGCAACACCCGAATGGATGTCATCTTCACCACTGGTGAGAATATCTCCTCGAAGTCTATTCATTTTCTCTGACCAAACCCTTTCACCACAAGTCTGGCCTTGTAACTTGTCTGTGAATTCTTCTGCTCATTCTTCTTTCTGAACACCCACTTGTTGCTTAGAGCTTTCTTGCCCTTAGGCAATTTCACCATGTCATAGGTGTGGTTCTTATGCAAGGATTCCATCTCCTCTTGCATTGCTTTCAACCACTCTCCCTTATGCTCGTCGGCTAAGGCCTCATAATAGTCTTCTGGCTCTCCCCCATCAGTGA
The DNA here is from genome assembly GCA_003013855.2 of Liriodendron chinense. NCBI lineage: Eukaryota > Viridiplantae > Streptophyta > Magnoliopsida > Magnoliales > Magnoliaceae > Liriodendron > Liriodendron chinense. The sequence goes on along the minus strand of ML058513.1, from coordinate 143,881 downwards.
GCATAATGTACTCATGCGGCGAGTACTTCTTGGATGGATGTCTGTCCCTTGATGTCCTCCTCACCTATGGCTCAACAGGTGGATCAAGTTGGGGCTGCTCCCCTTGTCCATCTTCTGTAGGGACTCCCTCATCCTCTGCACCTTGCTGTACTCCCCCGTCATCAGGCACCACGGGAGGAGTAATCGGATCCGTATCTTCCAGTTCACCTGAACTGGGTTGGGTCTTCTTTGGCTTTTTAATGTCTTCTATACACTGATCTTCAATGAAAACCACATCTCTGCTCCTGACGAGCTTCTTCTCGGTCGAATCCCACAACCTGTAACCGAACTTTTCATCACCGTACCCTAAGAACACACACTGCCTGATCTTCATATCGAGCTTGGACCTTTCGTCCTTTGGTACGTGAACGGATGCCCTGCATCCAAACACCCTGAGATGACTGTATGATGGATCACGTCTAGTCCACACCTTCTCAGGTACTTCTCCATTCAACGGAGCTGATGGAGACCTGTTTATCAAATACACCACCGTGTGCATTGCTTCTCCCCAGAACATCTTGGGCAACTTTGCATGGGATAATATGCAACTGATTCTCTCTACAATGGTGCGATTCATTCGCTCAGCCACACCATTATGTTGGGGGGTCTTGGGAACTGACTGTTCATGCCATATACCCAGTGACTTGCAGTACTCGTGGAAGTCACCTATGTATTCACCACCATTGTCAGTGCGGATGCACTTCAATGATCTGCCTGTTTCCCTCTCGACCATAGCATGAAACAGTTTAAACATACCAAAGACCTCGTCCTTGGATTTCAAAGCATACACCCAAACCCTCCTAGATGCATCATCTATAAATGTGACAAAATACAATGCCCCACCCAAGGTTTTTGTCCTCATAGGACCACAAACATCAGAGTAAACCAAATCTAATGCATGTACTTTATTAGTATGAGAAGCAGTTTTAACAAAAGAAACTCTATGCTGTTTCCCAGATAAACAATCAATACAGGTTTTGAGAGGTATACCTGTCACGTCTGGAAGGAGCTGCTTCTTTGCTAGTAGCTGAAGCCCTTTTTCACTCATGTGGCCTAGACGCCTGTGCCACACATCAGTAGCTGAATCTTCCGCAGCGTTCAATCCACCCTTGCACACACTGACACTTGCCTTGTAAAGGGTGCAACATTTCTTTCCTCTGGCAGCGATCAACGAACCCTTGATGAGCTTCCAGCACCCACCAGCAAATCGGCTTTCATAACCATCATCATCCAGCCTTCCCGTCGACATCAAGTTGAGGCGAAGGTCTGGAATGTGTCTCACATCACTGAGAACCAATGTGCAGCCCACGTCGGTTTTCAAACAAATATCACCGACCCCTACGATCTTCGAAACACTAGAATTTCCCATCTTCACTGTCCCATAGTCACCTGACTTGTAGCTTGTGAAGAAATCTCTGCGTGGAGTCGCATGAAACGAGGCTCCCGAGTCTATCACCTAGTCGGTGTCCTGACTCGAAACCGTGAGACAAGTATCGTGATCTGTCGAAAGAATAACAACAACGTCACCATCTGAGGCGACCGGAGTAGAATCTGATTCATCTTCATCCTCCTTTCCTTTACCCTTCTTGTCACTCTTTTTCTTGTGACATTCATGCTTATAGTGGCCCTTCTTGCCACAATTCCAGCATTCAACATCTTTCCTGGCAACTGACTTGCCTCTTGATTTATCTCGGGCCTTTCCGCCATTTCTGTTCTTTCCTCTCCCCCGATCTTGTGTCACAAGGGCATCTTGTTGAGCAGGCCCTAGGGACTTCCTCCTTGTCTCCTCGTTGAAGAGATAGCTTGTTACCTGATCCATGGATACCTTTTCGTCTGGCGCGGAGTTACTTAGAGACACCACCAATGTCTCCCAACTGTCAGGCAATGAGCTAAGCAGTAGCAAAGCCTGAAGTTCATCATCCAGGACCATCTTCATGGCGGAGAGCTGGTTCATAATGTTGCTGACCTCATTCATGTGTTCAGCCACAGAACCACCATCTTTGAACTTGAGATTCACAAGTCGTCTTATCAGGAAAATTTTATTGCCGGCTGTCTTCCTCTCATACAGCCCTTGCAACTTCAGCTATAGGCTAGCGGCTGAGGTCTCCGTAGACACATGATGGAAAATCGAATCATCCAACCATTGTCTAATGAACCCCACCGCCTTCCTGTCCACTTTCTTCCCATCATCATCTGACATATCCTCTGTCTTCGCCGATATGCCCAGAATTGAAGCATACAAGTCCTTGCAATAGAGCAAGTCCTCCATCTTAGCCTTCCATATGGTCCAGTTAGAACTATTGAGGCTGATCATCCTTGATGAGCCACCTTCCATAATTCAGAACCGATTTCACACCGTTCAAACAACCTGGCTCTGATACCACTTTGTTGGGTGCGTTTCACACAAACCTTCGGATCTCGCCCCCAATACACTAGAATTATGGACTATGCTAATGCAATAATCAAGAATAAACATCAACCACATGAACACAAAGAGTTTTTACGTGGAAAACCCTCAAAAGAGGTAAAAACCACGGGACCTAGTCCGGATCAACAATCCACTATCTCAGGGAACTGTTACGACCGATCTCAAGCACACACCGCTTGGATCAAACTTCTTCACCCACGCAGGGATGGATAAACAACAAGAGAATAGTAAAGGAGAAACGATCTCACCGATCCCGAGGATGTAGAAGTGCTGAGATGACCGTTGCACAGAAGAACCCTTCTTCAAACAACTTCTCCCTTCTACAAGCTTCCTCTTTCTCTCTCTTCTCTTTCTCTCTTCCTCTTTTTCTCTCTTTCTCACCTTGGACGTGTTAGCAACACAATGTGATGCCCTAATCCCGTTTTGGAGTACTTAAGTACCAAAAACGGAGGAATTAGAGCCAGATTAGGAAACTGCATACAAGCAGTTCGCGCCGGGTCGGGCGCCTGGTCACCAAAACCGTGGGGCGCCCGGCCAACCAAAAAACAGTCCAGCGAGAGCACTTAGAGAAAATCTGAATTTCGGGCGCCCGGACCAACATGGTCGGGCGCCCGGCTGGGTCATGGGGCGCCCGGTCACCAAAACCATGGGGCGCCCGAAAATGGACAAAAGTGTCCAGCAGCCTTGCTGCCTATTTCTGGGATTTCGGTCGCCCGGCCACTAAATGGTCCGAGCGCCCGGCCACTTCCAGTTCACTCTCTCTCTCCTCTGTCACGTGAGGAGGAAAACTCCATCAAGTTATCCACTAGTTTATGTGGTGTGGCCCACTTATTGAATGGATAAGCTTGAATTTTATGACATCCATGGGGTCATTTTATGGATAGGTTAGATGGGGCACACAATCCACTGAGTTTCTACCCTGGTAAATAAGGGAAGCAGATTATCTGATGAAGGAATTACACTAATGGCCTCACATGGCAGAATTTGATTGGCCAAGTGTCATTGTAGAGATGAGGCTATACCTCTCTCTCACAACAACACATGGCCAAAGCCAATCAAGCCTCCTCAGGCCACTAGAGATGAAGAAGAAGCTCTTCTCCAGTGGGCCATGCTATAGGAAACAGTGTTGATTGACCATTAGTGGTCCACGCAGGTTTTGAGCAAGCTGATATTTGTTTGTTTCACTCATGCAGGCTTATGTGACCTTATCGACGGGTTATATGGCAAGTAAATATTATTAATTGAAACATCACAATGGGCTTTAGGGAGTTTTTAATGGTAGGGTATTAAATCATCATGATTTCATTTTAGGGCATGAGTAAAAAAATTAAAGAAGAACAAATACTTAAATGGCTGATACTATAGGAAATAATGCTGATTAACCATTAGCGGTCCACATAGGTTTTGGATCTTACTAATATTTGTTTTTTCTTCATCTAGATTTATGTGACGTCATCTTCTATTGGCTGTATGGCAAATAAGTATTGCGGAAACATTACAGTGGGCCTTAGGAAGTTTCCAATAATAGAGCATTCAATCACCACCATTTCTGAGAGTATGGTCCATGTGAGCTCTCGATCTTCTTCATTTTTGAGCTCATGCACTAAAATGATCAGGCGAAACAGATGAACAGCATGGATTCCACTTGCCTTGGTGGTGTGTTTACATCACTAACTTTTGTGGCCTCCACCACGATGTGTGCATTATATCCAAACCATCCGTCTACGTGGCGAGATCATTTTTGTGCTTGAGCAAAAAAAAATGAGATAGATCCAAAGATCAAATAGACCACACCACAAAAAGTAGTGGGAACAATGATTCTCACTGTTGAAAATTTTCTAAGGCATACCACGATGTTTAATTTCCATCTGTGGACCCTCGCCGTTCCGCGCTCCCACACGACGTTCTTGTCCCTTCCCTTTCGGAAAAAGAAGGAGAGGATGCGTGAGTGCGAATCGCCGTTTGTACCACTGGCTTGCCTCGTTCTCGAAGGCTTTGTTTGGTAGTCGCGTTTAAGCTGGATGTGTTTAAATGAGTTTATATAAGACCAGAGTCGCCACTAGCCAGTTATTTCGAATCTACAGTCGGCTAGACCCCGTAGAAACGTTAGAGAAGGGGATCTGAAGATTCCTTCCTCTAAAATGACTCCTTGTGATCTGCGGCCAGAGATTCAAGGTAAGGGATCACGGTTACAGGATGGGAAGAGGTTAAGTACCCCACACACTGCCCGTACCGAAGTACGGTCTCTACTTCACAGAATCGAACTAATACTTGAAAGTCTGTTTTAATCTTCGTACATTCTCATAGATGACATAATGCATGGATGCAGGTCTGAACAGTAAGAGTTTCTGATGGGCAGGTTCCAATAACAGGCAAGCCCAGAGTATACGCTCGAACTGACAGGTGCTTAATATAAGACGTATGCAGTGTGTTTGAATAATCAAGGTGCTTTATAGTGAAGCATGAATGCAGGTCTGAACAGTAAGAGTTTCTGATGGGCAGGTTCCAACAACGGGCAAGCCCAGAGCATACGCTCGAACTGACAGGTGCTTAATATAAGACGTATGCAGTGTGTTTGAAAAATCAAGGTACTTTATAGTGAAGCATGAATGCAAGTCTGAACAGTAAGAGTTTCTGATGGGCAGGTTCCAATAACAGGCAAGCCCAGAGCATACGCTCGAACTGACAGGTGCTTAATATAAGACGCATGCAGTGTGTTTGAATAATTAAGGTGCTTTATAGTGAAGCAGGGGGGTTGGAAGAAAAGTAAATGTTGCACTTATGCTAGAAGCAAATGAGATGATGCTGGAAAAAGAGTAGCTGGATGGATGGAGGTGTCACAAGGGTTGGCTTCGAGTGGCTGGATCAAGACTTGTATGGCATGGGAGACTTGGACCAGTAATCAGGCTGGGCTGGACCAGGGCTAGGATCTCCTCACTCGGGCTCTCCTTGGTGGAAAAATGGGCTAAAGGGTGGAGAAGGAAACTCGAACGGACGGGCTCTCTCTGGCTGGGTTCCTGTTGTCGTGAAATGAGAAGGGGAGGGGGGTATTTATAGCAGCGGGCAGTGGCAGAGCCCGTAATTATTTTTGGGCGGCCCGCTGTGGGCCGCCCGTACGGTCACTCCTCGATTTCCAGTGAGGTACGGTCGTTCCCTTGGGGCTACTGTTTGCCTCGGTGGGTTGACTCAACGGGTCGACTCGGTGATTTGACTCAGCGGGTTGACTTGACGGGTTGACTTGGTGTTTTGACTCGACGAGTTGACTCGGCGGGTTGACTCGGCGGGTTAACTTGGCGGGTTGACTGACTGAGTTTGACTTTTTTAGAATTTTTTGACTGGCTTTTCTTATGGGGGATTTTTTAGGCTGATGTTTAGGACTGGGTTGACTGGGTTCAGGCTTGAGTTGGGCTATGGACTGGGGCTTACAAGGGTGAGTTTGGCTGAGTTTGGACTTGGGATTTGGGGGTATGGTCCTCCATTCATCCAGTTATCTCTACCAACAGTGTAGCCGAAGGTGGGGTGTCTACACCATCTAAAGGTTACAAGGACTTCGATGAGGGGAAAAAACAAATATCATGTGGATCCAAAACTTCAGTAACCTTAAAGAAGTTTTCAATGGTAGACGTTCAATCTCCATTGTTTTGTGTTCGGATGCCTTACTCGTAGATATCTCTGTGCCCTCCTGCTCTGATACCATTTGACATAGGGAGTACCGACCAGTCCACCAAAAGCTCTAGAGTTGTTGGGGAAGCACCAAAATATTCCTTTATCGAGGCCCTCCTAAATAAATCGATCAAGATCTCCCCGTGGACTACCCCGCATCTCATAGGTCCCACAATAGGACCCACTTTGTGGCCATTCTGCATCATATAGAACCCACCCTATTGTGGAGTGCACTTGCATCACTTCCAAAGTAAAGTCGAATGTGATACAAATACCACTATAAAACTCTAATTTTTTTATATGCTTGGAATTTCTGCCTTGAATAGACATATGGATATAATTTGTCTAATATATGTTATATCCACATTGTTTATCCATTTTGCAACATCATTTTAAGTTATGAACCTAAATATCAGCTTTATCTAACGCTTTCCTGGGTCGCAGGAGGCTTTTAATGGCAAGGGTTTAATTCCAACTACTATTGTTTGGTCAATTATCATTTTGCAATGTGGCTTATTTTTTTAATTTTTTTTTTCTATTTTCATTGAATGCTTTTGCAAAATAAATGAATGATGCTAAAATACTTTGTAAAATGAGTGGATGGTGTGGATATATATAACACATATATCATGGTAGGCCCATGTAACCATGCCACGTTGAGGCACCCCAGCTCACTCCATTAAGATGGAATCCTATGATTTCAGTGCATAGTATATCCAATCCGTGACGGAGTGACGATGGAATTTTTACAATGCAATGTGGAACTCTTTCATCTAAATAGGTCCTAATGTTTATTTTCCAAGTGTTGATAATGTAAAAAAATCTGCGTGATTGAAAATTATAAATATCAGCTTGATCCAAAACTACAAAGGCTTACAAAAGGTTTCTGGTAGTTATCACTTTTTACCGTGATACACGACGTGGATATACAATAAATGCATCATGATAGGCCTAGTATGGTGTGGTCCACCTGAGATTTGGATCTGCCTCATTTTTGGGCCCATGGCCTAAAATGAGGTAGAAAAATGGATGGACAGTGTGGATAAAACACATACATCATGGTGGGGCCCACGCAGCTTTGACAACAGCCCCCTAGCTGGTGAGTAACACCCGCTCAAGTGTTACGTGGGTAACAGCGAATTCAGATCCTCTGTTTACCATAAACAAAGGTTTTTTTTTTAAATTTTCCAGCTCGTTTTTATTGGCCCACATCGTCACTAATAACGTCAACATTATTACATTAAATGCAGTCTCGGATGTGGACCAATAACATTGTAAAGAAAAGAAAATCTCTTCCCTCATGTGAGAGGATACGGACTCTAATAATGTGAATCCGGATACCCGTTTATGTCAGTACTTATAACACAGGACACACCGATGTGAATCACATTCACCGGTAGGCAAGGGACACCGATTAGGTGGTGTTGCCAGCACCACTCCTATTGGGACGTGGATTGCGTCCAAACTGAGCTGTGGAGGGGCTCACTATGATGTATCTGTTTATCTACTCTGTCCATTCCTTTTCTAAGATCATTTGTTTACCATAAACAAATGTTTTTTTTTTAAATTTTCCAACTCGTTTTTATTGGCCCACATCGTCACTAATAACGTCAACATTATTACATTAAATGCAGTCTCGGATGTGGACCAATAACATTGTAAAGAAAAGAAAATCTCTTCCCTCATATGAGAGGATACGGACTAATAATGTGAATCCGGATACCCGTTTATGTCAGTACTTATAACACAGGACACCGATGTGAATCACATTCACCAGTACGCAAGGGACACCGATTAGGTGGTGTTGCCAGCACCACCCCTATTGGGACGTGGATTGCGTCCAAACTGAGCTGTGGAGGGGCTCACTATGATGTATCTGTTTATCTACTCTGTCCATTCCTTTTCTAAGATCATTTAAATCCATGGGAACAAGAATCAGACAGATCCAATGCTCAGGTCCACCACACCAGAGATGACCCTTGCATTTAATGTTTGATGCATTTCATGCAGCCGAGCTCAGTATTTTGGTGTGGCTGGATTTGCCTCATGCTTGATCTCATATGGTCCGCCTGATCTTAGACGGCGAATGGACAGAGTGGATAAACAGATACATCACAGTGGGCCCCTCCATAGCTCAGTTTAGATGCTTTGAATGGATGCTGAGTTTAGAAGCAATCTGCGTCCCCGTGGTGGGGGTTGATGTGTTGAACGTTGTGGGGACCAACCGTGATACATGTGCTTTGAGCCTAGGTCATCTGTTTGTCTTCAACAGAATTTTTCTGTTTGTGGACACCTGATTGGTCCAGCTCAGTACTAACATCAGCACTAAATGTTTTGACCTCATGTTTTAACATCAGCAGACGATCTAAACTCATGTGATTTATATCCATGGTGTTCATCCGTTTTGACCTCCAAGTGGTAATAATCACATGAACGGTATAGAAGGCATATAAATATCACGGTCGGCCCTAAGATGGTTCCAACGGTAGATGTTTTAATTCTCACTGTTTTCTGACGTGTGGCCACCTGAGTTTTGGATTTGACTGATCCTTGGAATCCTATCCTATTGTGACCATGAAAAACTGATGGACGAAGTGGATTTATCACAAGCATCTCTGTAGGCCCCCACATAGCTTCCAACCGCAAGAGTTTAGGCTGGGTAGAGATCACAGGCAAAGGTATCCCGACTTTTGTTACGGTTTGATTTTCCAAGATATCACCGTTGTAATTAGAAGCAGTGTCTCAGAGCCGGACGCGGATCGGCACTGCAGGGACTCTGAGTAGCTACCGTGATGCGTGTGTTTTATCCACACCGTCTATCCATTTTTTCACATCATTATAGGGCATGATCCAAAAAATGAAGCAGTTCCAAATCCAAGATGGGCCATAGTATAGGAAACCGTGGTGATTGACCATTAAAAACTTCCTGTGGGCCACAAAAGACTTGGATCATAATGATATTTATGTGGTCTCTTCATCTAGGTGTTTGTGACCTTATCAACAGGTTAGATGGAAAATAAACATTCAGGTGGAACCCATTGAAAATCTATGAAGTTTTCAATGGTAAAGATTCAATCACGACTGTTTCTGTTTATGTGGTGTGGTCCATCTAAGATTTGAGTTATCTTCATTTTGAGAATCATACCCTTGAAATGAGCTTTCAAAATGGTTGGACAGTGTGGATTTAAGACGCATACATTAATGTGAGCCCCAAAGTGAGGGTCGCACCCACCTCGTTGGCTCCGGGGTCTCACCTAATCCCCACAGGCCAAGGCTTTGAGGCTACACGAGGTGTCGTCCATTATGTTTATCACACTGTCCGTACACATTAAAATATCATTTTAACATGCAATCCCAAATGAGTCAGATCCAAGGCTCAGGTGGACCACACAGAGTCCTAAGAAGGTTTCAACGGTGGTCATCATTATCATCGCTGCTTCCTGTGGTGTGGTCCACTTGAGCATTGGGTCTAGTTTTCTTTTTTGGGATTATAAGCGTAAATGATATGGAAAAATGGATAGACAGTGTGGATTACAGCATTCGTCACAGTGGGCCTCAGAGAGTCCTCTTCTGTTCCTTGCCAAATCGGAATCCCAACCTTGAACCCTGATGGCGTCGGTTTAACCACCAAACCATTTTCAGGAAATTAGCCTAAAACCAAGATTTTAATGGACGAAAACACTCTTTCAAGAATTACACAACACTCAATATTATTAGGTAATTAGCTGAAAGGGCACGTATCTTTTTGGTACTTACGCATATTTTAAGTGGGCCCACCAAAGTTCTTACCCTCACTATCAATCTTATCCTTCCATCCTGTCATCCCCACCGTCCATGGATTACTAACTAAAAGTTCCTATTGGCTCGATAATCCTGGCAGTCTGGTCAATGGATTTTACTAGATCGAGTGTTGATTACTATTTCCCTTCTGTTTAGTCTGGGAAAGTTACACGGTTGGATCACCTAAATGGACTTTGGGACATGATATGTACAATTGGGGAAATTGGATGGATGGTTGAGATTATTGTCTGGGCAAATGGAGGGTTAAAAGAGGCACAGGGCATGAGAAACTTGGACGCACCCACTATAATACGGTGGTGCGGCCCTTACCTTGGGGCCCACCTTTATGTGTGTATTCTATGTCCACACCGCCCATCCGTTTTGTCAGCTCGAAAAATAGATGGACCACGTAGATACATGATAAATACATTAAGGCAGGTCCTACATTAAGGGCCCCTCCCTATAATACCTGGAGCGGATTAGGTGAGACCCCATATCCACCGTCCATCAAGGTGGGTGGGATCCCTCGCTGTGGTGCTCATTGTGACCTATATGAGTAAATTCACACGTCCATCCATATTGAAAGCTCGTTTTAGGGCATGATTAAAAAAATGAAGCAGTTTCAAATCCCGTAGTATGTGAAACAGTGGTGATTGACCGTTAGAACTTCTTGTGGGCTACATAAGCTTTGGATCAAAATGATATTTGTGTGGGCTCTTTGTATAAGTGTTTGTAACCTTATCAATAGGTTGGATGGCAAATAAAAATTCTGGTAGAATTCATAAAGTTTTTAATAATGAGGATCTAATTTCAACTGTTTCCTGTAGTATGGTCCAGCTAAATTTTGAATTTAAGGCACATACATCACTGTAAGCCCAGAGTAAGGAGTCCCACCCACGTTGGTGGATCCGGGGCCTCACCTAATCCGCTACCTACGATACCATCCTTTTCCATTGAAAAGGAGCTATGATCGCATCGCCAAAACCTTCCAATTTTGATGCTTTCACGTAACTTCGAAAATCACGTCGGGACCCACAAGATTTCCCGTACAGCTATTAAGGGACGAGATGATAATCAGGCAGCATATGAAGCTTGACACGCAGACACTAATATCTTGTACACGTGGCACTCATTTACAAAATTAAACCGACTAAATTGTGGAAATCACTGCTTCTCACTGGCATAAGCAAATCTTATTGTTTGGACGATCCAGTCCTTTGATTCTTCGACGCTTGTTTTTGAGACATGACAATTTAATTTTTTTTGTCATTTTTAACCGTCCAATGAATGTTCACCGATCTGATGGTCAAATAATCAAATAAGATTTTTCTTTTGGTTCTTGTCACATCTTGTTTCAGAAGATAGTCTAGACAGTTTGATTTGGCTTCTCATATGTTGAGTATTCAATTTGATTGTGCCTGTGCATCATGTATCATATCTTCTGGAGTATCAAAGTTTTTCACCAGTTTTGATGACGTAAGTGCATATGCCACTCGCCGCCGGAAAGGACGCAGATTCCCTGTGTCACCCCTGCATTAATGCCCGTTTGATTTCCAATTACACGGTGTATATGCAACCAAATGGGGGTAATTATTACTTTAATTTCTGTTCGATTAGATAAGGGCTTTTTTATTTTTTATGTACTACAATTGAGGAGGGTACACATTTTTTATGGCCCACTATGATACATGTGGCTTATCCACATTTTCTATCCATTTTGCAAGGTGATTGTAGGACATGCACTCAAAATCAAGGCAAATCCAAAGCCCAAGTAGACCACGTGGTATGAAATAGTGGTTTAAATATATACCATAAAATTGTTTATGATCATGATTTCTTATGGTGTGGGCCACTTGAACCTCAGATATACCTCATTCATCTAAAATATTCTGTCAAGCTATGTGGATGGCATGGATATGTGACAGAGATCATAATAGACCTTATGAATATATGACTATTTTTTTTTACACATACTTGTAAAGAATGAATACTCTTTGCATCGAATATAAGAAAATTGTAATAACTACGTACTTAGTATCCATTTACCTCCATTTACACCATGCAAGTGAAAATCAAACACGTCCTAAATTCTCGTCGGGAAAAGCTAAGTGGGGTCCACTCGGCTGTACATGAGAAATCCTTGATGTATGTGTCTACATCCACACTGTCCATCTATATTGTAAACTGAATTTAGGTCATGATGTAAAAATATATTCAAATCTCAGGTGGACCGTAGTATAGGGAATAGTAGTAATTGACTGCTAAAATCTTTTAGTGGGTCACAAAAGCTTTGGATTAAGATGATATTTGTGTAGTTTCTTGGTATAGGTATTTTTAATCTTATTAACAGGTTGGATGGCAAATAAGTGGACTCCACCAAGTTTTTTTTAATGGTGGGGATTCAATCACGCTGTTTCATGTGGTGTGGTGTACTTAAGATTGGGACATGCTTCATTTATGCGCTAAAATGAACTTTGAAAATGGCTGGACGGTGTGTATTTAAGGCATATACATCACTGTGAGCCCCACAGGTAGGGGTCCCACCCAACTGGGTGGATACGGGTCTCACCCAATCTGCTCCAAGTAGATAGATTAGAAGCTCCTCCGAAAGTGAGATAGATTAAAAACTCAAGTGCAGCTGCACGGCAGGAACGGTGAGGATTGACCGTACATTGTTGAAACTTTATTGTGGTCCACCTGCATGTTTATCTGGGGAGCGAAGGGTAACACCTTAGTCGGTGTTACCCCTACCGTGTGGGGCCTACCTTGATGTATTTTTGTATATCCATGCTGTCCATCTGTTGTCACGCCTAATGCTAGGATGAGATCCAAAATTATAAGAAGATCCAAATCTCAGGTGGACCATACCAATAAAAAGAGTGATGAATAATCATTAAAAGCATTTTGTGGGCCACAAAAGTTTTAGATTCAACTGATATTTAAATTTTCCCTTCATCCAGACCTTCATGATATTATGAAGAGCTTGGATTGCAAATAAACATTACCAAAACCTTACGATGGGCTCCTTGGAATTTTTAATGGTGGACTCTCAATCGGCACTGTTTCCAGTGGTATGGTCCACTTGAGATTTGGATTTGCATAATTTTTTGCATACCATCCTAAAATGGGCTGGAGAAACAGATGGACAGCGTGGATATATAAAATACCATCCATGTGAGCCACACGGTGGGGGTAACACCCACTAAGCTGTTCTCGGGGTAACACCTAATTTGCTCCCGTTTATATGTCATCCAAATATTTTATAAGGTCATTCGCGCTGTATGGACTGCAAAATCTAAGCCTCGTACAAAACCTTTGTTGCCATAAGTATTCTCACGGTAGTACAATCCCCACTGTTTACTCTAGCGTGGCCCAATTGATTCTTGGATATGCCTCATTTTTCGTATCATGTCCTGGAATGAGCTAGAAAAATGGATCTACGGAGTGGATTTCTCACAAACATTACAGAGGGCCCCACCTATTCCACGTTGCGCCCTGAGAGAACCAGGTGGTCCCCTGCAAGTCCGAATCGCCCAAACGCTGCCATTGGTCGGTGGTCTGTGAGCCCCACCATGAGCGGTTGATCGCCACTGTTTTCAGTGGTGTGGTCCACCTGATATTCAGACATGCCTCATATTTCATATCATTCCCTAAAATAAGCTGGAAAAATGAATGAACGGCGTGGATAAAACATATACATTATAAAGGGCCCACAGATCACCAACCAGTAGCCACTGACAGAGTATGCCATCCCCGTCCCCGTTCCCCGCCTCTGTCGCGAGCGGGCATTCAGTGTCCATTTCTTCCCTAAGCCACCCATCCGCATATTTTGGAATGAGGACTGGAGCTATTCTCTAAGTTTTCTACAGTACATTCCAGTGTATTTCTATTTCTTGTACGTCAGGACCATATAAGTTGAATTTGGGTTATATTTAAATGATCCAAACCGTTTAAACGAATGATGGGGCCTCATAGTGGATGGATGGTGCACGAAATATCCTTTAATACTGGAAAAGCATGTCAATGGCACACAAAACAAGGGCTAAAGGAGACGGTATATATTCAAAGGTGACTAAATAACCGAATCTAAGACCTTTTTTTGATGCCTCTTTCTGCACTGAGGCCCATCAATTAACTGTTTGGATCCCAGATCCAAAAATTAAAGTCCCCACGTAAAAATAACAATGCTTCCGGATGTATTATAGGGTAAAAGAAAAATTTGATGCTCTGACAGAGGATGATGGATGATACGCAGGCACTAAGAAATTAGCTAGAAATTGCACACATGACATACCATATATGAAATCAAAAATCCGAATTATGGTATCAAGTGCAGTTGCATTATTAACAAAAAACTAAGGTTATTTAATTATCTGAAAAGCGGATTGGCGGACATTTATTGGACGGTTAAAAACGAAAGGTATCCAGCAGTCCTATTTTCACCAACAAGGGTCAACGAATCATAGGTTAGCATTACTCAGCCAATGTGATATTAGGATTATAACTTGGCGACAGTTGGCAGCACAATCTGGTCAGTTTAGTTTTAATTAATGTATGCCAGGTGTACAAGTTCCGAGTGCCTGTGTATCAAGCGTCATACGCAGCCGGAGTATGTATACCAGGTCTGACCAATCTACCCTCCTTATTAATCAGAATTGCGGCGTGTGAACGCGACTGCCACTGGTTTTTACGTAATTTCACCTCATTGGATGAATACCACGACTAAAATTAGACCAAATGGTCTGCGGACTGGACGCGGTTTGGCACGTGACGCTGCCAGGAGCGGACGCCGTTTGGCTACTGACGCTGCTACTAGCTACATGTCGGTGCTATGTGGGCCCACAATGATGTATGTGTTTTTATCTACGCCGTTCATCTATTTTCTTAGATAAGTTTATGGCACGAGCCCAAGAAATGAGATCGATCCAAATCTCAAATGGACCACACCACAAGAAATAGTGTTGATTGAATGCTCCCCATTACAAACTTTTCGAGTGCCACAAAAGTCTAAGATGATGCTGATATTTGTTTTTTTTTTTTTTTTTTCCCTTCGGGTCTGTTTTACCTGATTAAGAGGTTAAATAAATATTACAGTAGGCTCTAGAGGGTTTTAGAATGATAGACATTCAAATCACTACTGCTTTCCTTTGTAGCAGGGTCCACCTGAGATTTACATCTGCCTCATTTTTTAGATTAACCCTAAAATGAGCTGCAAAAAAAAATGGACAGCATGATAAAACAAATTCATCATGATGGGCCCACAGGGCATACTCGTTTTTTAAACCCGGCATCAAAATAAACCGTTGAAAACGATGGTGATTGAATGTCTCCATCCATTCATTTTTGCAAGATCATTTTAAGGCATCATTCTAAAAATGATGCAGATCCAAATCTCAAGTGGCCCATATACATAGTAAATAGTGGGGATTGAATGGCTACCGTTGAAAACTTCTTCTGTGCCATAGAAGTTTTGGATGGAGCTGATTTTTATGTTTTCCCTTCATCGATGTCTGTGTTAACTTATGAACAGGTTGGATAGCAAATAAACATGGCGGTGGTCCCTAGCAGGTTTCAACGGTGGGCATTCAATCTCCACTGCTTCCTGTTGTCTCCACCTTCCCCCTCAAGTATACACGCACTCTCTCTCTCTCTCTCTGCTATTGTCATACACACGCATGCACCTACCTCACCTCGGAGGCTTTTCCTACCAGAGACCCCATTCTTCTTTCAGTTTTCTGGCTTTCATTTTTCCTCTCACACCACCGATCGCCTTTCTAGCAGAGCCGTCGGATTGAATATCGACGATAGAGAAGAAGTAAAAGAGCCGTAATATTACTTTTCCGTCAAGGGCACTTCGGGAAGAGAGGAAATAGGAGAGCCACAGCTTTCCTCACCAGGTTTCCCCTCCCTCTCTTTCTCTCTCAATCTGTTCTTCTTCGCTTTCCATCTTTCCACCCGCTAACTTCGTCCGAGGGTATTTTCGGCTTTTCCTCCCCGAGATTGTACGGACAGGGCCGCCGTTGGAATTTCAGCAGGCGCAGGCGAAGCCGCAGGCGTTTTTAGGGTTTCTGGAGGATCTTATGATACTTGATTTCGGTTTCTTTGTACTTTATTTGATTTTCGGATTTGATGTCGTAGAAATGATCGGTTTGCTGTAAATTCAGCATTTCTTGAATGGATTTTGGTTGAATATTCATGTTGTTTGAATTCGAGTCATGGATGCTGAATTGCAGTAGAGATTAGGATTTCCGATGATCTTGGTCACTGTAGTTGGAAAAGAAGCTTTGTTTCTTTTGGTACTTTTGTAAATGGAGATCGGTTTTCCAGTAATTATGGAGCGGTGTGTGTATTTCCCGGCATTGCAATTTGATATTTCCAGTAGTTAGGATAAAGGAAATTTCTCTACCTTGGTAATCGGCATTGGTCGAAACAGGATGCCCTTTTTGGGTATTATGGCCCACCTTGATCATCTTGCGATACACATCATGTTTATTCGACTGCATCATATCAAGGCACCAGTTTCTTGTTCTACTACAAAATTACAAGAGAAACTGTAAGGTGATTCACGCGAGGGAGATTGAAGAGGTGATTTCTGGTACATGTGGCAACATGGCGGATGTGTGAGAACATCCGGCCATTCATCAGACCGTCGGGAGCCTGATCTTAGTCAGGAGTTAGTCTGGTCCTCTCCTCAACCTCAGCTGTATTTAGAGAGATATTGTTGGTCTTGGTGGCCGGGAGCCTGATCTTAGTCAAGAGTTAGTCTGGTCTTCTCCTCAAGGGTCCTCAGCTGTATTTAGAGAGATATTGTCGGTCTTGGAAAACTACCATTGGCATGTGGCTGGCTTGGTTTAGTAGAGGATGTTCACAGTGGGGTCCATCATATGATCGACCCCTATAATGCACGTGTGCCTTGCAGGTATGCGTGTTGTGAATTTGCCTCTTCATTTCTAAAGTCACAACTCTCATCATGGTACACTTGATGTCTTCTGAGAATTGGGTGTGGACATGTTGCTTTTAGAAAAATCCAAAACAGAAGTGTTGCTGGACAATAACAGATGCCATTTTTTTTTTCTTGCCATGAGTGATTATTTTCAAACAAACTGATGTCACCTGCAAAATTATCTTATGTGTTGTTCAGGACTTGTTAATGAGTTGAATGGGAGTTCTAGCTATTTCTTTATCGCCCCTTTATAATTTCGAATTCATGCTGTAAGGTGGGCTACTGCACTTTGAGATGTGGACTCTATTCTGGCACCAAGTAAATAATTGTATGTATGGGTGCTAACTGGAAAATATCTGCCACTGAATGATCCTAACCGTTTGGTCGGTCTGCTTTAAACCATTTTCTGTGAGCACCCATTTTTATTGGATGGCTAGGACTGCCTGATAGGAGTAATTGGGTCATGGGTCATCCCAGGATGGGGGTTTGTCACTTAAATAGCTAAGGTTTCTGAAAGGGGAGCCCAACTGTACCCCTTTCTGCGTTGAACAAAGAAGTGCCTTGTCTTTAATTCGGCATTGTATAATACGGCTTCTGTATAACCCTCTGATATGGTTATTAGTTTGGCCACACGCTAAATGAGTCTCCCTTCTGGTTTCATCCATGTTCATGTTGTAATTAGGCAGTGTAAGTTGTGCATGTAGAGGAACCAGACTGCCTCACCTTTAATTTGTTTTTCAGTGACCTTATTTCCTTGAAGCTTCAAATCCTTATCAGTTACTTTTTAGAACCACGGGGGGATGGGATTCCAGTTTGAATGCTCTCTATGTAGCTTACACTGCTTGCTATGGAATTGCTGATCGTAAGTCTAGTTACTTCGTTTTGTGCATGGACTGCAATCTCATCTTTTCTTTTTTTCTTTCCTTTTCTTTCTTTTTTTGTTCATGCCTTTCCTGCCATTTTATTCTTGTAGTTAATTGATATGGGACCCGCAAATGCTGTTCATCCTTTTCCCTTGTAATCGTTAATTGGACCCTTTTCAAACCACACGGCCAAACTTACATCTGCCACGTTCATGTTTATAGCTTTTACTAGGGATAGGATGGGATGACATATGGTGTCAAAATGGATCATATATATTTTAGACTTTTACACTGTTCTGCTAAACTATGCCCTAAAAGTTTAACTGAGTGTACCTTTAGAGCGACTTGCTCTTGATTACAGGCTAACCAAGAGCTACAAGCGTTAGTTCACGGTTTGACAGTCTTATTGTTTTGTTCCCGAACAACGATCATTCATTACGGCCGGCCCGACCAAACACTGAAAGTCCGGTCCGGGCAAGCAAGATTATGGAACTGATCTGACCGATCATGGATGGAATGAAAGATGGAAGGGCCTTGTCGTCTAGGCGTTCCCTGCTGCTCCAATCTCCCCTACGCCTAGGACGTTGTCTGGGCCAAGAGCCATAGTTAGTTGCTGTTTCCATTTTTTTGTTTTTTCTCGTTGTTGATACCGGCAAGACCCAGCCAGATGATGTCTGCTGGTTGGTAGTGAGAGGACTCTTAGTACCCGCATACCCAAAAGGGGGCGCTGGTTAAAAAACAATCATTTGATTTTGTTTCTTGCTCTCCCTTAGCAGCGGGAAAGGAGTCTATCTATCTGCCTAGCTTTGGTAGATTTCCCCCAACGCAATCCACAAACTGAAATTCCACGAATCCCTTGGTGGATAAGTCCGACGACTCAGCAGCAGTGCGGAATTGAGTTTCTGATCTAGTTGCTTTTGCTTTTGATTACGGGCCTCTTAACATGTATAGGCTGAACTGTTTGGTCTGGAATTCATTATATTGATCAAAATGAAGAAGCTAAGAGACAAACTATTTCCTTCAGTATTCTAGTGGCAACCAAATAACAACCTGACCACTGAAACTGATCCCGACTCCTCACCGAGTGTTATCAATATCATTCATTCAGATTATTTCTTGTATCCCTGCACATGTTGGTGTGGGTTCTGGCATTTTTAACTAAAACCTCCACGCCACCTTAAAGCAACTGAGTAGAGAATCCAATATGAGTTTGTTTTTGGTTGCTGGCAGCTAAAAGCCACTTTTGTTTTTAAAAGTTCCTGATGTAGATCATCAGCTTGGTGTTTTCTTTTTCTTCAAAAATTTAAAATCTGTTGCTCTGTTATAAAAAAGAAAGTGACTCAGTCATATTTTGAACAGATGAAAAAAATAAAATTATCGGATCAGATGAAAACTGTTCTGAACATTGCTTTAAATATACAGGTTACAGTTTATTCTTTCAACTTGCTAACACATCATGGATGCATGTTGCATTTTATTATTTTAACATGCTAACATGTGCACATATGTGAAGATTTTAGAGAACGTAGAGAGATTGTAGAGAGAGAGAGAGGTAGGAAACCTTAGAGCTCAAAAACGTGAGAGCTCAATTCTATCTTATTTTCTTTTTATATGTAGGGTTTCCCCTATTTACAAATAACATCCTAATAAACACAAAATTACACATAAGACCCTTATTTTGCATATTTACAGATAAACCCCTACATGATAAGAAAAATGTTCCAACACTCCCCCTCAAGTTAGTGTATGAATATTAGTCATACCCAACTTGCCAGACATGTCTTGTAGCATAGGAGAACTGAGAGCCTTTGTAAAGATATCTGCTAGTTGTTCTGTTGATTTGACAAATGGTGTACTCAACATGCCAGAAGAAATCTTCTCCTGAATGAAGTGAATATCGACCTCAATGTGCTTGGTCCTCTCATGGAGAACTGAATCAAAGGCAATATGTATAGTAACTTGATTGTCACAATAAAGTGGGCTAGTAGAGGAAATGGAGAATCCAAGTTCTACCTCTCCATTATGGACCTCGACCACAAGATTTCACATGCCCCATGGGCCATAGCCCGATATTTTTCTTTTGTATTTGATCTAGATGCAACGGATTGCTTTTTGCTTCTCTAAGTCACCAAGTTCCCTCCAACGAATGTACCATAGCCAGAGGTAGACTTTCTATCTGTTGGGCAACTTGCCCAATCGGCATCAGAGTACCCAACAATATCAACACGTCCATGATTAGCATAGAAAATGCCACATCCTGGACATGACTTCAAATATCTCAGAATGCGATACACTGCATTTAGACGAGATGATCTTGGTGAATGCATGAATCTACTGACAACGCCAGTTGCTTGAGTAATGTTTGGTCTTGTGATGGTTAAATAGATCAACTTGACAATCGACCTCTAGTACAGACCGGATCAGTAAGAATATCATCTTCAGATGCATGTAATGAGCGCTTTTGATCCATTGGAGGTGAAGCAGGACGGGCTCCAAGTTTGCCAGTCTTACTCATTAGATCAAGAGTATACTTTCTTTGAGATATGAAGATGCTTTTGGACGAACGAGCAACTTCAATACCTAAGAAGTATTGAAGAAGACCAAGATCCTTAATGTCAAACTCCTTGCCCAGCATCTGCTTAGTATGTTCAATAAATTTCAAGTCATCCCCAGTGATGACAATACCGTCCACATACATGAGTATGATGGTGCGACCCTCTTGCTGAGTATGAATAAACACAATGTGATTTGACTGACATTGGTTGAATCCAAAAGAAAGAATTGTAGTACTAAACCGTGCCAACCACGCTTTTGGAGATTGCTTAAGGCCATAGAGGGCCTTTTTCAGCTTACACACTTTTCCTGTCTCCCCCTTAAGTTGAAAACCAAGCGGAAGATCCATATACACCTCCTTAGTAAAATCACCATGAAGAAAGACATTCTTGACATATAGCTGAAATAATGGCCAGGAGAGATTCGCCGCCAAGGAAATAATCAGATGAACAAAATTTAACTTGGTAACATGAGAGAATGTCTCAGTATAATTCATGCCATAGTTCTGAGTGTAACCCTTAACAACTAGGTGAGCCTTGTATCTTTCAATTGAACCATCCGCCCGATACTTTATAGAGTGCACCCATTTGCATCTAACAGTATGCTTTCCCACCGGTGAGGGGACAAGGTCCCAGGTGCCATTCTTATCCAACGCAACCATTTCTGCCTCCATTGCACGCTTATACTCAGGGACTGTAATAGCCTCAAGAGTAGGCTTGGGAATAGAAGAAGAAGAAATAACAGCCAGGAAAGCATGATATGATGGAGACATAGTGGCATAAGAAAGAAAATTAGAGATAGGATTCAAGGTTGGATGATGACTACGAGTGCGAGATGCCACAGGTGATGATGGAGAAATAGGATTGAGGGAGTTACCTGAGGTAGGAAGAGAAATTACCGGTGGTGGTCTCTACTTTCGGCGGACATAGGTAAGTATCTGCTTAGGTGCCACCGCAGAAATAATAGGTGGAGCATCAACCAAAGGCATAGGTAAGGAGACTTGCATATCAGCAACATCCACGGAATTAGATGTAGAGAAGAAGAGACGTTCTTCAAAAAAGGTGACATCCATGGAAACATAAATTTTTTGAGAACATGAATCATAACACCTATAACCTTTGTTTTGAAGAGAGTAACTAAGAAATACACACTTGATTGATCGGTTATCGAACTTGTCTCTCTTTGGGCTCCGTACGTGAACAAAACAATCACAACAGAAAACCTTAGGAGGAATAAGAGAGAGAGGACAATCAGGGTGTATGAAACAAACTTTTACCATTTAGAACATGTGAATGCATATGGTTACTTAAGTAGCATGATGTCAAAAGAGCAGCAGACCAGTATGACTTAGGAACCTTCATAACAATCAAAAGCGAGCAAGTCACCTTAAGAAGATGATGATTTTTGCGCTCAGCCACCGCATTTTGCTGGGGTGTGTAAGCAGTGAACTGATGATGAATGGCATGTTCTTGAAGATAAGAGGTAAAATTTTTCGATACATACTCACCCTCATTATCAGAACTAATTGTTTGAATATTACAATCATACCGTATTTTGATCATTTGATGGAATGATCAAAACAAGTGTGGAAGTTCATCACGCCGCTTCATCAAGTATACCCAAGTAAGACGGGAAAAATCATCAATAAAAGTAACAAAATAAGAAAAACCATCAAGAGACATAACTGGATTAGGACCCCAAACATCAGAATGTATTAAAGCAAACATTTTAGTAGTACATTGTGCAATGACAAGAAAAGTAGTTTGAAGATGTTTACTAAACTAACATGCTTCACATTGAAGAGATACATCATCCAACTTATTAAATGCAGGAACTAAAAAGCGTAAAGTCTGAAAAGACACATGACCAAGACATGCATGCCACAATGCAACAAACACCTTTTGAGACTCTAAAGTACTAGAAGCAGAAATAAACGAAGACGATGGAGCAGAAAAACTACTAACAAAAAGCTCCCCTTGACACAAAAAGTAGAGACCACCACACTCATAGCGCACACCAATAGTCCTCCTTGTACTCAAGTCTTGAAAGAGACAATAAGATGGAAAGAAAATCAAACAGCAGTTTAAGGCTTTAGTGAGACTACTAACAGAGATTAAATGTGCGCTAAATTTAGGAACATAGACGACATTGGATAGGGTGAGAGAAGGAGACAAAGAGACAAAACCAATATATTCTACTGATGTGGACATTCCGTCAGCAAGACGAACTAAACGATGACAATCAGTGGAACTGGAAGGAATAAGATAACTATGCTCACGAGTCATATGATCTGAGGCTCTCGAATCAATAATCCAGGTCCTAAGAGATGAAGATGCATGAAGTGAAGTACCTGTGTTCGCAATGAAGGAGGAGGCAGAGGGCTGTGAGGCAGAAGAGGCAGAAGGTGTGGATTGGGCCTGAAGAGTCTGGAGTTGCTGAAGATCGAAAATATTAGCCCGAGTCATGGTGACAGTATCTATCTGATTTGAAGGAGGAGATTAATAAAGAGAAAGGTCACCTAGAGTATCGGATGTGACTCTAATCTCATTAGAAGTCGCAATATGAGTAGCATGGCGACCATGTAATTTAAAACACCTTTCCCGAGTGTGTCTAGATCCATTGCAATAAGTGCACATAAATCTCCCGCGGCCATGACCACGTCCTCTGTCAAAGGCTCCTTAAGTGTCCAAGCCACCATTGCGACTCTCAGATGGAATAGTGGTAGATGTAAAAGCAGTCCTTTCTTGGGTGAGAACTGGTGTTGTCATCACCCGTCTGTGTGCCTCCTCAGTATCAACGATGGAATAACTTGTCTGGAGTGAAGGAAGTGGATGTGTAGCAACTAACTGAGTGCGCAGTGCCTCATACTCACTACTCAAGCTTGCAAAGAACTCATAAGTTTTGGCTTCATCTTTCCATGTCTTCACGATTTCTGGACTGCAACTATCTGGTAGTTCACCCAGAGGCTGTAGGTGGCTTAACTCCTCCCAATGGCCTTTCAAGGCCCCAAAATACTTACTAACATACATATTCTCCTGAGTGAGAGAGTAAAGTTCCGTAGTCAATTGGAAGATGCAGGGCTTATTTGAAACAGTTACATAAGTATCATTTAGAGACTTCCACAGATCAGATGCAATCTCATAAAAGAAGTAAGCAGAAGCAATACTGTGCTCCATAGAATTGAGAATCCAGCCCATCACGATAGCATTCGAAGAATCCCACACATCTATCTTTGCAGAATCAACACATGGTGAAATGGAAAATCTTTTGGAAGTGCCAGTGAGAAACCCAAGCTTTTCCTTCCCAATAACATACATTCGGACAGCCCAGGACCATAAAAGAAAGTTACTCCCATTGAACTTGGTGGAAGTAATGGAGAGAGGTCTCTTAGAATGATGTCCAACAACCTTGGGATCCATAGATATATGAAATCACAGATAAAATAACACTAACAAGAGATACAAATCATAAGAGGGTTGCAGGATTATACACTGAGCAGATGGTGTATGTGCAGCGCCCACAAAAGGGAAAAATAGTCCAGCCGACCCCTACTTTTGACAAAATCATCATGTATATGCATCGAATTTGCCCGAAACCACTTCCAATGTGTAGATTTTCCAAAAACAGTCCAAACAATATAGGTTTTGTATATCAAAAACCCTTGATTAAGAAGAAATCTGAAGAATGGATGATAGTTGGCCGGTTTGCAGAAGAACTTAGAAAATGCAAGAAAAATATCAAACGATCCCAAAAATTTTAAGAAAAATCATCATTAAGCTCCTCTCATTTGGCCGCACGAGGTGGAGGTGGATTTGACCTAACCCGATTGTACGACTGACGTCAGTAGGGGTCTGGGATGGGAAGTCTTCTCCTCTTTAGCTCATTGAGATCTTCTTTCAACCTTGATTGCAACGTGGCTCTGATACCATGAAAATTTTAGAGAACGTAGACAGATTTTAGAGAGAGAGTGAGAGAAATAGGAAACCCTGGAGCTAAAAAACATGAGAGCTCTATTCTGTCTTATTTTCTTTTTATATGTAGGGTTTCCCTGATTTACAAATAACATCCTAATAAACAAACACAAACTTACACATAAGACCCCTATTTTGCATGTTTACAGATAAACCCCTACATAATGAGAAAAATGTTCCAACAACATGCGCATGCAGACACACTAAATCTGATTTATTTTGGCAATGAATATTTGTTCATTCACCTTGTCTGAGACATGCTACTCACATCTTATTCTTTAGCTGTTTATGTACTAATTTTAATGAAGGGAGCTTCAGTAAAGTTAATTAGCAACAGGAATCTTATTGTGAACTTGAACTCTTTGCTTCTATGTAAGCATCAATGCAACTGCATTGAGAGGAAAAACTATGGAGTTTTTTTCTTTTAATAATTTGAGAGATAAGTGGTGGATATCTGCCTTTTTACATCGTCAATGAGTATAATGAGAATTCAATTGAAAATGTTCTAACTTTTCCATTGACTTGGATTGGTTTATGGCGCTTTCATTTGGAGCGATGTTGGCAGAAATGAGACATCGTTTTTCTTTGTAAACCACACCTTTAAAACATTTATTCTTTTTAGGCTGTTACTTATTTCTGGAGTGCTGAAATGTACAGGCACAACAAAAGATGCAGTGTGCCCTTAGGAGAACCAGTCGCAATGTTGAAAAGGTTGCAGATGGAAGAAGCACTCTATCAAAAAAGTCTCTCGGACGAAGCAGTCCCAAATTTTATCCAAAGGTGGTGTCTTCATTTGTTGCAGTATTCATTAGCTGAAAAACTGAAGTCCTCAAATAGATTTGTAGAGTTAATTTTGCTGTCTATGTGGCATTACTGATTATTGATTCACATTCTTTCTCCAGGACCCCGAAGTACCTGATTTCTTTTGGAGGGATTCTGAACAAAGGTAATGTGGTTAGGTTGGTTGCTGTGAGTTTGTTGTGATAGCTTGCATCCAATTTCATTACACAGATTGGGTGGATTTAAGCATCAGTGAATCAGTGATTTGTTATTTTTTCTTCAATCTCATGGTGAGCAGTGTCTTCTTTTCTTCTGTTTTGATCTAGTAATGATTTTTATTAGCTCTATATCCTTTGAAATTCCATCATATTGTGTCTAGTTTATGGTTAATGTAACCCCATTCTGCAAATAAGTAATCAGCGATGCATGGTGAACATCTCAAAAAAAAAAAAAAAGATGTATGGTGAACTTATTTATTATTATTATTTTTTTATCTTCAGATGGAAAAC
Source organism: Liriodendron chinense (assembly GCA_003013855.2). Classification (NCBI taxonomy): domain Eukaryota; kingdom Viridiplantae; phylum Streptophyta; class Magnoliopsida; order Magnoliales; family Magnoliaceae; genus Liriodendron; species Liriodendron chinense. Next base: position 118,352 of record ML058513.1, on the reverse strand, counting down.
ATGCATTAGGGATTGACATCTTTGAGTGAATCAGACATTTTCTCAAATGTACTCTACGGCATTTTTTTTAATTATAAAAAAGCAGTTATTATTATTATTATTTTTTTTCTTTTTCCTTTTCTTCCTGACTGCTGTTTAAGCTTCTTCTTTGTGCCTAGCAGTTTTCCTGGCAACTGCCCCTTCATGACCTTATTTTGCTCACGTACTCTTGGGGCCTGTGTTTAATAGTGGGTCCGAGGTTAATATTGGCTGGGATTCTGCATGCGAGTGGTGTCAATATCAGACTCCAGCATATCCTGTTCCAAGAGCCTGCGTAAAACGGGAAGGTAGATGTCTGGTTGGCAGCTGTTCTAAGAACTTTTGCCAATTTACCATGCAAAAGGCAACCCCAAATTGCTGGGAGAAAAGCTAAGATCATGATGATGTTTAAGCAACTCCCGGCTGCATGCAAGTGTGATGGGGATCAGATCCTTAAAGTTTACCGTAGGAGAGAGAAAACTGATGAGAATGATGTGGGCCCCATTTATGAAGACTGGCTCATAAGCTTTAGGACTTGTATCTGCATGTCCAAGAAGGCCCATGGCTGTCTAAAAAACCCATAGATTGGACCTATAATCTTACTACACCAGCAAGTCATATCTTTATAGGAAGTAGTTTTCATTTAAAAATTTTCTAGGAAGTCAAATAGTCTTTTGCTCTAAGGTAGAGGATGTTTTTGGAAATTATTGTCATTTATTAGTCCTGTTTGGGCTAAAGCTTTAGTTCTCCTAATTTGTTAGTTCTCCTTGAAACTAGAATGTCTTTTAGATTTCCTAAGCCTTTAAGTTAATTTATGAAGGTTCTATTGAGTCTATAAAAGGGGAAGGCCATGGCTTCTAAACCATACTAGATTTGAGACTGAATGAATAGTTTTGTTAATGGTGTGGCTCCATAATTATTTTTTTAGGTGAGACTCATAGAAAACCTTAGTGAGACTCTAAGGTATATCCTTTACCCTTCTTACTTTGTCTCTTTCTTCTATACCAGTTGTTTCCCTGCTTGGTTTTACTTCTCATATAGTCATATGTTTCTAATCAGACCTTCAACTCTTAACTTTCGAGTTCTAAACCTTCTTCTATTTGCCCCTATTACCCTTTTAAGCCCTCCATTCCACCCTTCTTTTACCACCTCAGCAGTCCCCTCTTTAACCCTCTTTAGCTATATCAGTCATCTTTGGGTGCACATCAGTGGAGGGTGTTCAGTCCTCATATTAAGACGTTTGTCCTACATCAAAGTGGTTGGGTAATTGACCTTTTTTTCTTTTTTCTTTTAATGAAAGATAATAAAGACTTTCATTAAGAGATAAAAAGCTAAGATGGCGCAAGATACAAACAAAACATGAAAACACATGCAACCCAAAAAGAGAGAAAACAAAAGTACATATTTTCAAAACATCCCATGCTCATAGCCCACTCAATTACAAGATACATTGCATTACTAGCAAGTAGCAATCCATTCCTCTCTCCTGCTTTCATTTCGGTGGTATCTTCCATTTCTTTCACCCCAAATCAACCATAAGCCTATCTCTTAAAAAAGAAGACCATATGCTAGTGAGAAGACAAAACCTTCATAGCATGTTAGCTTCTTTATGAAAACCTACCCCGTGCCAAGCTGCAAACAAGTCTCTGATGTCGGAGGGCATGGACCAAGCCAAATTGAATCTTCTAAGGATTGCAGCCCACAATAGGCTAGCGAAAGGACAATTTATAAATAGATGATCAACCGATTCAGAGCTAGACATGCACATGAGGCATATATTACAGATTTGCAATGATTGCTGTTGGAAACTATTGATCTTCAAGATTCTTTTCCTACCCACAAGCCACCCAAAGGCCCCCTATCTTCGAAGGAGCACCATAGTGCCACACACAACCAGTTTGCCCAAACTTTGGACCCTTCTTTTGAGACATGGAGTAGAAAGATCAGACTGAGAATTGACCCAACTTTTCTTTCTTCCATACCATGTTATCACACTTTTTGCCTGCCGGGCAGCAAAGGTTCAAACACTCTAGGAGAGGCAAACTCGGCCACATTATCCCAGAGATATTGGCGACATGATGGAGACCGCACCTCAGACTCTCCACATAAAGAATAACATCTAGCAACCATGATGCTGCGATCTGGAGCAAGGCGAGCTATCTTCGGAAATCTGATGTAAAAGGTGAGTCTTCCCTCCAAACATCCTCTTGAAAACGAATCTTCTCGCCATTCCCTAAGGAGAAAACCGTGCCTTCCTTGAATTTATCTTTCACGCCGGATATCCCTTTTCAAACTGTCGAGGCTCTATAAAGTGAGGACTCCCTAGTCCATCACCCTCCCTCAATGACCCATATTTACTAGCAACAATCTCCCTCCAAGGAGCCACCCTTTCTGAGTCAATCCACCCCCGCCATTTTCCCAAGAGAGCCAAATTCATCAATTTCAAATATCTTATACCGGCCCCACTCTTCGTAGCAAAACTGCCACCACCATGTTCCTAAGAGAGCCAAATCCATCAATTCCAAGCCTCTTATGCTTGCCCCACCCTCTTCGTAGGGTTTGACACCTCACCCCACTTCAGGAGATGGGATTTTTTCTTTTCTTCCTCGTACCTCCAAAGAAAATTTCATCTTAGCCTTTCCAAATGGGCTAAAACGAATTTCGGGGATCCGAAAGCAACATGAAGTAAAGAGGCAAATTTGAGAACACTGCTTTAATGAGAGTAATCCGAATTCCAAGAGACAAATACCCCCAATTCCATCCCACCAATTTTCTTTCAAATCATTCCACAACCTTGTCCCAATTCTTCCGAGCATGTAATCCAAGAAGCCCCAATGCACGTGGTCGTAGGTCTTTTTACTATCCAACTTCCAAACCACCCCTTTTAGCCCTTATGTCTTGAATCAATGCACTCATGAGTCATGAGCAATAAGAGCCTTATCCAAGATTTGCCTCCTCTCCATGAAAGCCCCTAAGTTCTCAGAAATTACACTTTCAAGAACACTGCAAAATCAAGTCGCAAGAACTTTAGCAAGGATTTTATACGGTCCACAAACTAGGCTAATTGGTCTAAAGTCTCTCAAACTTTCCGCCCCTAATATCTTTAAGATGATAACAATCAAAGACGCCCCCATTTATGAGGAGAGTGACCCCTAGTGAAAAACTTGGGCAAGAAATTCATTACATCAAATCCAAATCCTCATGAAAGAAAGCTAGTGGAAAACCATTTGGACCTGGGGCTCTCTCTTCTTAAAGAAAACATAGTATCTTTAACTTCTTCCTCTGAGAAGGGGCTCTTAAGCGAAGTCGAATCCGGGCTAGAAATGCAATTGAAGTTCAAGTTGTCCAATCTTGGTCTTTTCCAATTTTCCACTTTGAAAAGATCTTTATAGAACGATGTTTTCAAACATGCCAATTTACTTCTTATCTTTGTTTCGATGTCCTAAGATGGTTTTGTTGAGACTAGAGAGGTTGAGACGAGATTTTTTGTGGAGAGGTGCTAATGTAGTAAAGAAGTTTCATCTTCTTAAATGGGAAGATGTGTGTAAGCCGATTAAGGAGGGTGGAGAAGGTATCAAACCTTTAGGGGAGATGAATATTGCTTTATTGGACAAATGGGTTTGGAGATTTGGTGTCGAGAAAGGAAGGCTGTAGAGAGAAGTAGTGGCCTCTAAGTACGACACGATGGATAACGGGTGGTTTGTGAATACCTCCTACTTATATAGAGCCTTGGCGGTTTGGAAAGTGATAGTGGCGATCGAGCATGTGGTCCGTAGGGGTATATCTTATGTAGTAGGTGATGGGATGCGAACCTGATTTTGGGGAGATGTGTGGTGCGGCAATCAAGCATTACAGGTTATGTTCCCCCAGATTGCTCATCTAGCTCTTGACCGATTCGTTTCTGTGGAGGCCTGTTTTTTTATGGTGGGTGAGGTGGTCGTGTGGTCGCCTCCTTGTCGTTGGAATCTGTTAGAGACTGAAATAGTGGAGTTAGTCTTCTAGAGGCGTTAAAAGTATGTCAAGATAGAGAGCCATTTGGAAGATTTGTTGGTGTGGACTAGAAACGCCTTAGGGATTTTTTTTCGTGAAATCGTTTTTTTAAGTGGTTTCGGTGGCAAGTCAGACTCCTTCGCTTCATCCCTTTCACCATTGGTTCTACGGAGCTCCTTCGAGAGTAGTGATGTTTGTTTGGTTGGTTTGTAGGAAGAGAATCTTAACTATAGATAACTTGAAGAGGAGCAATGATTCTCTCTAATATTTGCTTCATGTGTATGGCAAATGAAGAGACAATTGATCATCTTTTCATCCATTGTCCGATTGCTGGGAAGGTGTGGAGCCATTCTCTGTCATCTTTCAACATGATTTGGGTGATGCCGGGGTCGGTGGAAGAGCTTCTATCGGTGTGGCAAGGAGGCAGTGCGTGTAAAACAGGTAAAGCAAGATGGAGACTTCTCATTGTGGTAGTGTTTTGGGGCATTTGGGGGGCAAGAAATGGGTGTTGTTTCAGGAACCAAGCGGTTTCTGTTGAGGGGGTTATCCTCAAAATCTCGGCTCTCTTAGAGAGGTGGGCCTGAGGGTGGTGGTCATGGGTGGTGTATTCTTTGCTCGTGTTTGAGCTCCTTTAATAAAATTTTGTCAATTCTATAAAAAAAAAAAAAAAAAGAAGATCTTTATAGAAACCAACTACCCCTTTTCACACCTTGTTTTTTTGTTTTTTTCCCCCCTTCTGTCCTCTTTCCTTCCACCACAATATTGCTTAGCTTATTGATTCTTGCCCGAGCACTAGCAATGTTATGAAAAAAAAAACTAGGGTTTTTATTGTCTTATTTAAGCCACGTGGCACGTGATCGGCCTCCATTTAATCTTCTCCACTCATTTGGGGGACACAAGAAACCTATCGATTCTTGACATGATGGCTCGACCTGACTATTCGATCAAGTAAAACTTCCACACCCTATCGGGAGAGCCACCAAATCATGCTCTCCCACCCATTTAATCTTCTCCACTCATTTGGGGGACACAAGAAACCTATCGATTCTTGACATGATGGCTCGACCTGACTATTCGACCAAGTAAAACTTCCACACCCCATCGGGAGAGCCACCAAATCATGCTCTCCCACCCAGCTTGAAAATGCCTTCATACTACCTCGAAGTCGAATTTGGTGACGTCGAAATTACCTCCCACGCACAGCCCTCGGAGCATCTTGCGAGCCTCAGATTACCCGATCCACATCTGAGCCCTTCTTGCTGACACATTCGGGCCATATACCAACATGGATAACCATCGAAACCGATTGGAAACATTTTTCTGCAACATTGAAATGCTGAAAATGCCTCTTTGCTCGATCCCTCCAGCACTGACAACAACGTCCAGGTAGATCCATCCCTTTGACTTAACTCCCCAAAGGGAATCCAATCATCTACGATCAACAGCTTGCTACTTCATTTCCTGAAGCAAGATAACCTGGGTTTAGACCTTTTACAAATGTCCCTGATCTGAACCCTTTTCAGGCAATACCCCAAACCCCTGACGTTCCAAGAGAATCCCGCTGCCCCCTTCTCTCATCCTCAGTTGAATCCCCATTCCCAACCATAATGTTAAGATCAAGGCTTACCAGCTCTCGTCTACCCATCGGAGACCACTGAAGCTTTCTTGGAGACACTTGCTGTTGCATCTATCTTCCTTGGTCTTGAACGAACTGGAATAGGGCATAATAATCCTAATCTCTATCCCCAAATGATACCCTGATATATCTTCCCACATGGCATAATGCTCCTCTGATCTACCATTTCCCTTTCAAAATCTCCACCTGGAAAGCTAAGTTGTTGACTTTTGAGATCCTTGGACTTTCAGATGGACCCTAACAGCATCGAGCACTCCCTCTTCTGCCACTGACATGCGCAGAGGAGCCACCTCTAGAACTTCCTTGAAAGCCTTAGTGTCGTCCCTAGCACTATGAGGACTAAACTCCAGAAAGATGCCATCATTCCCAGGAGTTCCACACTGAAGTGAATCCACCAGCACCTGCTTCCCCATATCAGACGACTAGCAGGAGGAAACATAAGACATCCAACGTTGGTCAATATCTCCCTCATCCGGTGAACATATAGATGATGCTAGCTCAATCTCGAGCATTCGAATGGGCATTAGCTGGAACCCATCAACCGTCTCAGGGAAAAGGGACGAAATATCCTTGGATTGTATAAATGGAGACTCACATGTGCGAACTAAACAAGCATAGTCCAAACATGTCTTGAGAGGTAAACTCCACATGAGATGGTTTCCTTTGATAGTGTGAGCTAAGAACTTGTGTATACCATCCAGTTTCCCTCTTCTGTCATTTATTTAATTTTTTATAACTATAAATTTGTGATCATTGAGCAAATATTAGCTATGGGATTCCTCTCTCTCTCTCTCTCTCTCTCTCTCTCTCTCAATTGGGCAATTATTGGGATCTCTTTTTCCCTTGCTGTCCATGATATACTTGCTTTTGCCTTGATTTTCTCCAAGTCTGGCATAGAGGTAGTTCTTGACTCTGTAATTTCTCTTTCCTCTTATTCATTCACCAGGTGCATTATCTTTTCATTTTTGACGGTTGAACTTGATGCCAACTTGAAAAAATTTGCATCCTTTCTTCTGCCCCTGCAAGGCCCGGAACATAGAAACTGTTTGGGATCTGGAGATCAAGTGAAAATGGATGGTCTTGATCAAGTATCTCAACCACCTGTTTTCTTCTTCCATATTTATGAGCAAAGGGCAGAGGAGAGTGACCCACCAGGTCGTGCATCTTCTGCAAAGTCATTTACCACCAGCAGTTCATCTGTGGCAAATGTTCCAAGTCGAAACAGGGGCTTAGTAAATAGAAGAACTAAAGCTGCTAAAGTTTCTGCCAGTTATTGCCAGCAGAATTGTAATGTATCCAATGATTCTTCTGGATCTGTTTACAATGGTTCTAGTGCTACTTGTTCAGCTGACCTATCCAAGGATGTCCCTAAAGTAGACAAGCCTGTAAAAAGAAGTTCAAAAAAGAAGGTAAAAAGGAAGGGAAAACAGCATAAAAAGCCTTTGTCTTGTAGTATTGATGCAACAGCTGCATGTCAGGAAGGCATCCATAGCACTTCAGCTTTCGAAACATGCGCTGACAATGACTCGGCTTATGGGGAAGGACGTACTTCTGAGAATGCAACAGGATCTGATGTGCAATTTCAAAAGGCTATAGTGGAAAAGGTTGATAATGAGGAAAGTTGTGATGACGTTCTGAACTTTTCTGCAGCTACTACAGCGACCACATCTTGTAGCGACGAGCTGGATGATTTAGAAATGACAGCTTCTTTAGCACGGAACTTTACTACAAACATGAATCACACAACAGGCAAAATTCTATCTAATTTTGGTGAGGAAGCTGCGAATGCACATCTGAAGCGAAGCTGCAATCGTGATGATTTCTGTTCTGGCAATTTTTCTGATGAATATAGTACTCCGATGATTGATTCTTACTCTGATGAAATATCTGCACAAACAGAAACCCTAGAAAGGCTTTCAAATACTATTGATTCAGAAGCATCCTCATTAAAATCAGAAGATGACAACTCATGGAAGAAGGTCTCTGGAAAGTCAAAAAGGAAACCCAGTTCAGGATCAAAGCAAGAGCATAACCACAGTTCCAGGAAGGGGCCTCATACTAGTAAGCCCAACTTGGCTAGGTCAGCAAGGATAAATTTGCAACGGAAGGATGCATCAGAAATTTCGTCACCATTGAATTATCGGAAAAGTGTCACCACTGGCTCAAGATCTATTTGTCGGACTGATCATCGAAGAGTGGGAGTTTCTCCAACTGATCAAGTCGATTTCTGTCCTTCTGAACCACTTCAGAACTCAGAAATTTGCTCAGGTGAAATGAAATCACTGGATAATGTTCTTACTATAGTTTCTGATATGCATGCCCAAACCGCACAGAATCAGATCAGTCCATTGTTTAGGGCATTGAATTCTTCAGAACAAATGTGTCAGCTTGAAGTGGATTCTGATAGTCCCTCTGAGTTCCATAAGGATTTGCCTGGAGATCCTTGTTTTCCAACTGGTAATGCAGGCAACGGACCTGCAAACATAGAAAATGAAGTTCCTCATCCAGCATATTGCAAGAAAGATCATAATTTTGGATCTATCTTGCAGAAGTGGATTCCTGTTGAGAAAAAAGATTCAGTGGTGTTGAAAACAAGCGGAACCAACGATTTACCAACCTCTCATCTTGATGTACCAGCTATTGATGGTTGTTATTTGAGGAACATTGAAGAGAAGTCAAGTGTGAATTCTTACTGTCATGTTTCTTTGCCCAATACTGGAATGACATGCTCGGGCCCCAGTTCTGGAATTGTAGATTGCTCTTCTCCTGGAGATGAGGGGCAATCTGACAAGTTGAGATCTCAAACGCCCACCATACCCAAAGAGCAAAGTAGCATGTGTATCGCATCTAGCTGCTGCTCAACTCATAAGTCGAAAGATCAGAGTGTTTCTGTAATCAAGACTGATTCAGATAAGATAACACAAGTTGTGAATGATGCCTACAGGTTGCAAATAGAATCTGAAGGTGTTCAACTGGCCACAGGCAGTCCGATTGCTGAGTTCGAAAGACTTCTTCATTCTGCTTCTCCAGTTCTCGAGGAAACATGCAGTGTTCGGCATTGCAATATTTCTCTGAGAAGTCTTTGGCAGTGGTATGAAAGACCTGGGAGCTATGGACTGGAAGTAAAGGCAGAGGACTATCATAACTCTAAGAGATTGGGTAGTGATCATTTTGAGTTTCGTGCATATTTTGTTCCCTTTCTCTCGGCAGTGCAGTTGTTCGGCCATTCCAGGAGTTCCACGTGTGCTAGCCATGCCATGCCAAGTTCTGAGTTGATGAAAACTTGTGATGTGGATGCAACTTCAGAAAATTTATCTAACTTGAGCCATCTGCCAAATTTCTCTATGCAACGGCCCCAGCCTTGCAGAGAAGAGAGGAGAAGCTCATCTCTTCCTGTGAGTTCATTGCATGCTTCAGATACATCATTTGCATCTGGTCAAGATGAGGCTTGTAATAGTTCCTCATGCATTTGCGATTCAGATATACTCTTTGAGTATTTCGAATCTGAGCAACCTCAGCAGCGGCGGTCATTGTTTGAAAAGTAAGTCCCTGGTCCTTCTACTTATTTCTTCTTCTTTTCATTTGTTTTTTGTTTACTTGCTTTCCTAAAGGGATGCCTTGAATCTTTATGAGCAGCAGAGTCACATTGAACAACCTCAAAGATCTCTCCATAAGATCTCCCAGACTTGGACAGCTGACTCACCTTTAGTTTATCAGTTGCAGTGCCTTCAATACCTTTCTGGAATTTCTGAAATTCTTCCTAGCACTGTACATTCCACTTCAGTAGTCAAAACTGTTCCCTGATATACCTTATTGCATCTTCATTGTTTGAGATTGTTGGTAGCTAGGACATACATGTGACAATGGAAAAAAAAACACCCTACATATCTGAGGGAGTTGTTTGAAGCTTCTATTATCCTCTCTGCTTATGTTGATACCATTGATGATAGCTTTGCATTGGCCTTGGCATGGCACCTGAACCATCTGTGCTTTGCATGCTGGCTCTCCGATCCTTTGCTGAACTTGAATCTACAACAGCTCTCTTGCTCCGCGCAGTTACTCCAATCAGCTACTGAAGTTTGTACTCTGTGGCAAAATGTTTATTTGCATAAGTTCAGAGTGTTTATTCTATTTCGTCGTGAACTTGAGCTTGCAAACTCAAAAACTATTCTAATTTTGAATTTCTTTTGTGTTTTGTTCCTTGCATGATTGTGAGTATTCTTTGATCTGATCCAGGATAAAGGAGCTGGTTAGAGGCGATTCAACTTCAAGCTGCAAAGTATTTGGAGATCCGTCGAGGCTAGATTCCATGCATCTATCTGATCTCCATCCTTCATCCTGGTTAGTAAACCCCCTGCTTACAATTATCTGCGGTAATTTGTGAAAGAGTCAATGTTAAGTGCCTAAAGTGTTTTTTTTTTTTTGGCATAGAGGCCTTTTCTATCACTTACAATTTGGGTTGTTGGCATACAGGTATTCAGTAGCGTGGTATCCTATTTACCGGATACCTGATGGTAATTTCCGTGCTGCATTCTTGACATACCATTCACTTGGCCATTTAATTCGTCGAAACGCCTCATCAGATTTTCTTAGCAGGGATGCTTGTATAGTTTCTCCAGTTGTGGGTCTGCAGAGTTACAATGCACAGGTATTATGGTCATGTTTATGGTTATTGCTATTGCTAATTAGGATTTCATCTAACTATGGTATTATTGAATTTGGGCAAGTATCTGAGATGCTTTTGTATAAACCAGCCTTGGCGTTCTCAAAAATAAAAGATGAAAGTTTTTCTATTCATGCATGCATCTTCCAACTTATTCATGTGTCCTCATTTATCAATGTCGCACGTGTGTGAAATTTGAGCCATCAATCAGGTGAGCCCCACAATGTAAAGCCATAGCCCAAAAATAGGCTGGTCCATTAATCTGGTGGACCAAGAGTGCATAATGACAGGACGGATGAAATAACTTGGCCAAGTTTTTCTCAAATGCTCCCTTGTTCTGTACACTGGTGCCCACAGTGGACTGGCATGAATTTTGGAAGGGGCATCATCATGTTGGGCCAAGCAGATGGAAAGGTCAGGCGCTACAGATATGGCCCGCAAATTGATGGGCTGGGAAAGGGATCCAACTTCAGTTGGAATTAGCAAACCTCAACAAAGAAAGTCTTGCTTTACTGAAGTTTGGTAAAAATGAATTGGCTTGGGCCATTTTCCTCCCTAATTGATTAACAATTCGGACGTTACTCATTTTTTTCGATCTTTAGATGACTGTCTGCAAATGCCTGTGAAAATTTGTGATGTGTGTCCATATGCCTCTCAATTGTTCTGATTCTGATTTTGCAAGTTCTAGTTTCTGATTTCGTATGTCTCCACTGAAAAGAAAATCTGTGTTGCATCTATCAAACAGCACTCCCTTTAATTACTCAAGATGTTTTTATTTGTTTTTTGCCCAACTGATTTCCCATGTCCGTTAGCTATTCCTATTCTGACTAAATTCACTAGACCATGATCAGGGCAAAAACCATGCTGTCCTTCTCCATTTGCTGGCTTTATCCAGGTTGGATATCTTGGTGCCTGTGAAGGCTGCTCATCTTTTCTCATCTTTTCCTTGGGAGTGGAGTTGGTTGTCAGGGGTGACTTATAATCTAATTAAGTGGACAAGCCGGGTAATCTGGGCCATTGGAAAATTATATTTTCTAATCTCGTCGATTAGACCCGTCTACCCTGTCTTTGATACCGAGAGCTGTATTTCCAATTTTTCGTGGGATTCTAATAAGGTAGCTGATCCTTTTGATAAAGAGTGACGAGAGGATCACCCATGATCGGCTGTTCGATGGCCCGTTCTTTGTGCGTTCGGATGTAGTTTGTACCTTTTGCGCCATCTTCGTGCTCTTTCAATAAATTCCGTTATCCTTCCAGAAGAAGAAGAAGGAGTAGAAGTGTTTCAAAATCTGTTGTGTTGTATTAGAAACATTGCATTATGTTCGCTTCGCCTCAAGTGCAAGGCTGCGATGTAGTAATAATTCTCAATAAGACTGAGGTCGATCCACAGGAATTAGGTAAACCAATTCAAGTTGTTCCAGCAACTTCAAAATCAATTAAATAAGGAGTTCAAGTTCATAAACTAACTTAAAACCGTAAAGTTGTAAAAATCTGTAATTAACGGAACTAAGGCTTTCGAGGATCCACTTGCGATAGCCTTCATGTGAATTCATTCATCCAAGCATAACACAACTAGAATTGAAGTTCTATCTCTCTTCTAGTTGGAAGATATAACATTCAAATGCGAACAATCCCTACTCAAGTAGAATAATAAGATTCTAGTTCTAATGAAGTACATAAAAGTCGAATATGTAGCCTTCAAAGTAACGACCATGCCAATGGACTATGGTACGCTCTAGGGTTACTACAATTCGAATCTAACCAATCCAAACATGATAATCTCAGAGAATTGCAAGGAACTTATGTCCGAAGCACATGAACTCTCATAAAAACATCCATAAATATCAACTTTTATTCAAACTAGAACTTAAAAATCTAACTTAAAAGCAAAGTATTTGAATTAGAACGAATTCAACATGATAACTACTCACAAGCTTCACCTCTTAGCCTTAGCTAAGAGGTTGTAGCCGAGCATTATCATGCTTCAGCTAAAATTCAAAGAAAAACTAAACAAAAACATAAAAAACTAGAAAAAACCCTAGTTGGAGGAGTTGCGGTCACTCCACGATGCTTTTCCTTGCTCCCCACGAACTTAGAACTCTTCTAGGATACCTTAGCAAGGATGCCAAGGTGTCCTTTTATAGCAAAACTTACCCACCGCCTCAGATTACGTAAGATTTTACGCACTTACGTCGGTCGTCGGGTGCCCGGTCAGGTGTTGGTTGGGCGCCTGACTATACTCAAAACAGTCCAGCAAGTTTTGATAAATTTTCTTTAAATTTCGCGCGCCCGGATCCTCTTAATCGGGCGCCCGACGGGTCATCGGGCACCCCGCCAGTTGTGGTCGGGCGTCCGGCCATGTCCAGAAAAGTTCCAGCAATAAACTGGATTTTTCGTCAATTTCGGGTGCTCGATAAAATGGTGGTCGGGCGCCCGAAGGCCAATTTTTACAGTTTTTTAGTTTACAAAGCCATCTGCTGAATTTTCTGCATTTTACTTTTTTGGCCCTGCAGCTCTGCAATATGACTTTTTTGGCCATTCCAGGTCTTCAACTTGATTCTTTCAAGGGTTTTTCTCCGCTTCTTTGGATCATCAAAGCTTGGTCTTCTAGTCGATCCAAATCCTTCAAATTGGCATTAAATCCATGTCATCTCTCTCTTCTTCTTGCTTCTTTCTTCCATTCCTTTGGCTCATCTTCCTTTATCATCAAGTGGGTTTAAAAGCATTCTTTTGAGCATTAATTTAGTGAAGTCTCACTCTCATTCTTACATCCACAAAACGTGCATTAGATGGGTCTTTTAAGCATGCAAACCATGCATAAGATGTGATGTAATGGGTTAGAAAATGTATAAATTGGAAGCTCAACACACCCCCCAACCAGCATTTTGCTAATCCCGAGCAAAATATGCGTGAAACAAATTCAATTCTCCAAAATCCAACTCTCCTTCAGAAACTATATTTCTATTCATTCCAAGATATACAAGTGCAAAAATTAGAGAAACTAGGTGACAGAGGTTGAAACCTTAAACTCTCAAAACATAATAAGTGTTCCTATAGAATTCCCTTTGATTGATTGATAAATAGAAGAACTTGAACAAATTCAACCTAGTGTGCATAGTGAAAGTTCATCTCATGAGTTTTCGGGATTATCTTCTTCATAGATCAACTAAACTATGGATCTAAAGGTATACAGATCAACAACAAGCCTATGACAGGAATTTGCTTTACCGTCCTTCCGACGGCTTTCACACTATGTCCTATTTCCGACTTTGGTTACGGGTAGATCATCCCCCGGTTGGTAATAGGTAGCCCTTTTTCGGAGTTTTCCACCATATTCTCAATCATACCCATATTTTCTTTCCTTCTTTCCTTTTCATACACATTAGATAGGATTTTTAGAAATTCATATCTTTCGTTCTTTTCCCATGGATAAGGATGGACAAAGTACCCCGGCTTGGTTCCTCAACACCTTAAATCTAAGCTTAGCCAATCCACAAATCTACATAATCCCTTAAAATCATGAGAGTTGTGTAATGTGAACTAGACTCGGAAGTGTTCAAAGCTTTCTACCAATCAATTCAATAGGGGAATTCATATAGAAAACTATTATATTTAAGATAATTCAAGGATTTCAAAATCAATTACTTTATCTATCTTTTTTTCCATAATTGTATCATCCTAAATTCATAGAAATAAGGTTTCCCCAAAGAGTTTTGAATTTTCAGAAAAATCGAAAATTTTTCAACATATAATGCTCGAAATAAACCCCAAAGAGTTTTGAATTTTTAGAAAAATCGAAAATTTTTCAACATATAATGCTCGAAATTTTACAAAACACTAGATTCATGTAGGAATCTCACCCCCCAACCAAATCTTCATTGTCCTTAATGTAAAAGATGTGCAATAAGCAATAACATGAGAGCAATGATAAAAATAAAAGAGAGTGAGAACGAGATCACCTGAGAGAGTTAATCATGGAAGTCTACAACTCCGACAACTAAATCTACTAAAGCAAATAGTACTAAAAAAAAAAAAAACAAACTAGACCTAATCCTACTTAAAACAATAAACAAAACCTAAGTTATCCTTTTAGAAAGAGAATCTCCATCAGACTAGGAGATTAATCAGCATCATATCATCCAAAAGAACAAAGTTGAGTAGGATCATCAAGTGGTGTAACAAATTTTTCAGTAGAACTATCTACCATTTTGCTTTGGAAAGTTACATTGGTGACATTAAACATTCTAACCCATTGAGAATCCTGCTGAAAGGATTCAGCAGGTACCTCAATAAAGTTGTCACATGTACTAGGAAAGGAGAATTGCATTGGTTGGAAATTATTGAAGATGGACCTCCTTTCCTTCTTTTCTGGGCAAAAATCATTCAAGTACGGGTCTTCCCAAATGTGGTGTTCATCGGTTTGAACAAACCAAAGAGATGTGGAGACTTGTATTTCTTCTTCACAAGTCGTTATGGTCTCCACAAAATCAGTTTTCACTGGTGCTTCCACAATTAATTTTTCAGTTTGGCACTCTGTGGAGGGAAGCTTTTTATACACTGGATGGGTCTCCCTTAAGGCGTATACGATGTCTTGAATCATGGGATCATCCCAATCTTCAAAGTAAGTCAGACACTCCTCTAGAGTATAGGAGACCTCATAGCGGAAAGTTTTTAGATTTAGATTTTTTATGTCTTCCTTCTTTTGTGTATGTTGGATTGGGACCTTAACCTCCGCACTTTCAGATTTTGGCCTCTCCGTAGGCAAATCAAGCACCAATTCTTCCAAATCCTGCATAATATATGTGTTTAACTCAGAAATTGGCACTTCCAAGGCCTCATTAATAGTCAAATAAGTTTCATCCTTGGAGTGTGCCATGCACGCCTCCAATCTTCTAGGTAGATCATGTTGGAGAAACTCCCCATCTTTCATGGATTCTATCATGTTTACCTCATGGGGGCCATCATTTTCATCCCAATCCTCAAAAGGCTCGAAGCTAACAACATCTAGAGGATCCAAATTTTGATTTAAAGCGAACTCCTCTTCCACGATTGATTCAATCATATCAACCTCGTGGACATCATCATCATCCCCATTCCTTTTGTCCAAGTGGAACACATGCACCTCCAACGTCATGTTTCCAAAGGACAATTGCATTATCCCATTCCGACAATTTATAATTGCGTTCGATGTAGCAAGGAAGGGGCGGCCTAGAATCACTGGTATTTGAGTGCTAGCATCCATAACCGGTTGCGTGTCCAAGACGATGAAATCTATCGGGTGGTAGAATTTGTCAACTTGGACTAACACATCCTCAACTATCCCTCTCGGTACATGGATGGATCTATCAGCGAGTTGCAACGTGGTCTTGGTGGGTTTTTACCGAGTATCTTGCTCATTAAAAAAGGCCTTTTGTTGTACATTATATTTGCGTTTGGTTGTGCACAAGTCCTTTAGAAACTTAGCATAGGAAGGGATTTGTTTAATAGCATCAAGCAATGGAATGTTGATCTTGACTTGTCTGAAAATCTCTAAAATATCACGAGAGTTTGGGAGAGATTTTGGGGCAACCAATCTCGAAGGGAATGGTGCTACGGGCTTATAAACGCGTTCCGTTTCTTGTGGAGCTGAGTTAGATCCGTCCTCATCCTCAGAATTTACCTGATCATTAGGCTTGTCGGCCTTTACTGGAATAGATTTGTCAATTTGCTTACCACTTCTAAGAGTGGTGACGGATTTGGCTTGCTCCATATGTTGGTTGGGGAGATTAGGGATGCCTACTTCATGTACTTGCTTTGGATTGGGCTGAGGTTAGGCTGGAAAGGTCCCTTCCCTAGCATTCAAGCGTCCCTTAATCTCATCAACCGAGACTTTAAGCTCTTGCAACATTTGCTGATTTGATGATTGATTTGCGTTTGCCCTTGCATAAACGCCTTTAGAGTATCCTCCATTGAGAATTGAGGTGGGGCCATGTTTTGCATGGGTGACCCTCCTTGAGAGTTGGTAGGATTGGCCATAGGACCATTCCTCCAACTAAAGTTAGGATGATTCTTCCAAGTAGAGTTATACGTGTTACCTACCGGTCCATTAAAAGGTTGTTGATATCCACATGTGGCATTTGCGTGTTCTTGTAACACGTCTTGAAACGCAGGAATTGTAGGACAATCTTGCGTAGCGTGTATATTAGTGGCACAAATTCCACATATGTTCTTAATAGCTTTAGTGGGCTTTGTAACTTCACTCTTGGTAAGTTCGATGGCCTCGACTTTCCTTGTGAGGTTGGCTAGCCTTGCATTCACATCATCTTCCTCCTTAAGGATGTAATTCCCTCATTTCTTTTTTTGTTGAGGAAGCTTGAGGTTATTAGATTTGTCTGAGGTATCCCATGATTGGGCATTCTCGGCCAATATATCCAAATAACTCCAAGCTTCATTTGGATTTTTGCTCATAAACTCGCCGTTGCACATCATCTTTACGAATAGGCGCATATTGGAACTTAATCCATTATTGAAGAAGTTTATGATTCGCCAGCTTTCGTAGCCATGATGTGGGCAAGCAAGTAGGAGGTCTTTAAACCTTTCCCAACATTGAAAGAATGATTCATTCTCTTTAACCGAAAAATTCATTATGGCTCTTCAAAGGGTATTTGTTTTATGAGCCGGGAAGAACTTTTTCAAGAATTCCCGGTCATCTCATTCCATGACCCTATCGAGTGTGGTCTAAGAGAGTTGAGCCAACTCTTGGCTCTTTCTTTTAATGAAAAGGGAAAAAGTTTAAGTTTGATGGCATCTTCTGAGACATTCACTTATTGTAAAGTAGCCACCACTTCTTTAAATTCCTTTAAGTGTAGGTATGGGCTCTCAAAGTCTAGCCCATGGAACTTTGGTAGGAGGTGAATTACACCGGGCTTTATATCGATGTTTCCTCCGGTTGTTGGGAAAATCACACATGAAGGTGTTGTTGTACGAGCCGGTTGTAGGTAATCTCGTAAAGATCTCATTGGAGGAGAATTGTGCACCTCATTCTCTCCTACTCCTTCATGATTTGTATTTGTGGTTGGAGTAGGGTGGGGATGATGTTCTACAGATTTTCGGACTCGTCTATGAATGGAGAGTGGTCCAACTAAACCACTTTCGGCTTAGAGACGATTGTTGTGGTCACGTTCCCAACGGGACATAAACCACACAATTCAAAATCTAAACTAATCTTAAGTCCTAAAATCTAAAAATAAAAACTAAAAACTGAAAGAGTTCAAGTTGGAAGGATAGTACCCGATTTGCTTGAACTAGAAAAACTTCCTGTAAAACAAAATAAACATTGTTAGTTCTATAATTCAGAAAAATTAATCCTAAGAAAACAATAAAACTTAACTACTTCTACTCTATAGCCACTAAAACAATTTAGAATCGTTTAACCTAGCTTCCCCGGCAACGGCGCCAAAAACTTGTTCGCTCGCCTCAAGTGCAAGGCTGCGATGTAGTAATAATTCTCGGTAAGACCGAGGTCGATTCACAGAGAATTAGGTAAACCAATTCAAGTTGTTCCAGCAACTTCAAAATCAATTAAATAAGGAGTTCAAGTTCATAAACTAACTTAAAACAGTAAAGTTGTAAAAATCTGTAATTAACGGAACTAAGGCTTTCAAGGATCCACTTGCGATAGCCCTCATGTGAATTCATTCATCCAAGCATAACACAACTAGAATTGAAGTTCTATCTCTCTTCTAGTTGGAAGATATAACATTCAAACGCGAACAATCCCTACTCAAGTAGAAGAATAAGATTCTAGTTCTAATGAAGCACGTAGAAGTCGAATATGTAGCCTTCGAAGTAACGACCATGCCAATGGACTATGGTACACTCTAGGGTTACTACAATTCGAATCTAACCAATCCAAACATGATAATCTCAGAGAATTGCAAGGAACTCATGTCCGAAGCACATGAACTCTCATTAAAACATCTATAAATATTAACTTTTATTCAAACTAAAATTTAAAAATCCAACTTAAAAGCAAAGTACTTGAATTAGAACGAATTCAACATGATAACTACTCACAAGCTTCACCTCTTAGCTATTAGCCGAGCATTATCATGCTTTAACTAAAATTCAAAGAAAAACTAAACAAGAACATGAAAAACTAGAAAAAACCCTAGCTGGAGGAGTTGCGGTCGCTCTACAATGCTTTTCCTTGCTCCCCACGAACTTAGGACTCTTCTAGGATACCTTAGCAAGGATGCCAAGGTGTCCTTTTATAGCAAAACTCACCCACCGCCTCAGATTACGTAAGATTTTACGCACTTACGTCGGTCGTCGGGTGCCCGGTCAGGTGTTGGTTGGGCGCCCGACCACACTCAAAACGGTCCAGCAAGTTTTGATAAATTTTCTTTAAATTTCGCGCGCCCGGATCCTCTTAATCGGGCGCCCGACGGGTCATCAGGCGCCCAGCCATGTTCAGAAAAGTTCCAGCAATAAACTGGATTTTTTGTCAATTTCGGGCGCCCGGTAAAATGGTGGTCGGGCGCCCGAAGGCCAATTTTTACAGTTTTTCTAGTTTACAGGGCCATTTGCTGAATTTTCTGCATTTTACTTTTCTGGCCCTGCAGCTCTGCAATATGACTTTTCTGGCCATTCCAGGTCTTCAACTTGATTCTTTCAAGGGTTTTTCTCCGCTTCTTTGGATCATCAAAGCTTGGTCTTCTAGGTCTTCTAGTCGATCCATAATCCATATCCTTCAAATTGGCATTAAATCCATGTCATTTCTCTCTTCTCCTTGCTTCTTTCTTCCATTCCTTTGGCTCATCTTCCTTCATCATCAAGTGGGTTTAAAAGCATTCTTTTGAGCATCAATTTAGTGAAGTCTCACTCTCATTCCTACATCCACAAAACATGCATTAGATGGGTCTTTTAAGCATGCAAACCATGTATAAGATGTGATGTAATGGATTAGAAAATGTATAAATTGGAAGCTCAACACATTACAACATGAACCTCCAAAATAGTACCAACTTCTGTTTTCCTAAATCATGGTTTGATTTGGTCCCTTGAACTTACCTTCAAAGTTCAAACTCTTGTGACAAAATTGCACGTGCCTGCCTGTGTGAAATTACTCCATGGGTTGATATTACACACATACCTATATCACCTATTTTGTTTACTTAACATTTTCAACTCATGCAAGCAATGTTGCATCTCAATGACAGTGACACTTGTCTCTGTTTTCAAGTAATGTTGCATAAAAAATGTCCAATAATATTAAAGGGCCATCTTGCCTTTGTAAAAATGTCAAATGCACATGGGTCGGTTCAAGGAATGTAGGCATTTTGCCTGTCCAGTGTTGGATATTCATGAGCTTTCGCCAATGGGAATGGTATTTTGGTAACTCCATCCACTTCCGCGATATATTCTACCAGTAATTCACAATCTGATGATAAATCTCCCACCGCTTACCAGTCTAATCGCAACCATCCATGCATTGGAAAAGAAGCAAAACCCGTCAATCTGACAAATGGAGTGTATACAGGGCGAATGCTGGTTTCAACCGAGGAACTCCACTGTGACCCACGAAGAAGGAACCCCATATTTCGTCCCATCCAGGCTTCTGAAAGAACGGCTGAGGACACTCGAACAAACAGCTTCTGTGATGGCAAGGGCCTCAGTTCGCAAGGGTGGCCAGAAATCTGTGAACAGGCAACCGGATTATGAGTTCTTCCTATCCCGCAGACGGTAAGTGTGGCTCTCCTTTTCAGGTCCACCCTCGTCCACTCGAGTCATATCTGCAGTTTTTTTTCCCAATAAAGCAGAATACAGTGAGAATAACCCACATGATTTTCTGAAAGCAAGAATCTAACCTGTGACCAAGTGCCCCCCTTTGTTGTCTTTCTTGTACAATAACCTGTATATGGATTTGTTATAGGTCTTTCCTTTTATAATTCTGAGGATTTAGGGGTTCTGCTGTAATTAATCCAGCGCTATAAGCATATGCTCCCCCCCCCCCCCCCCCCCCCCGCGCGGAAAGTTTGTTGTATCAGCGTTTTAGGCCTGTGAAACTTGCATGTTTTAGGGTTAATATGGTTTAGCTTTTGGTCTCACTGAATTCATACAACTGAATCCAATGATCTGATTGCTTGAGCTACTGTCCTCATTTCTTATCGTTTCCTTTTTGGGTTTTGTGTTGTTTGCCACACATTCATCTGCCATCCTAGAGAAATGTTTAAATTTTCTGAGGGAAAGGGTGAAGCTATGGTGGTACCAGGAAGAAGTGGGACCCACGTAATCTGTTTATGACATCAGACCCGTTTATCAGATGGTTCGCCACATGTTATTCCAAGGCCTCAAACCCTGCTCAAACGAAAACTCAGGTGGGCCACAGAACAGGAGAAAGTGAGAGGGAACGCTGGGTCCCAACCTTCATCTGCCCTAGTGAAGGGTGAAGACAAAATCAGGCTGTTTTGCAAGTAAGGTGCGCCCTCGTAAAAATTCAAGGGTGGGAGTTCCTTCCCACCTTGTTCCCTGTGATTTGGCCCACTAGAGTTATGGATCGTGCTGATTTTCAGGCCTTGAGGGTAACCTCATGAGACGCATCTGATTGACGGGTTGGATGTAATAAATTCACAACGTGGGCGCCACTTCTGCTCGGTACCACTGGAGCAGGCACCCTGAGATATGTATATGGTCATAAGAGAGTTATCTAATTTTGTAACTTTCTGAACCGTTCATCTGCTGGGCTCCAATGTAGACGGGTTGTACCTGAATAGGAGCATTTAGGCAACCCAAGAATTTTCTCAATATATTATAGATGGATCATCCTGGTAATCGCTACCATCATATTACTATTGGTATTGTTATTATTATTATTATTATTTAGGGAATTTTAGAAAGAACTAGATAACAAAACGGTGAAATTTACATTCCGGTACATTTTTTAAAAAGGTTTTTCAAACAGCTACATCATTGATCACTACTATTATCGTCCCACTGCCTTGCCGTTACATTTGTTTCAACGGTTGGGCATGCTTGTGAGCAAATGGGTTGGGCTGCTTGGGTGGGCCACACTATAATGTTTATGTAAAATCCATCCTGGCCACCAGATACATCACCTCATGTTACCCCAAGGGCCTAAAAATCAGCTCCATCTGTGATTCAGGTGGATCACATGATTAGAAACAGTGTAACCTGAATCACATGATTAGAAACAGTGTACAGGACAATGATCACCCTCGGAACTTTCCCCTGGTACTGAGAGAATTAAGAAAAAAAAAAAAGACTTTAAGGGGCTCCGCTAGCCCACTGTGATGTTTATGTAAGATTGATTCCAACCATTAGATAGTACATATGAGGCTCAGAGGCAGTAGGCCACACCAAATGAAACAGTTGGGAGATGGACGCCAACCCTTGATTTTTATGGGGCTGACTGTAATAATTATATGAAATCCATTCCAATCATTAAATTCCACACAAACACTTAGGCCTGTGTCTAAAGATTCACATATCCTGATTAATGTGGACACTGTTTCCAATCATGGGGTCTTCTTGAATTACAGATGGAGATGATTTTTGGGCCCTTGGCCTAAGATGGAAAGATTTTACATGAAAATCATGGTGGGGCCCACCTGAGCCACCCAATCATTTGCTCCACGGCAGGTAGTGGAATGCAAATGTATTCATTAATGAGGTAGCGTTTTGAAAGAGGTACCGGATTGTAAATTCAATATTAATTAGACAGTTTTTTTTTTTTTTTTCTTCGCTTTTGAAAAATTCCCTTTTTATTGTTATTGTTATTGTTGGTGACTCATTTCTTCCCATGCCCTATCTGGGGTAGTCCCACCAGATTATCAGTACCTCCAGTTTCGCGCAGTACTGCTGTGGTCGGCAATTGATGCGATTAGCTAGATATCATTTCACTGTTAGCGATGGAAGTTTTGGTGGACCGCAAATGCCCAACTTATGGCTTATCTTGCACATTACAGGGATTTTATCTAACTTTAGCTTGGTTGCAGGCCAGAAGTTCTATTGATTGAACAATCCTAACTTTCCGATCAGTGTCCCGCAAATGCATCATCAAAACAAAAATGGCAGTGGTTAAATCATGTTCCATTTTAGTTTAACCATTTAGGGTCGTTGGATGTGTAATTTGTGGCTTGTTGTCTGCGATAGGGGCTGCATTTTGACTCATCCCAATCCCTACACAATTAGAAAATTTTCGATCTCAAAAGGGAATTTGTATAGGTCAGTAGATGGTCATGTAGAACCTCGAATACAACTCACTGATGAGCAAATGAAAAATCCAATTTAAAATAATGAGCCCTTAAGAAAATCACATAGAGAGAATTTGCTAGATGACTACATTGTTTATCTACAGAAGCATGAGTTTGACATAAGGGTGGAAAATGACCCAATATTTTTTTCACAAGTCAAATTAAGTGCGAATTCTTTTCATTGGTTCAATGTCATTAAGGATGAATTTAAATTCAGGAAGGATAACGTTTAAGACCTTGTTGAATTTTCTTAAAGGATTAGGTCAATTGGTTATGAGCGAATATTTAAAACTAAACGGGACTTTAAGGTCAATATCAAAAGGTAAAAAACTAGACTAATTACAAGGGGTTTCAGTTAGCGTGAAGGTATTGATTTTAATAAGACTTTCTCACATATGTCTAAGAAAGACTTCTTTAGTATTATTATGGTTCTTGTGGCTCATATAGTTCTAGAGCTATATCAAATGGATGTGAAAACTGTGTTCTGAATGGAGATCTAGAGAAACACACACACACACACACACACACACACACACACATATAGTCAAAGGCTATATAAAGTCAAAGGCTTAAAACACATCTATTCTGTAAACTTAAGAAGTTCATTTATGAGTGGAAACAAGTATTACAACAATGGTACCTAAAGTTTTATAAAGTCATTTCCTAATATAGTTTTAGTGAAAACACTATGGATCATAGTAAAAAATATGAATAACCTTAACTGGCATTGGGTGTGATATGAAGATTATACGTTCGGCGTGATCGTATGTGCCTATCTTCAATTAGTCTTACGGAACGTGTCTCCAAGACACAAACCAAAGTTTGCTTGATCAAAATTGAATGTGCACATTAGAGGAGAAGTAAGATATAAACTGAATAATAGAATTGTCAATTGAATAGAGAAATTTTTCAATCCCGAAAGGGCATGGGTCCTTTAAAACACATACCCGAGTCCGGACCAACTTAGGCCTGAACTGCTAGTGACAACCTGACCCATTTCGTACCAAATGTATGATTACAACAGAAACATAAACAGCTAATAACAAAGTCTTTGAGCCCATGTGGTAGATGTTTGAAAAGGAGTTTGCTGCATTTGACTTAACATTAATTATGTATTAACGATCTTGATCTCTAATTCATAATAAGTTCAATTTTTTTTATAGTACTTAAATCTTTGAGAGCAAGATCTTTGGTATATAATTACTGTTAACTAAAATTAGATGAACTCATTTGTAGGCCTCCACCAATCGAGACGTATTGGTTTAGGATCATTGGGTAAATGTAATTTTTGAATTGTTGCCTGCCTGCCACAATGAGCCCATCTGGACTCGCTTCACCTTTGTTCCAGTCATGGTTTTAAGGCCTAGGGAGACAGAACTGTTGGGATAGGAGGGTCGGCAGCGGAAGCAAAGCCGCACACAAACAACAAATTGAATCACACAAGTCACACAATGCAATCACAATGCATGCAATTACCCACACATAGACAATTCGAATTTAACGTGGAAAAACCCCTAATGGGTAAAAAACTACGGCACAAGGCCACACCAATCCACTACAATATCAGAAGTTACAAAAGATGGAACCCAACACCCAAGACTCAAAACCCAAGCCCACAAGAGAAATCCCAAGCTTACCTAAGAAGAAAACCCTCTTCTTCAAGCTCTTTCTCTCACCTAGAAGCTCTCTCAATTCCCTTTGCAACCTTAGAAACCTCTAATCCCGTATTACCCCTTATAGGCAAGAAAAACGGAATTAGAAACCTCTTGCGCGCAAATCGCGCAAGAATCCGCGTTATACAAGGAGACTGTCGACCGGTCGTCCTACCGGTCGGACACTTCTACTGGCCGGTCGGCCGACCGGTCAGATTGCCTAAAATCTTCACAGCAGCAATGCTGCCTGGTCTTCACTGTGACCGGCCAGCCGGTAGGTGGTCCCTATGTGGTCCCGATTTGAGGCGTCCGTTTCCCAACAAACTCCACCACGACTCAAATCGCCATGCACCACCTTGCCACGTACAATCTCCATCTCTACTTTGTCATTATTATAGTCCCGTCGCTTCTCATGCCCAATCGACCTCATTATTGCATCTTCATACGCCTTGTTGCTCTTTCCATGTGGCCCTTTTTCTCTTACCACACTTGATCAATCGTGGATCCAGCTGCCAATCCCGCAGCTCCACTATGAATTGCGCTCTTGATCACCTTGTAAAGATTATCGCACCTCCGTGCCTTGATCATCACGTGTGCTCCCTTTACCACTCTACAATATTGATCACAGTCGATGAACCTGCACCCTTTTGCCTCAAGTGCACCAAGAGATATTACATTCCTCTTCATCTCAGCGACATGCTTCACACTTTCAAGGATCCGTTCAAATACATCGAACATCCTAATGCGCACCGAACCAATCCCTACCACATTGCGAGCGTAGCCATCGCCCACGAACACCGATCGACCATCATACTCCTTGTATGACATGAATGAACTTCGGTTAGGACATACATAACATGATGCCCCTGAATCTAAGAGCCACTCTCCACCAAGAGGCTCTATGCTGGATACAGTCAATACATCACAACCGTCATCACCATCCTCTATGGTATTGGTTCCTTCCCTAGAAGAATCTCCAGATCTCTCCTACCATTTCCCAGGATTTGAACAATCCCTCTTCACATGTCATTCTTCCCCATAATTCCAGCATCTCACCTTATGCCTCCACTTACCTTTTGATTTAAATCTTGATGAAGGAGATCCTCCACCCCGCTCAGAATTCCTCCCCCTCATAACCAGTGCCTTATTAGTAGAGGGACCCATGCCGCCGCTTTTCCTTCTCATCGTCTTCGCCTGAAGGGCTGAGATAACGGTTTCTACGCCAATAGTCTCCCTACCTGCGCACAAAGAGTCATTGAGCGACTCATATGATTCTGGAAGAGAATTCAACAGGATAAACGCTTTATCCTCGTCCTTCATCGGCTCATCTACATCCATCAACTTGCAAATAAGCCTATTGAAATTGCTGATGTGGCTCGCAACATCGGTCCCCTCCGTCATCCTCAAATTGTACAACTGAAGCTTCAAATATATGCGATTTTCAAGAGATTTCTTCGCATAGATATTCTCCAACTTCGCCCATGTTACAACTGCAGTCTTCTTTTTCATGACGTTATACATGACCTCATCTGTCAGGCATAACTAGATTGAGACATTGGCCTTTTCATCGATCTTCTTCCACTCTTCTTCTTTTATAGCTTCTGGTCGCTCTCCAAGGAACGTATCTTGCAATCATTGTTGAGCTAGAAGGCCTTTCATCTTCACATTCCAAAGTTCAAAATTATTTTTCCCCGAATACTTCTTCATGTCAAACCTCATGCTTGATGCCATGCTCTTGTCTCAGATTCGAATTTCTGCTACACCCCAACGATCGTTCTGATACCAGTTGTTGAGATAGGAGGGCCGACAGTGGAAGTAAAGCCACACATAAACAACAAATTGAATCAAACAAGCCATACAATGTAATCACAATGCATGCAATCACCCACACATAGACAATCCGAATTTAACGTGGAAAAACCCCTCATAGGTAAAAAACCACGACACAAAGTAACACCAATCCACTATAATATCAGAAGTTACAAGAGATGGAACCTAAGACCCAAAATCCAAGCCCACAAGAGAAATCCCAAGCTTACCCAAGAAGAAAACCCTCTTTTTTAAGACCTAGAAGCTCCCTCAATCACCTTTGCAACCTTAGAAACTTCTAATCCTGTATTACCCCTTAAATAGGCGAGAAAAACAAAATTAGAAACCTCTTACACGCAAACCGTGCATGAATCCACATTGTACAAGGAGACTGCCGACCGGTCGTCCGACCGGTCGGACACCCCTACCGGCCAGTCAGATTGCTTCAAATCTTCACAACAGCAACGCTGCCTGTTCTTCACTATGACCGGCCGGTCGGTGGTCCCTGTGTGGTCCCGGTTTGAGGTGTCCGTTTTCCACCAGGAACGACTCATTTGACCCTGTGACAAGTCGTGTCTTCCCCGAGTTGGGGGCTGAATCGGTCTGACTTGCCAGACTTGGGCTTGTGCCATCGTAGCACCAAATTTGAGGCAACTCGGACTGAGTCGCATTGGACTTGTGTGAGTCTTAAATGTCAACTTCCATGGAATCAAATCAATGGTTGGAATTCCTAAATTAGGATCCTGAAACACATAAATATGCAATAACATTGGTTGGAAAGGCAAATAGATACAGAGATTGAAAAATACCTTGGGCTATGATTAATCAAAGATGCACTTTGTCATCTTTTCCTACTAGCTGAAAGATGAACGGGCCTTGTTGCCTTTCCATGTTCTCAACAACTGTCTCTAAGATGGGTGGCCCCACATTGTATGTGCTTGAATGAAGAGGGCCAGGAGTTTATTTTATGCTCTCTCTCTCTCTCTTTCTCTGCCATTGTCTTGTTTTCTTTTTGTATATTTTATATAAGAAAAATGCTTCAGTGCTCTCAGTTCACTTGGTCAGTCTAATCCATCAATCTGAACTGTCCGTCAAGTCCAGAACACATTTGATGGGCTACGATGCAAAAATCACACCGGTCAGATTATCCAGTATATCCTTGATTTGGCCCCCTTTTTTTTTTCTTCTTTTTTTCTTTTATAGCCATTCTTTTTCCAAGTCATGGATAGGATGGCTACAATTGTCTTAAAAAAAATGATCCTATTGTCACAAACAATCCATGGCCGGTCTTGACAAATTGATGGATCAAAATGTTGATTGGACCTACCTATTTTGGTGCAAATAGATGGATCAAAGATATTGATCAAATGGTTATGTTGGTCAGATGTTTGTGATGTTTTGCATGGAAGCTCATGAAATGTGCATTTAACCTAGTGAAGCGTCTGGATCAATGGATTGGACTATCCAAAGTGTTCCAATGCTACTATAACTATTGATAAGTTCGTGGCTTTTGAAATGTGTGCACCAGTCCATTCATCCGGTTTGGAAATGCCCCCATCAGGCAGGCTGAAAAATGCTGGTCCACAGTTTTTGTACGAGAAAAATGGGTGGGTAGGAAAAAAAATAATAATAACAAAATCCAACAGTCCAAATTCAGAGTACATATGTACATCTTTGGTAATATAGGGTTCACTTGATGAGTATACAGTACTGATTTTTTAGTACGGAAGGAAAAATTCCACACGCTATCTGGTCCATGTTCTCACACGAGTGCGTCCTTGCGTGTGAGGGTTCGAGATCATTCATTTAGTGGGCCCCCCGTCCATGGAGCGAGCTCAGAAAATCCCGCTGGCCTGATTCTATCGATGTGTGGGAGTATTTACATGGAAAGCATTCCGTCCCACTGCAACTCCTTATAGATGTGGGGGCTTCACCTCAGAGGAGAGGATGCGGACTATAGCACTTAGTGGGCCACACAATGCATTGACCCTACCAAAAGATAGCTCTCGGTATCAATCTGAATAGATATCGTTTCATTCAAACATTCATCTCCTAGCACGTGGCAGGATGTAATAGGATCCTGACAAGCAGGCCCAAAAATGAATGGAGAGATAACCATTGGGGCCCACGCGGCAGGTAAAACTGGGTCCCACTTTTAGATGGATCACAACTAGCTGATCCTGAATAATCAATGGCCTGAAGAGGGGCAAAAAAAAAAAAAAAAAAAAAAAAAAAAAAAAAAAAAAATCAAAATGTACAATTGGATGCATTCAATGGGGCCAAAAGGTGCATGAATCTGACAGCTTTGGTTATTGGCCCTGTGGTTCAGTGTGGGACCCATCTTCACAAGATCTAATCACCATTCTCGTGTGCATCATAAAAAAGAAATAGAGGGCTAGGATCTTCCGATTATTGTGGTTCTGGAACCATAGGCCATCCACAAATGTGTCCGATAGATGATGGTCCCTGTTATGGGTAATAAGCCGAGCGGATGGGAAGCGCTTTCTGCCGACCCGATAAGGACGAGCCGACCCATCTCAGGCCCCGGGTACGAATCGGGTCATGTTTGCCCGACGGAAACAGGTCGGCTCGGTCCGATGTAATGAAGATTATCTTAAGCGAGCTGAGCTGTAAACTACAGTCTTGGGCTTACACCAAGATATCAGGAGAAAAGATCGACATCCCCAGCTTTAAGGGATAAGGATCTTTTATTGTTATACACAGATCCTAAGATCCCGGGAACCCAACTGGCAGTTTGCTAGAATCACGACTCTCCAAAGGGCAAGCAATCTTGCAACCTAAGTCTATAAATATTGATATTCTCACCATTATGGAGGTACGCAAGCTAATATCGATTTACGCTAAAAATATTCGATTACTCAAGATCACTGACTTAGGCATCGGAGGGTTTTTGGCTGGACCCCAGCCACCCCCCTTATCCTCTGTGCTCTTTTGCAGGATCAAAGGATTCCGTCATCTCATATTGAGGGATTAATTTCGTTCAACCGTCCAGATCATAGATTTACATCTTTGCCTGTTAACCATTTTTTGGTAACAACAGTCCCAATCCACACTAATCCCAGTGGATTGAACTGGCACCCAAAGCGATAGTGCATGATCATGCAGCAGTGACGGCACTTGGAAAACGATGAAAAGAAAAAGGAGATCCTGAGCACTTCCATAGAAAAACAATGAAAAAGAAAAAAATGATCAGCATGCCTATGATGCTGCTCAGTCACAGTACAAGCCTTCACCTGCCAAGATTGCATGTATGTGGAATATCTGAGCCATCCCTCTGTTGTGAACCACAATGTACAAGCTATGGACACAAAATTCAGGCTAGTCCATGCGTCAGGCAGGCCTACATGAAAGAGACAGCCTAAACCAATAAAAGAACTTCTAAATCCATCAAACGTCTTTCAGTACCATCACCATCACCATCGTGTGGTGACATAGCGAGATTTGATTGGTGGGGCCATATGCTGTCAGGGATGGCCCATGCCTTTTTTTAAGGTTTTTTTTTTTTTGGCCGGAGTATGTACTCAGCCATCTCTGACAGCGCCCCCCACCAGTGAGATCTTGCCACGTCACCACTCCACTTCTGATGGTGGTGAGGGCCTCACTACCTCATCTGTGTCCCACCATTATCATCACCACCTCCTCCATCCTGACAATATATGAGGGTGGTCCTAATATAATTAAAGGTCCCTTAGGCAGTTCTGTAGGGCCAATCCTAACATGTCTCCCACCATAACAATAAAAGCACCCCAAAAATAACAGATAATAATAGTTAACATAAGGGATTTTTATCGACTGCCACCCTTTTTTTTTTTTTTTTTTTTGCCTAGGCAGATAAAACCACCTAAAAGATTTTCTTTAGATGTCAACAACCACATTTTCAGGGGGCTCTTTATTTTTACCACTGAGTCACTGACCATCAAATTCAAGTAACTGCGTTAGCCTATTTCTGAAAATGATGAAAATAACCCAATAAGTGGTCATATCTTTCCACATTGATAGAAGGATAGGTCCAGATTGACGTCAACCACCTTGGAATGGTCCTGATCGCTGTTCATCTACTCTCAAATGGTCTAGATTGCTACCACTGCCTTGGAACTGGTCCAGATCGCTGCCCCACATACTTATGAATGGTCCAGATAGTTGTCCACCTACTTTTGAACGGTCCACACCACTAATCACAGTGTTGTCGCTGTCCACTCTATTGGAATGGTCCAAATCACTGTCCACAATTACCAATTCTTATGGGTATTTTTGTCATTTTCAGAAATAGGCCAATGGCTATTAAATAAAAGTATTAATATAAAAGAGGCCCCTCAAAATGTAGATGTTTACATCTAAAGTAATATTTTTGGGTGCTTCTATCTTATTAGGCCAAAATACAGGTGGCATTTCCTAAAAATCCCTTAAAAAATTGGTTTTCCATATCATCCTCTTATTTAGAAGTGTTGGATTCTCGAAACTCAGATACTAACAACATTTGTCGACATTTGTTACAGACAAAGCATGTTCTCAATATTCATTATTTTTTCAGCAACTATGTTGCTACTTGGCCTCAATAGGATGCAAAGTAATTGAAGGAATAAAAGGAGAAACAGCATGGTCTCAATCGTCTGAAAAAAGACTTCAATTATCATAAGAACTTCATATTACTGAGGGTAAGCTACAATTGGCACAGATAAAACTACATGGTAGCTAATGAAGAGATTGATTAAGAACCCATGATTCCAATCCAATATATCCATTTCCCATGCTCTGTAAGGGAAGATGGAAAGAAGAAGACATGAAAAGTAAAGATTTTGTAATTCCTCTCACATCTGATTGATCAGTTACCATTTCTCCTCTCTTGAAGGCATCTCACTCCTCCATCTTGTCTCCTTCAACAGCTTCCACTTTCTCCCTCAATGGGGTGATCTTTGTCGTCAGGACCTCTGTAATGACAACATGACAAGTAGAATCAGACAACCTCTCATGCATTCGCGGAAATGGATGGGAAATGTGTGCTCTCCTTATTATTATTATTTTTTCAACCTGAAGAAATAAATGTAAAATACAGCACCCAAGAAGAAACCAAGCCAAAGCTCGATAGCTGCTAATTAACTGGATGATCAAATCATTTCCTACCCAATTGACATGGAAACAAGTGTATACTACTGGAACATGAAAGCACACGCGGATGCACGTGCATGAGCAGCGATGGTGCTTTAAATGGGGAATCTGCTAGCGCACTGGGGATGGGAACTTTCTCATGCACCATCTTGCATTTCGAACATTTGGGCAGTACATATTATCGATTGGACGGTCCATGAACCCACTCATGATAGGCCATCCTATAAAGATCACATCGATTGTATAACATTAACCATCTGATCAATAGTATTTGGAAAATGATGGTCGTGATTGTTCATAAAAAGAGGTCCAATCTTCAATCTCAATCGTCTGTTCAGTGATTCACACCTTTGATTGCTGATGGTTCTAAAGAATGCTTTTGATCAGATTGCTAAAAATCTAATCCATTGACTGGAAAGCAGATGGTTACACTAAAATGGCCAACTTTAGCATGGTTACTATCATCAGATTGGCTACGAAACTTGGATGCAGAAATATGTCAGTGATATGCACGGATACGGCTACATCAACTTGTGTTGACACGGCACAATTTCAGAAAGTAGCACTTCCTTGATAGCTTTTCAATGTGATCATTGCACATTGACCACAAAGGAGAGGGTTGGACCAAATGGATGGCTTCATGGTGGACAATTGTAACTAACTTGAAAAGAGGATGTCTCACACACAACTAGTTGGGCAATAAAGTTATCATCCAACTACCTGTATCAAGTGTGTACAGCATCCAAACTGTCCAAAAGTTTTGGCGCCATCATGAAGAAAACATGATGCTAAAATCATGTTGATCCACTCATCATGTGGGCCCACCATAGGTAACAAAAGATAGCCATTGATCTCCCTATACGTGTGGCCCACCTCATGGGTGGATTGGCCTAACTTTTGTGTCAGGTGTTCTTCATGGTGGGGCCAACATTTTGGATGGGTTGGATGTTGTATGCATGTAACATGTTGAGACTTGTGAACTAATTAGATAGTAACTTTATCACCCAACTAGTTGTGCACGAGACGTCTTCGAAAATATTAGATACTAGTTTTTGTCTTTCATTTTTATTGAATGAAAAATGTTTCTCCTTCCAATCATCCATAGGTTGGACATAGCAAAACTAATAGCATCATGTAAGTTCATGTCCATGTTCATATGTAGTGCAAATTATTGGGTGGCTTCACTCTCATGGCCTATGATGATCATCCACCCAACTAAATTAAAACTATATAACTAGCATTCGAATGGAAATAGTAGAACAGAGGAGAGAGAGATGTTTAGAAAATGGAGTTATCCAACACTTGTATCTGGCATGAGAATATTGTTTAGAAAATGGAGTTATCCACGTGCATGGAATACTGCAATTTTTGCATATGCGTTGACTCTTAAGGTCATCTTAAGTTACTAACCTGTTTGCCCCTTGGAGAAAGAATAGCCCTTGGAACTGACATAAGTGCGAGGATTTGGCAACTGGTGGTTCCTCAAGTACTCTTTGTGGCCCTGTGTTAGATTTGATAAAAATAACCATAGCCTCAACAATCGTTCCACATCAATAACCAGTTTCAATTGACAGATGATCCAAGACAAACCTTGGTTATTACACAGATATCAACGTTACTTCCACTTCCCAAGTCATTAAAAATACCAGAGCATATTGCCTCACATACAAGCTCTATTCCTTCATCTCTCTGCAAAAGAAACCTCATCATCTCATGATGCATGTTAATAGCACCCTGACATCTAGTATTAAAACACTATTTCCTCTTTTTCCAATAACAAAAGGCATAAGAAGAAATCACAGAGTGTGCAACGTTATTAATGGAAAATTGGAAAATTGGAAAAATAGAAATAGCCTTGGGTCATTCACAACTTACTGCATGTCCGGCCTCTATGGTAGAAGATGTGTGGCATAAATTCCAGAGAAATTATGAAATGAAGGCAGAGACAGGCTCTACCATGAAAGTGTATTTGTGTTTATGTTGATTGAGGTCTCTTTTTTTGTCCTTCTCAAAAAGGGTTAGCTATGGGTCTGCAAAAAGTTGAGGTTTCGGGGTTGTTTGGCTGTACTACAAATTGTGGATGGCAGTGAAAGTGCACAATCCCATCCACAGTTGGAGATTAGAACCGTTTGGCGCGCATCACACAAAACAAGGATGGTGGTATCAGCTACATGATCCTGTCCAGTAAACACACCTTAAAATGAGAATGGGCAATAATGGATTAGCATGTTCCACCACATTCTCATTCACGGTGGCAGATGTGTGCTCTCATCCACATTTTTAGGTATGCCCCAACTCATCCTCCCTTTACAGGCTCATGTGAATGACAACGAAGCTTGATGTCTCTTACTAAAACCAAATGTGGGCTGGTTGGTTCATGAGAAAGTGCCAGTATTTGTGGCAGGGATCTCATATTTTTATCAGGCCAGTGTATCCATGATGGTACCATATTCAGAAAATCACCACCTTACAATAATTTCATTGATATCTATACCTTTGACCTGAAAATTTTCGTCTAAAGATCCAGTCCTGCTGGGATATCTCTCTCCAGTCTCCACGCCCATAACAGAGCATGGGAAAATGCAGTTAATACATATCTGCATCTATTATATCCGTATTAGAATGCATATGTTGGCATAGAAGACAGTGGTTTTGGCCCTCTCTCCTCTCGCTCTCTCGCCATATTTTCTTCATGCCATATCAGAATTCAGAACATGGAAAGATGTGGTTGAATGTATGAACACATATCCAAATCTACTATATCTGTATAATAATGCACATATTAGCATCATAACCTCCATCCCTCTCAGATGAATGACTTAATATGTAATGCTTTTGGTTCTTCTACTCATATTTATCATTCTTCTTGGTCTGAACTTGTATGTTCGTGCTTAATGACATCCTATGGGTCTTACAGGGTGTAGTTAATTTCCCAGAAAGCTGGGCCAAAATGTAATGTGTGTTTGGGCGGTTAGTACAGTTTATGGTGTATATTCTGGCTTCGGCCTTCTTTTAATAAATTCTTTCATCGTTTCAAAAAAAAAAATGACATCCTATAGTTTTGATGATTTTTTTTTTTTAAACTACGATGATACTCCATTCAAAAGGACGCAGCCAAAAAAATACGAACATACAGATATATACAAAAAATGAGAAAAACATGCCCACCCAAAATGCGAAGAGAAGAAGCATAGAGATCTACGCTTCCAACCATTCCTTAACGAAGAGAGAAACCCTTCTGAAAACATCTACTGCTCATCTCTTCTTATCCCTGAAGCATTTCTCATTTCTTTCCCACCATAGAGCCCAAAGATTCGCCAGCAAACTTAACCTCTACTTCCTTTTCCCCCAATTTCCCCATCCCCCCACCATGCCAAGAAACCAGAAGATCTTCTATATGATTGGGGGATACCCATAGGACCCCGAAAGATTGAAGAACAAGACTCCACACCTCCCTAGCAAAGGAGCAGTGAAAAAAGAGATGATTTACAGATTCCGCATCATTGAAGCACATCAAACAACTATTTGGAAGAACTATCTTCCTCTTGCACAGATTGTCAATTGTATGTACTTTATTCCTCCCTACTAGCCATCCAAAAGCCGTCACCTTTAAAGGAGCACCATATTGCCATAGATGAGCAAGATAGCCTGACGTTCTCCTTGTTTCCATTTAGAAATTGATAAAGGGAACCAACCGAGAAAGGGCCAGACTTTCCTTTTAACCACTTCAAAGAATCCGCATATGATAGAACTTGGGAAAAATTCCTTAGTAACTGAAGAAAGTGAACCAATCTTTGATCTCCTCATCAAGGAGATTTCTTCTAAAAATAGGGGACCAAATACTTCCTCACCTCTCACTGAAAAGTAATTGCTTACCTGCACCCCCTCTTCCCTAGCTAAAACCCCTAAAGATGGAACGAATCCCTCAGACTTGTTTCTCCCACCCATCTATCCTCCCAAATTTTAATGCTATTAGCATCCCCCATACACACACACACACACACAAAAATACTTTCTAGATATGAACTCCCTCCACTTAGCATCGCTCTCCACCCCAAACCTCCAAACCCTTTTTTCCTAACGAAGTTAAATTCATCTACTCTAGCTTTCTCAACCCCGCACCTCTCTATCCTTCGAAGAACAAACTTCATCTCATTTCAAAAGATGGAATTTATGTTTCTCCCCCGACCCTTCCCACAAGAAATCCCTTCTTCTTTGTCCAAGGTATTTAAAATAAACTTTGGGTACTTAAAGAGAGGCATGAAATAGACTGGAAGATATAACAAAGACGCCTGAATCATCACCAATCTGCCACCCATTGATAAATGCCTAGAGTTCCACTTGGAACATCTTCCTATCGCATCATTCTACATATGTTTTGTCGGTCTCCCTATGCATAACGGTAATCCCAAATAAGTTGTCGGGAAAAAGGCTTCCCAACAACCGAACACATGCAAAAACCCGATATTCTTCCTTGGAAATCCCTAACCCTAAAATCTTGCTTTTGGAGATGTTGACCTTTAAACCAAATGCCAACTCAAAAGAAACTATTATAGCCTGAAGATTTTGCACATAGAAGTCGTCCGCCTTACACAGTAAGAGAGTATTCATCCACATATTGAATGCGCAAAATCTGAAAACCTGAATTGTCCACCCCAAACCCTCCTAACCAAACCAATCTAAACACCTTTATCAATCATTTGACTAAATGCCTCCGTTATTGTGACAAAGAGGCCTCCATTATTGTGACAAAGAGAAAAGGAGATAAAAAGTCACCTTGTCGAAGCCTCTGAGAAGCGGCAAAAAACCCCTTTAGCGATCTGTTTACCAATATAGAGAATTTAGCTTATCTCACACATTTCTGCATCCATGAGCGCCATTTTGATCCACATCCCCATCTGCCCAACATATAGTCTAAAAATGCCCAATCCACATGATCATAAGCCTTCTCAATATCAAGCTTGCACACTATGCCTCTCTCCCCTTTTTTGAACCAAGAGTCGACACATTCGTTGGCCAGTAGAGAACAATCAACTATCTGCCTACCATCAACAAAAGCCCCTTGAGACTCCGAGATAACACTTCACAACACCTTTTGGAATCTGGACGCCAAAACCTTTGCTAACATGTTGTATGGACCATCTAGGAGACTAATAGGATGAAAATCTTTCATACATTCAAATCCTTCCTTTTTAGGGATCATTGTTATAAATGTAGCCCCAAGTTTTCATGCTATAAAAACTTTATTAAAAAATTATTTCAAAAAGCCTGTCACATCACCCTTCACACATTCCCAATTTTTTTTTTTTTTAGAAAGCAATAGGAAATCCATTTGGCTCCAGAGCTTTATCACTTCCCAATTCTGCCACTGCTTTCTTGATCTCTTCTTCAGAAAATGCTTGTTCTAGAGAATCCGCCTCTTCTAACGATATAGACTGAAAATGCAAATTATCCAAAGCCAGCTTCTTCCTCCTCTCCTTAGACAAAAGATCTTTATAAAAATGCACTATTTTTTCACTAATCTCAGATTTCTCCTCAATCCTTTCCCCTATCTACCAATAATGATGTGATCTTATTTGTTCACATGGTTGAAAGCAGGGGATAAAAACACCAAGTTCTTTCAAGCTTTGATGATATAATTATGGAAAAGCAAAGAACATAAAATTATAAGTTACAGATAATGAAGATATAGATGTGTAATAGTACACAAATTTTACTTCATATGTTGGCAAGACACAAAAAAGTGTCAGCAGTTACCGAGGAGAGGGTTAGACAAGAAGGATTGGTGAAACAGGATGATGATGATGTAAAGCCGACCCCAGGTTGCTAGGATAAAGATACGAAGATGATGATTAAAGACACTTCAGAGAAACAAATATAGTGATCACCCCTTGCAATGGAAACATTCATTGTATGGGAATATTCTCTCTTTCCACATCTCAACAGGTTTAGACAAATAACTGGTGTCTATGTAACAAGGACATGGCACTTGTCAGGTTTCTTGTTGTCTTGACTCTTGACATGACACAAGTCAGGTTTCTTGTTGTCTTGACTCTTGACATGACACAAGTCAGGTTTCTTGTTGTCTTGACTCTTGACATGACACAAGTCAGTCTCAGAATTTCCAAAAAATGATTCAATGCATTTTGTACATTCAGCAGTGATGGCGACGATGATATTTTATGAACTTCCCAGTGAATTGGCTTCTAGAAGTACCCTTCAAAAAAAAAAAACGGATTGGGCTTCAAGAGTTAACCGTGGCTGATACCCTGTGTATGTAATATGTATCCCACCATGATACCCAGATATGGCCACTGACAAGGACACGGATACCGGAACAAGAATGTGACTCTGCATTTCTCAGAAGTCCAGGATATGAATACAGATGGATATGGCTATCGCATTTGAAAAATGCTATTTGTATTTAGTGTCATGATTACTACAAAATTTTGATCCATTCTTTTTAGTGTAATGAGCATTGCTAAGCGCACAAGCATGTGTAATAATGCTCATGAACAATCTACACATGTGCCAGCATGGCACGCAGATGTCCAATCCATCCATCAGGTTGGTTGGACCTTCTTCATGTTTTCCCAAAAATAAATCTGGTCCACTCAGAGTGTGGGCCTCAATATTGGAAACAGGTGATGGGTTAGAAAACTCGAGCCAAGTTTTTCAGAGCCGTACACTTGTTTTGCAAACTGTGGCCCACATGACCAGTGAATCAACCTGATTATTGGGCTAGGGCATCAATATAGTGGCTCCTTTATGATGGATTGGATCTTGGACCTATCGTACCATGCTGGTCCATGTGTGGCATATACATGAGCTTTACAGCTTTATTTTTAATCATTCTAGCATGTTAAACCTAACAAAATTGTTAATTAACAATTTTTGTAGCACAAGCACCCACATTACAACAAGAAAGAGAATGGTCAGAAATACATAAATAATGAGCCTAATACAAAAGGTTGATATTATGGCCCGTTTGGCACCATGGATTCTAGGAGAAAGGAGGAGAAAGGAGGAGAAACTGGTTGCTTCATTCTGTTTGGCACCATGGATTTGATGAGAAGTGGATTTGAGAGGAATCCAGGAGAACCCAAAAAAGGCACTTTTAGCCCTTTTTCAAATCCCCCAAAAAAGGTGAGATTTGAAGAGAAATCCTTCCCAACGTGGGACCCACCGTAATGTGTCCCTAACTATGGGACCCAACCTGATGTATATTTTCCATCCAACTTGTTGATAAGGTCACAAAGACCTGGATGAAGGGACCATACAAATTTCAGTTTAATCCAAAACTTTTGTGCATCATAAAGGTTTCACTCTCCATTTTTTCTTGTTTTATGGTCCACTTTAGATGTGGATTGGCTTTATTTTTTGGATCTTGGCATAAAATGATTTGTAAAAATAGATGAATGGCATGGATTTAAAAATCGAGGCTAATACGGTGGGCATACGGTGGGATTAAAATTTACACCGTCCATTCCTTCATGTTTGATTTCTCTCCAAATCTTGACTGCCAAACAGAAAATCTGGAATTGGTAAGAACTGGAATTGATGAGAATTCATATCATGGAATCCACTTCTCCTCAAATCCATGGTGCCAAACGGGCCATAAAAGATTTCCTACATGTATCTCAGAGCATCCAGTACCAGTCTCGGTATATATCGTGTGATGTCATCCTGTCCAGGAGCTATAAGTGTCCAAAACTGACACACAGAGGTGTCCAAGTAGCAAAAGTCACATGGTTTTCCCCATTGGGTGTAGTTTCTATGAATACCTAACAAAAAATGTCTATACCAAAAACTTTCCAGTACCAGTTAGAAACCAAAATATGCAATCCTTCATCATGATGGAGTCATGCTAGTCATAATGGAAGAAAACACTAAACCATGTAGAGGACAAAAAAGATACTTCCCATACAACTTAAAATACAACGGTATCAAATCTCTTTACCAGCTAATACCCAACAATGTTTGTATAATTGCTATCCTCTATGGTAAAAATGCTCTCATATTATAATATCATATGCAGAAAACCCTGCTGAAGTTGCACTCTGGAATCAAAATAATTTCACCACCAGTTTTATCAATAAAGTTTCTGCAATTTTACTGCCATTGTACTAGGTTGTGAACAGAAACATCATAAGATGGGTGAAAACGAATTAAACAAATCAATAATTTGAAGATTACTTAGATGAGACCACAGCTAACATGCTAACATGCGTTCAAGCACATCAACCTTGCTCATTTTTATAGACATTTGTGCTATTTCTCACTGACTGCACTACAATAATGAAAAACATACAAAAGAGCATAGGGAAGCTATAGCAAACTTACAGTCAAGCCCTCCCTGTATTTTGACTCGAACATGGCCATTGCAGCAAGAGAACCAGAACCCATGGTTGCAAAAGGCAGAGTGTCAGTCGAACCATGAGGGTAGATCTGTTAAATATAACTGTTCAGTCACAAACACGGATGCATGTCACGGACTCACAAACAACAATGTATCTTTCAAATGTCTATTTCCAAATCATACTCACCGTATGCAAATGTGGTCCAGTAACATCAACACCACCAAGTACCAAAGCTGCACTGACATAACCTTGGTAACTGGCCACAGATTAAATGCCATCAGCCTTGTCAAAATTATTAAAAACTGTAACAAAGTAAGCTTACATTACAATAACTTGAGGACCAATGCTACTTACAAGTGCCCCATGTCTGCCATATTAGGGTAGTCATCAAGAGGGCTGACAGCGAATGTCCCTCAGCCCAAACATCAGGGTAGCCACTCCTCAGGTGGGTCACACATGTATGAAGGTTGCAACTTGCAACAGCATAACTAACAGTTCACAATCAACAGACATGTACGAATGCTTGATGAGTGACCAACCTTGATTTTTTAAAAGGGATTATTCACCATCTGGTGTACCTGACAGTAGGGGTGCAACTTGGGTGGGTCGGGTTGGGTTGAGGGTCAACTTGAATCCACTCAAAATCAAATTAGGTCAACCCGTGGCCCGACCCAACCCGGATTACCGTATTGTTAACCTTAACCCATCTTGGGGTAGATCAGGTTGCCAACTAAATCAGGCCAATCTGCTCATGGTGCCGGCCATTGCATCCAATCAGAAACCAGTTACAAGACTTATCTCCTTCGTGGCTGCGGGCTTAACCCAGTTCGTCCATTTTGAATCTGACGGTGAGATGCTTGGTACCACTGGATCATGCCCAAACTGGGAGTTATTTGATACTCTGGTTGCATATGAACACTGGCACTCAGAAATTATAAGCCTGTGGCTCCGGATTAGGTTGAGTTTTCTGAGGCCTTAACTTGAGCCCAACCTCAGTTGAGATCTGGTTGAGGATTTCCAGCCCGAGTCCAACCCAACTGCAACCCGACACCCGACCAAAATCAGGTTGGGCAAGTGAGGTTCAAGTTGAGACAAACGCAAGTTGGACCCTATCTGACAAACATCCCATCTCATTTGCATGTGGTGGGGCAACTATGTTTTTTTGTTTGAGAGAGAGGGAGGGAAGAAGAGAGAGTTACCTGAAAAGGTGAGACTTTAGGACCGTAAGAGCAGTAACTACCCTTGATTCACGGCCTGTTGCATAACGGTGGAGTTGCAGCTGCGAGCTCACCATATCTAAAGAAAAACAAAACACAAACCAATTCCAGTGTAATGAAGAACAATAATGAAACATGAACATTTGGCAGCTAAGGAAGCATGTGATTGCCGTGATGCAGATTTAGCATGCCTGCATTGTGGTGCTACAGATCATAACAAAATGCATGTGTTGTAAAATTACCAGTTACTGCCTCTGTATCAGCAGCAGTTCCTGCTCCACAACAATAAATGTTTGGCGCAATATAATGAATTTTCTCGCAGTTCTTATCGCACACTATAGGTCCCGCAGTAGCCCTTGTATCAGCTCCAAGGATGACACCATCCTGAAAATAAACATGATCATTGACTATGAAGAAAGCTCCACTAAAGAAATGACTTCGATTAATACGTGAAGGCAGGCCAAAAATGTTTAGTGGTTCTTGAGTTCTTGATGATATGAGTGGTGGATAGACCTTTAGTATTCAGTAGCTTGGGGCTCAACTCAAAGAGCAATTTACCATCCCCTTCTTGTCTGGAAGAATATTCTAGGAAGTCCTACAATCGCAAGAAGACACAAGATTGGCAAACAAAAACATCAACTACCATTTCAAATTCTCCCCTTCTGATCCTATTTTTCATCGACATTCCAAAGACCACCATTGTGGCGCCTTTCAATATGTATTGATATTCTGCAACTAAATTAAAATACATTATACATCATGCGCTACTATCATATGCAATATAGGTATATGCGATCTCTGTGTGTATTGCATATGTCACATGACACAAACAGGGAAATTAGGAATTGCAAATGTTCTCATCATAATTCCGGTGCAAACTTTTGTTGTGGGCCCCACCGTTATCTGTTGATGATATCCACTCCAACCATCATGCACGCCCGGGCTTATTTAGCCCCTCTTCAAATTGCTAGCTAGCTTGGCATCTCTCACCACATGATGGTCACCACATGGGTTCATTCGACTACTCTCCAGGAGGTTTGAGTTGCCACCTGGCATCTCTGTAACATGACCCAATTGTGAGCACATAGGCAACTACACAGAAGCCCAATAACTCCTAAGTCCCCTAGACACCCTACCTATGGCAATATCCATCTGAGAGGTGCAACAGTACTGCCAACCTCCATTGCAGCAAAGGGGGGAACTACCAATGAAGTATTAAGCACCAAAGGATGCTCAAAGGAAGAGTGCTGGCTACATCTAAACAACCCAATAGATTTGAAGATGAAAACGTTCAGAAAAGAAAGACCACTCAATTCCAGGTCAATCAACTTCCCAACCACCATTTCGGGCATAGGGAGGATTGTCGATATTGCAAATAGTAGGAACAACTTCTCCAAAGATGACTTATCAATCTCTAGAACCTTCCCAATCCAAGAGCCAACATCACACAACACTGAATTAACCAATGTGCGTGCTGGAACTCCATACAAACAGATTCAGATTTCTCTATCAGCCAGAACCTCTGATGTCTTCATTATTCAACCTTTGATCAATGACACAAACTAGTGGAGGGATTCATCTCTAGTGAAATGACCATTTCCTCCATAACTAAAAGCCAATAGAAATGAGGACAGAATGAATCACACCACCGAAATCTTCAAAGCACCAAAAAAAGAGGATCTAAATACATCCAAGACCTCTGCAATCGGAATCCCCTCCTGAGACGATGTTCAAACCATACTTTTTCTGTTGACAGTTGCCTCAGGTACCTTTGCTGTTGAACCTTCCATGTTTGATGATTTACCTCCTTCCACGGCCATTTCCTTGACGTCCCCAATCTAGAGCCCTGACCTCTTCCAAAGGAAGAGAGATGGGAATAGCCAAAGATGTACCAGGTATCTCTTTTGCCATTTCGTTAGCTACCCTTACCAAAATGATTCTCCCCCAAGCCATTTGCCATCCAGAATCTTGATAACATTGGTTGCATGATTGGCATATGAAAATGGATGAATGCAGATCTGTGACTTTTCCGAATGACCCCAACTTTGGGATGTAGATATTGATGGCATCCCCAAAGCTGCCAAAGACCTCCTTCAACTTGCCCATAGTAATGGCAAATGAACTGTTTGTCATGAAAATACAAAAACAACCCCTCTTCTTCTTACAATTTTGAATGATAGTCCAGTCTCCTTGATCCATACAAATCTCTAGAATGACTATTATGCTGTGCCTACTAACAATTTTGTGGGAAACTTCTCTTGATAATAGTAGGGAGGGTGTGTGAATTTGGAAATGGTCCATGAGTGGGTAGCTTTAATGCTACATCTTTCTTTCAAACTTTAACCAAATATGGGGATGAGGTTCCTTCTTGTGCTCTGGCATGGGGCAAACAATCCTGTCATGGGCTGAGGTGTTTTGTTACATGGCAGTTTGGGGATAAGATCCTTGCTCTCTATCACCTCCAAATGCGGCAACACTGCCTTCACAATTCTTGCTTCATGTGCAAAAATGCTAATGAATCAGCGACCTGTTTCTTCAGGGCCTACTTGAAAGAGTAGTTCATTTGGGGTGAACTAAAAAATTTCAAAGTTGCTTAGATTCTACATTGCCTGATATATATAGGTGCTAGGGAGAAGGTTTGTTCAAGAAAAGGGGGGGAGTCTATGCTGTCATTAATTCTGTTTTCCATGTACTGGGAATTCAGAAAAAGGAATCGGTGCATTATTAAAACGAGGTTCTTTCTATTGACAGTTCTGTTTAAAGGTCTCTTTTAGTTGGGCCATTGTATGCAAGGATTTTTAGAATATGATGCGGCAAGTGACGGTTCAGGCCCCGGGTGGGAGCAGGTAGTCATTGGTAGGCCAAATCTCAGGGAAAACATACCAATCTATTCTCCTCTATCTGGGGCAATCACTACAAACATGCACTAACCTCTTAAGATATTGAACCCTTCTTTTTTCGCTGAGAGTGAGGAGCACCGCAAGCAAAGTGGAATAAGTGAGAGAGGAGACCCTTACATCTTGCCATAATTCATCTCAAACCAAATTCAGCATCTCTTGCGGAATTTGAGGTCGGTGGTATCTTTGGAACCTCAAGATATTAGCTAGATGACGTCAAAAGGGATAAAACGAGTGGATAATTTCACCACCAATGTAGAGAGATAATCTGACTCGCCAAGGTTCTTTTCTAATCTCTAGAAACGAATTTGAGAGGAAGCTGAATTTTCTATTCAATTGCATCATGATAAAATCTCCATAACTCACTCCTCTATATAGAGAGTGTTTTACATAGTTTCTAAACTTCCAAAAACTGGTTAAGCTAACTTGCTAATCAAGTAACTAAAGAAAATTCAGAAACAAAGAATCAAACCCTCTCCCCCCCCCCCCCCCCCCCCCCCCCCCCACCAAAAAAAAAAAAGGAGACTTCACACATAATAGACCACAAGATACAGACAGTTTGGACCACATAATTGGACTGATTTAATGATTTAATGGATTGTGGAGGTCCACTTTTCTACTTGCGATGTATGCATACTGCATAGGGCTGGCAATGCACCAGGCCTGGGCCTAGGAAAATCAATTTTGAATAGGCCCAGCTTGACCAGTTCAAAATCCGGTTTGAAACAACCCCAGGCCCACCCATTGCCAAGCCTATGCATGTATACTAGGATTGGAACATGTTTGCACCAGGAAAGACAACATATACAACTTACCATATTCACTCATGGAAGCTTATCATTGGTCATTATTTCTTGGAGAATTCAGGATGTTATGGCATCACTAGTGTTCTTCCTGATTAAGGTGGAATTCCAATGCAGGCAGTTTCTGGGCTACTCAAGGCATCAGATATGGTGGTGGAAATCAATTCAAAGTTTAG
This sequence comes from Liriodendron chinense, assembly GCA_003013855.2. Lineage (NCBI taxonomy): Eukaryota > Viridiplantae > Streptophyta > Magnoliopsida > Magnoliales > Magnoliaceae > Liriodendron > Liriodendron chinense. The sequence goes on along the minus strand of ML058513.1, from coordinate 73,750 downwards.
TTCGAAACCTCTCCAGGTGTTAGATGCCCTAGATGCTTTCAAGATTTGATCGCAACAGAGAGGAAGAGGCTGTGGAGGCTACATTTTCTATGATGAGATTAAAGAGGTGGTCTAAGGAAGTGTTGTTAGTGATAGCATAGGTGTTGCACCCTTCACTTTCTGTGGAGCATTCTTTCCCCTTACTGTACATGGCTTATTGTTTTGTTCTTCTTCTTCATATGTGCTCTTATTAATAAATTCTACTTGTCCATAAAAAATTAAACCAAAAAGCACTTGAGGGTTACTTATTACAATTTAAGTTAGTCTTCACCACTCAATTCAGTTGTAAACTGATGCAACCTAACTTGTGGATAAACTCAAGATTAGCAGACCCATGTAGTCCTTCAATAGTTGAGCATTTTCTACTCTTGATGAATTTGTTACCTTTTCAAAAAGTAATTCAATAGTTAAGACAGAGAATTCTAATTCACTACAGACAAATAAAAGGAAAGAGCCTGCAAATGGATGAGTGCATTTCTACTATCCAAGGGACTTCTGGCTCACCCACACAATGTGGCACATATGGGTGTGATAAAAGTCACCGTGAGGTGGTCCATATGGTTAGATGACTCGGCCCAAAACATCAAGCTAATCCACTCATCTAGTAGGCCACACATGCAGAAAAGAAATGGACATTTAAAAATTTGACCAGCTGTCTGCATTCAATGTACCAGTGTAGTGCACCAGCCAAGCAGATCAGCCTGATTTTAAGCCAAGGCATCTATAAAGCAGTGCCTGCATATTGAGCAACATAGATCTAACACAAGCCTGCAAGTCCCTTGGCAAGTCCAGAGTCCAGGCATGCATTTGCTTAATGTTTCTCAAAAGGAATGCATACATGCTCTCCAATCTAACTAGTGTAGTGCTTTGCAGAAAGACTAGAATTGCAATTTAACTTACCTGAAAAACTAAACCAACGATAGTGGTTCCAGTCTTTCGGAAAGATGGAGGCTTAACACCTTTCTTCAAAAGCATATCATTTCTGCGACATAGATCAAAATTGAATCCGCCATTGGGAGGAACATCTATTGATGCTTTAGCCATGTCTAAAACTTAAAACTAGAAACAAGAGAGAAAAAGTTTAATTAGTTGGAGATCTCACCAAGTATTCAGTAGTCAGATCTTGCAAATCATCAAAGTATGTAAACTAAGGAACTGGAGATTTCAAGTCCAGTTCAACTTAGACAAGCGAAGTAACTCTCATGATTAAAAATTATTCCAGCCGTACCAACTACCAAGTACCAACACGTGTGCTACCTTAGACATCTTACCGAAATGTGTATGGCATCCCCAGGCCTTGAGTCTGCACAAGTGGGGTCAATGGTTCAACGATCCAACTGTTCACTTGATGGGTTAATTAAACGATGCCTATGGTATTCTCACCTCATCCGGCGTTAGTTTGAACAAGTTGGGCTCATTGCTCCATGATCCAAAGTGTGAGCTTGATGAGATCCATGTGGGTGCATATGCCCAAGAAATCTCTAAATGGGGCAATACTGCCATTCGATCCATGGGCTGCAAACAAACGATTAAGACAGAAAAAAAAAAAAAAAATACAACAATTGTCCACATGCATTGGGACAAAACCAAAAATTAGATGCTTATGATCTTCCAATCTAGAAGTTACCCTAGGCATGGGGGTTTATCAGATCGACGGTCCAGATCGCTGAAACATGGGCCCTACTTATACAAATTTAAGGCCCACGAATCAATGACCAAATATATACTCCATTCAAGGAAGATGTGTTTTCCTCATATCATAACAGTTTCCATCATTAAATAACATATTTGCATAGTATGCAATGGACAACCTACCGATACAGCCAAAACAAGCTCGGATTTGAAGAGAAAAGGGGCAAATTTTTATAAAACCAAACTTTATTTTGAAAAAGGCACTTATTACAGTCGAGGTGAGAAGACCCCATAACAAGCGAAGAGTGAAGGGCTCCTTCATGGCTAGAGAAAGGATAACAGTATTTTAAGTTTAGAACACACAGCGACATTGGGAAACAAGATGTTTAACCCTCGAGGAAATCTCTATAAACTCATCAAAACAATGAAACCAAGCTTCCATGGTTTTGTATTCTCAAAAGAATCCCAACAAGGTATGTTTTTAGAGGACCCTTATACAATAAGTAGTCCAGACGAGATAACAATGAGTAGGAGCTGTGTAAAAAGAGCCTTAGCTTCAACTAGAAAAATGCAAATCCTTAAAAAGAGAAAAGAAGAAGAAGAGAGTTTCCCATAGAAATTTCCTATAGAAAGATTGCAGGGAAGGGCATAAATACCACCTCATGAGCTGGGAGGATGTGCAAATTCAAAAGAAGAAGGTCGTATTGGCGATGATTAGATTAGGGAATTGGGTGCTTGATGCAGGTGCATCTGCACACTAGGGTGGGGGTTTGTGAGATGCTCACAGAATGGCCACGAGGTGGGGCCCACTATGGGACCTGTGAGATGCGGAGTAGCCCACGGGGAGGTCTCGGTAGGTTTGCTTGGGAGGGCGTGGATAAAGGGATATTCTGATGCTTCCCCAACAGCTTTGGAGCTTTTAGTTCGTTGGACGGTATTCCCTGCATCAAGTGGTATCAGAGCTGGAGACCAATGTTCAAGTCTCCTTACCGGTGTGGGTGGATGATGCACCTAGACTAATGTTCGAGTCTCCTTACCGATGCGGGTCGATGATGCGGGTGCATTTCCACACTGGTGTCGGATTGCCCATGAGGTGGGGTATGTGAGATGTAGAATGGCCACGGGGTGCGGCTCACTGTGGGACCTGTGAGATGTAGGGTAGCCCATGGGGAGGTCTCGGTTGGTCTAGATAAAGGGATATTCTGATGCTTCCCCAACAGCTCTAGAGTTTTTGGTGCGTTGGTCGGTACTTCCTGCATCAACGCTACGAGCTAAGTGGTGGCAGCGGTTTGGTATAGAACAAAGAAGCTTTATGACAACTAGTTCTTGCTGCCAAATATGGGCAATGGGATAGATAGTGGCACCCAAAGGAGATAGTCAGAGGCAATGGATCCTTCATTTGCAAGGTCATTGCGAGCTTTGGAGATTCAAACAAGAGGTTCAGGTCCACTTTCATGAACAATATTAAGTTCAAAGTGGGAAATGGGGAAGCCAGATTTAGGGAGGATCTGTGGGTGGAGGATTCCATGCAAGCTGAAAATTTCCCAAATCTATTTGCACCTGTGGTGAGGAACTTTTTGGTCAAAGAATCCAATGAAAAATTGGTGGGAAGGTAGTATGGTCTATCAAACTTCAGAGGAATCCACAGAGATTCGAAATTGATATGTTGATGGATATCCATACATAGGTCTGAAATAGTTTGGTCCCCTTCTTTTGATGGCTCCTTTTTAGTGAAGTCATATTTAAGGCATTATGCCCAAGAGATCCTATAAATCCCCTATGGTCCTGTGTTTGGGGGATGTGAGCTCCAATCAAGATAGAGGCATTTATGTGGATGGTAATTGGGAACGAAATTCTTATGGTTGCTAATCTCCAAATGCAAAAGTGTTATGGTCCTACCAGATGCATGATGTGCGAGAGGGACGTTGAAACAACGTACCACCTTGTTGTTGGTTGTGAAATTGCATGGATGATTTGGAGTAGCTAGATCTCTCAAGAATCCATCCATGACTCATGGAAAGATGGTCATCTGGCCCATTCAAGCCATGCAACAGAATGCTAACTCATGCGATAATATGGGTAATTTGGAAGGAGAGGAACATAAGAATTTTGAAGCTAAAGAAACAATCATATCAATGGTGATTGCTAAAGTATCCTTTGCTTCTTTGGGCATCCCTTTGGAATTATTTCGGGGGATCCCTCCATCAAAGATGCTTCGTGAATGGAAAGGATGCATTGAAGAGTATAAGCGTGAATCTACAAAGAATTTAATTTGGTCTCCTCCAGGGTTAGTTGGAAGCTCAATACAGATGATTGCTCTTTCGGAAACCTGGGAGGGGAATGGAAGCTGGTAAGAGATGACTTGGTAAAATTGTTTTTGGTTTCTCGGGCCTGCAGAAAGGGGCAACGCTAATAGAGAAGAGATTTGGCAATCAAATTGGGGACCTGTTTGATTGCTTTAAGGACCCACTTATCATAGAAGGAGATCTCACATCGGCAATCACATAGGCCTTAGGAAAATTTCCACCTCCCTAGAAAATGCTTTGGTTTTAGATGACATTATAATGCACCGTCACTCCTCGTGAGAAGCCAATTGTATCATTGATTCTCTAGCCTCTCTAGCTAGGGGTGAGTCCATAGAGATATCTTTGTATGGGGACTCTTACCCATTGCCTTTATGGACTGTATATTTTTCTCTTCACCTTTTGCTTAAAAAAAAAAAAATCTTAGGATCAGTAACTTTTAAAATTCAACAAGTCAACAATTACCTCAAGTGAGATTTTCACAAAGCTGACAATTTTCGAACCATTTTCTTTATCTTCAATATATTTTCTTCATCACCTTTTCTCAGAGTTCATTGTGAATCTCTCGATTCTCTTGCTTGAGACGGCACTCCTTGGAATTCTAATAGGTTGGGCCGTTATCACTGCATCCTCACTTTGGGCCCCCTTTTTTGCAGAAGGGAATGTTTAGTGCATCACACAATGAAACTTAGTCTTGATGCACAACACCTCTCTCCCAAAAAAAAAAAAAAAAAGTTGAGTAAAATCTCATTCCACATCATTCTCATTTTAGAGGTGTATCGAACAATGCACAGTGTTGTTTTTTATGTTTCTTTTTCTATTCACTATATAATACTTTTTTAATTTCTCATCATTACTTTAAGGCCTAGTTTGGACGCATTATTGAATCAAATTGCATAACTACACCAATAAAACAAAAAATGAAAAATTTGCAATTACTGCCATTCGTATTCATATTGACGGATTAGGCAAAGCACACTTTTTTTAGAGAGAGTTCCAAAGTGCACTTACGCAACTTCCCAGTCAAATTAGAAAGCGATGTGACCACAATTTGAAGGCTACTTCCTTGTCATGAACAACAGGGAAGGTAATTACAATTGGGCCATTTCCATTATATTAAATTAATTATTGCAATTCAATTCCATAGAGCATCCAACGCAGACTCCATGTCCATTTCATCAAGCTAATTGCTGTAATGTTATGTAACCGCCCCACATCCTACACAAGCACACAAGAAAAGGCCAACTTTCCCTTTTTAGCCCATCCCTACTTTCCTTTTCTTTTAAATCTCTACATTAGGAAATATCTCTACTTTCTTTTTTTGTCAAATCTCTACATTAGGAGATTCCTAGCTATGGGGACAAAAATTGGGGAAAGATTGAAGAGAAGAAAAAAGTGAAAGAGAAAAACAAAAAATCCCAAGAGCATAACTTGCTCTGATACCAATTTTTCAAAAACAAAAATTGATTATTGATTAATGAAAAGCCTCTTGGTGCTTCTCTCCTTCTCTCTCTCTCTCATGGCGATGTTTCTTCTTCCTTGATCCCTCTTTTTTCTATTTGCTTCTTATGCCCCTCTAAACTTCTTCCAGGTAATTTTGTCCCTCTTAATCCATTCACTTCCATACTTTCAATCCCAAATCTGAATTTGAACCTAGACCTTAAATTTTCATATTTCGAAATCCCTAATCCGAAATCTTTTGATCATCTGGATTAGAGATCCTCATTGATTGATCGGATTATGACCATGCAAGATCGGGATGTCCCATCCCTCGCTGGATCCAACCTAAGCGATAATTGAATTCCACACTTCATGGTTGTGATGATGGCCCGCTCCATTGCATGTTTCCTTTATGATTTTCTTAGTTATGATGATTAATGCTAGAATTTTATATTATTATTGCCTTTAATTTCCGCTGAATAATTGTGTTCATAAACATGCATCATAATTAGGGCATCCTACGTCAGTAAATCTCCCTCTCCCAGACCCAGACCCATCTATAAATGGGTCTGATGGGTTGACTCGGACCCGACCCAGACCCGCCCATTTAGTAAAAGGTTCTGGGTCTAAAATTTGGACCCAGACCCATTTAGTAAATGGGCGGGTTTGGTTTTGGCTAAACCCGCCCCAAACCCGACCATTTACAGCCCTACCTCTAGTTTTAGACTAGAGGACCCTTGAGCTTGCTCACAGACTTGCATTCTTTTCTCTTTGTGGCTCAAACTTCAATCCGGTGCATTGAATCTTATTGCAATTAGTTTCATCCTTGATCTAGTTGCATCAAATTGGTATCAGAGCAAGTTATGCTCTTGGGATTTTTTGTTTTTCTCTTTCACTTTTTTATTCTCTTCAATCTTTCCCCAATTTTTGTCCCCATAGATAGGAATCTCCTAATGTAGAGATTTGACAAAAAAGGAAAGTAGAGATATTTCATAATATAGAGATTTGAAAGAAAAGGAAACTAGGAATGGGCTAAAAAGGAACGGTGGGCTTTTTTTTGCACACAACACGTAGTGTGCATGTGGACAATTGCATCATAATGGAATTCATTCTTAAAAAACAAGAAAAAGAAAAAAGAAAAGAAGAAGAAGCAATCAAATTTTATTGGGAATCCTACAATTTGATACATCCAGCTAATTGATTGATTATAATCAATCCCCAAAATCATGAGATTTTATCTCCTACCGTCCAAGTTCATTGTACCATCTTTGTATAAATACCCATTGACGTACATACAAAAATATAAGAGAAATTACAATTATATTACAATTTTTTCTGATTTGTCATGGTATTAGAGTGGATCTTTGATCTGGGCCATTGATCCATCTTTTTAACGGTCAGATCCTATTACATCAACCATGATATATCTCTCGGTGTATCATCCCCTCTTTTCAACTTTTTTCACCACAGCCGCATACTCCATCTCCAGCAACCTCCTTAACCTCTGACTGTTGTACCCTATTGTTGGAGACGTTTTCGCTACCCCTCTGTCATATAGTTGCCCACCATGAGCATTGGCCCGATCCACATCGTTGCGACATCTCTGATCCTGAACACCAGCAGCCACACTGCTGCTTCTTGAGTCACCCTGACATTCGTCGTGCCGACCACCAGTAGCCACACGCTGCCTCTCAAGCTATTGCTACCCACCACGAGCACCGCCCCGACCCACACGTTGTGCCGTCTTTGATCCCAAACACCAACAGCCACACCGCTACTTCTCAGGCCACCCTGACATTCGTCGTGTCGACAACCATCTTCCACAGGGCCGACCACCGACAATCACACCGTTGCCTCTCAGGCCGCCTTCACGCATGCCGTTGCTTCTTGAGTTGACTCCCTTGGCCACGTGCACAAGGCATCTTCAATAGCACTCGAAATTCCCAATTTTCTAAAAAAATCCCTTTTTTCTCAAAAAAGGATTATCAACAACGACAAAAAAAAATTATGCAGTTTCTTATGAGATTGAATGAATCCTATACTGTTATTTGAGGCCAAATCCTTCTTATGGATCTTCTCCCACCAATTAACAAATTTTTTTTGCTCGTACTCCAAGAAGAAAGACAACATGACGTTGCCATTTTACCTTCACTTACCACTAAAGTTGTTGCCCTTCTTGCAAAACCTGGCTCTTACAAATCTGCTCATATACGTGACAATTGTGGTACATAGAAAAGGGGGCCAAAACTTTCTAAATCCATGATGTGAGCGGCCAACGTGCACCCATTGCGAATGGGTAGGACATACAATTGATAAGTGCTACATTCTTCATGGTTATCTATCAGGCCATTGTCTCCATAAAGATAACAAAAGCATTTCTCTATAAATCAAGCTGTGACTATGACTCAAGTTGCCACTCCATCTATTGACAAGCAACGGCCTGATTCATCTTCGCCAAGTCTACCATTTACACCCGACCAATGTCGCTGAATCCTTGCTCTCATCAATACACAACCCATGGCTCACCAAGAGGGAACTTCACATACATCAACCAAAGTTTCAGGTATCTCCGTTTCTCTTGCCTCTCTTCATAACTCTGTCCCTTGGATCATTGATACCAGTGTAACTGATCATATGGTTAGTTCTGTTTCTCATCTTCTATCCATTTCTTCCCTCGGTTCTACAAGTGTGACACTAACTAGTGGAATTGTTTCCTTACTAATGTTTCTTGTTATGCAAGATGTGTTATGTGTACCTACCTTCAATTCCAATCTTCTTTTTGTCAGTAAACTCACTCGTACTTCCAATTGTTTTGTAAATTTCTTTGCTACTTCTTGCATTATACAGGACCTATCTTTAAAGATGACGATTGAAGCGGGTAAAGGGAAAGATGGCCTCTATTATTTTTTCCTGATAAAGAACCTTACTTCACGTTCGGTAGCTGTTGCTTCCTCATCCAACTTATGGCATAAGAGGTTTGGACATCCTTCTCAATGTCGTTTGGCATTTTTAGCCAAAGTTACTACTAATATTTCTATTTTTTTTAAGAGCTGATATTCTATTTTCAATTCTGAACATTGCGATGTTTGTCTCCTTGCTAAACAAACTCGTCTTTCTTTTCCTGTTAGTTATATTTCTACTATTGAACCATTTCAATTGATACATTGTGATATTTGGGGGAACTATAGCACTCCTCTTAGTGGTGCTCATTATTTTCTGACTATTGTTGATGATTTTATGTGATGCACCTCGGTTTACCTTTTGTGACATAAATCAGAGACAAGACATCTCCTCAAATCCTTCTTTGCCTTAATTCACACCTAATTCAATTAGAAAATAAAACAAGTACAAAGCAATAATGGCCATGAATTTGATATGTAATTTTTTCAAGAAAATGGTATTGTCCACCAACACAATTGTGTTGCAACACTGCAACAAAATGGTGTTGTTGAATGTAAACATCGTCATCTTTTAAGCGTTGCATGAGCCTTATGCTTACAAGCATGTTTACCACTTTCTTTCTGGGGTGAATGCATACTTACAACATCGTACCTCATTAACCAGACACCAAAACCTCTTCTTTCCAGCCGAACTCCTTATGAAGACCTTTTCAACTCCAAACCATCTTACTCGCATTTGTGTGTCTTTGATGCCTTTATTATGCATCAACTATTGCGGACAAAATTTGATCCACGTGCAAAGAAATGTGCGTTTCTTCGTTACCCCTTACGGACAAAAGGGTTATAAAGTCTTCGACCTTGAAACCCAAAAGTCGTTCACTTCCCGGGATATGGTTTTTCATGAAACCACTTTCCCTTTTTTAGTCTTAAGAACACATCTACTCTCCATTGGTCATCCATTGTCCAATTCCTGACCAAGCTGATATCCTATCTTCTTCTCCTCCAATTGCCATCACTGATGATACTTCTGTTCCATCATCCTCTCCAGATGGCCACCCTGTTCCTCGCCACATTGCTTGCACACGCTAGCGACCGAGTTATCTTCGCAATTATCACTGCACATTGGCCACACACACTTACCCAACTTCATTGCCATCCTGTTAGACAGACTGTCAAGTAGACATCATTCTTTGTCAACTTCTTATCCTATAATAAACTCTATTCTTCTCATCATGCTTTTTCTATAGCAATTTCTTCCATTTCAGAAATAAGATCTTTCACTTAGGCTGTGAAGGATCCAAAATGGTATGAAGCCATGACCAGTGTTTGCAGTATCGATAATATCGGCCGATATATCGGCCGATATTATCGATATCGGTACTCACCGATACATATCGGCAGGGTAGTAACAAAAAAACTGCCTGATTCCTTTGTATCGCACGAAATATCGCAGAATGTATCGTTATCGCACGAAATATCGCAGAATGTATCGATATCGCATGAAATATCGGCTCGATATCGTTCTGTTTCCAGCGCGCGATTCCAGATATCGTCAATATCTGGACGATATCGTCCAGACCGTCTGGAACGTGGGAGAAACTTGGTTTTTTTGGGTTTTTGGGAGAAAAAACGTCTGCAGGTCTAATTTTTCTCAAATTTCTCCTACTTAAATTGATTTTGGAAAGATTACGGAGCTTCCATTGCAAGAATCTCAAATGATACGGTTGCTTTCGAAGGAAATCCAAAGGTGGCCCACTATTGAACTCGGTGAGGATTTTTTCTTCCAATCTCGTTTTATTTTCGTGAAATTCGACTACAACTTGTTTTAAATGAGTTGAAGTACTTAATTGTTCATGTTTTACATGAAAAATCATGTATTTTAACCTTCGATTTCGAAATTTGAGATATGGGGCAAATTTGGGGGAAATTTGGGAAAATTCGAAATATCCCAATTCCTCCCAAATTACCTACAATGTTGGATTGAAAACAACATTTTAAGGATGTAGGGGGGCTGATCTATTGATTGGCAGCATTTTCCCCCAAAATAAAAAATATTTAATTAATTTTTTAATTACTAATTAATTAAAAAATACTTAATTATGAAATTTTTTCGGATTTTTTTTTTGTAACAGTTGTAAATCCACTTGTAAGTCAGAATAATAGTTATTATGTTAGTAATTATGCATCACATACACTCCAATTTCATGATTCAAGTGTATGTGGCTCGATTTGGGGGAAATTGGGGAAATTTCAAAATTTCTCAATTCCTCCCAAATTATTTGCAATGTTGGATTCAAAACAGCATTTCAATGATGTAAGAGTGCTGATCTATTGATCGGCAACATTTTTCCCCAAAATAAAAAATATTTAAATAATTTTTTAATTACTAATTAATTAAAAATTAATTAATTATGAATTTTTTTCAAAAATTTCTTTTGGAATAGTTGTCAATCCACTTGTAAGTCAAATTAAAAATTATTTAGTAAATACTAATAAATCTCACATACTCTAATTTCATGATTCAAGTGTATGTGGCCCAATTTGGGGGAATTTCGAAATTTTCCAATTCCTCCCAAATTGAGAGTAATGATGGATCCAAATCAACATTGTAAGGGCGTAGGGGGGCTAATGTATCAATTTGCGTCATTTTAACCCCAAAAAAAAAAACAATAATTAATTACTTTTTTAATAATTATATTTAATAATTAATTTTTTTCAACTTTTTTGTTAGATTATTGTAAATCCATTCCTAAGTGTGGTTGTTTTTTGCTGATTTCATGTTTGTAGGTAAAAAATGTCGGAAGAAGGTGGTGGAGAACGTAGAGGAGGGAGACAGCCAGATATTGGTTGGAAATATGGCCGTGTTGTCCCCAATAACCGATTTAGGGCCATATGTAGTTTTTGTGGCCATGTCTCACAGAGTGGTGGTGTAACCCGCTTGAAGGAGCATCTAGCAGGCGGGTACAGAAATGTTAAAGATTGCCCCAAATGTCCAAGAGATGTGAGGGAGGAGATTATGGAGGCTTTAAAAAAAAATTTGAAGATAAAAAATCAAAGAGCTACAAGAGAGAGGGAGATTAGGGAGGAGCTGGGGCGGCCTACCATTTGTTGACGAAGATGTGGTGGATTTAGATGAGGACGAGGATCCAGATTATAGACATGCAGTTGAGGAATCGATCCGAGAACGTTGGGAGGATGATCAAATGAGAAGGGTGGAGGCGAGCAGGCCTAGATTTGAGGGGTCTACTCATGAGCACGGGGGGGGAAGTGGGTCTGGGGCTGGGGGGAGTGGGGCCAGGGGCAGTACAAGGGGAGGTTTTTATGGACTGACACGTGGTGGTAGTATGCGGATTCCGGATACTCCTTCAGAGCCGAGGATGTATAAGGGGGCTGGGGGGACACAAAAGAAGTTGAAAGACATGTTTAGTGGGGGGGATGTCAGAAAGAAAGTTGGAAAGTTTATTGCGAAATTTTTCATATATGATCAGGTTCCTGCGAATGCAGCGGGGAGTCCGCACTTCAAGAATATGATATCTGAAGTGCAACGAGGGGGTGAGGGTGTGCTGCCCCCTCTCCCCGTGAGATAATGGGGACGTATCTTGATGAAGAGCATAATGAGATGAAGGCTTACGTGGATTCGTACAAGCCGTCATGGGAGATGTATGGCTGCACCGTCATGTGTGACGGTTGGACTGGACCGACGAAGATGTCGATCATAAATTTTATGGTGTACTGCAGGGGAAGGGCAGTTTTCCTTAAATCTGTAAATGCAAGCGACAAAATTAAAGATTCAAACTACATCTACAAATTAATGTACAGAGTGATGGATGATGTTGGGAGAAAGAATATTGTGCAGTTTGTGACAGACAATGGGAGCGCTTTTGTGAAGGCAGGGAAGGATCTCGAACAAAAATATAATTTGTACTGGACATCTTGTGCAGCCCATTGCATAGATCTAATGTTAGAAGCGATTGGAGATAGGCCAGCTGTAAAGACGACTATTACAGACGCACGACTCATCACGGGTTATATTTACAACCATACATGATTGTTGGCTGAGATGCGAAGAAGGTGTGGTGGGGATATAGTGCGGCCAGGGGTAACACGGTTCGCCACAAATTACATCGCCTTGAAGAGCATTTTGAAGCACAAGCTGGGGCTACGGGAGCTTTTCTCCTCTATGGAGTATGATGATTGGAAAAAGCGTCTCAAGAAAGTGACTTGGAGGTATGAGGAGCTTGTGTTGAGTCATTCATTTTGGGAACGTGTGAGCGGTGTGTTGGCCATTATCGAGCCCATATATAGCGTGTTGAGGATGGTCGACAATGAGGTGACTCCATCAATGGGATCATTATATGCATCCATACAAATGATGAAAGATGCCATCCAGGTTAGAAATCCTAAGTCGTATCAATGGGTGCATAAAATAATCGATGATCGTTGGGAAAAGACTCTTTCACATCCACTTCATAAGGCTGGTATGTACTTGAATCATTAATTTACACATATTTATGCACCATTATATTGATTAAATCTGTAAATATGTGTATGTTGTTGCCATTTAGCCTACTTTCTGAATCCAAAGTATCACTACACTCGCAAGCTCTTCCAAGACAACTCATTAAAGAAGGCGGTGCACGAGGTGTATGCAAAATTATTCCCCCACTGTGCAGGGAAAGCCAGTTTCGGTTCTGAGGTAAATATATCTACATTTATCAAAGTACTGGTTTTATCTTAAATCTTAAAACACTCTGAACTTACTATTATTGCTTCACACATTTATCAGATTGTTAGATTTCGTGATGCTGTGGGGATGTTTGGGAATGAAGCAGCGATGAGGTCGAGGACGTCCATGATGCCATGTGAGTTGTTGCGTGCAATATAATTCATACAATCTCTTCGAAGCAAATTATAGTTTTCATACTATTTTGGTGGATATTATAGTAATGAGAAACAATTCATGCAGGTGAATGGTGGGCCATGTACGGTTGTGATTGCGAGGTCTTGCAACGCCTGGCTGTTCGTGTGCTCGCACAGACGGTGTCCTCCTCACCCTGTGAGAGAAATTGGAGTACATTCTCACTGATCCACACAAACAAGCGGAATCAGATAGGGTACGACAGGCTCCAGAAGCTGGTCTACTGCCACTATAACATGAAGCTACGAGAGAGGCTGCTCCGTACTGAAGGACGAAGAAAGGCAGAGGAAGACCCATTGGATCTGATGGCTATTGGACAACATGCTTATGTGGATGTAGACGACGATGACCCACTTTACTTGTGGGTTAGGTCGGACGACTTGGATACATCTAATGGGAGACCAGAGCCACATGTGGAGGCGGAGGCAGTAGAGCAGGGCATTGATGTTGATGCCCATGTACAGGAGCAGAGATCTCCACCTGAGGCATTCGACCCTTTGACGAGGGATCAGAGGGGAGCCCGCGACAGTCTTTATCACGCGGGTCACGTGGCGGTGAGACATTATCAGATACGGCGAGTGATGGTGATGATGGTGGTGGTGGAGATGATGATGATGATGATGATGATGATGATGATAACGACGACGATGACGACGACGACGGGGATGGGGACGACGACGATGATGATGATGATGATGATGATGATGGGGATGGTGGCGACAAGAGCGAGTCTCATACTGAGAGTCAGTCTCAGAGGCCACTTAGCCCATTCACAGGGGAGAGAGAGTTTGATCATGCCACACAGGACAGCGACCACGGTTCTCGGCCAAATGAACCACGTCCGCGGCTTGTAATCAACAAAGCATACACTAGAAAGAAGTTGCGTGAGAAACAGAAAATCCAGCCACTTACAGATATAGAGGAGCGACTATTGGCTATTTCGATGAGAGACACCTACGGTCGTGGGTGTCTACGTGGCACTAGAGATCGAGCACGTCGTGACTCTAGATCTACATCACGTTCAAGGGAGGGGAGCTCGAGTTCCATGCCACAGTATGGATATGGATCACAGACAGGGGAGGGGAGCTCGAGTTCCATGCCACAGTATGAATATGGATCACGGATAGGGGAGGGGAGCTCGACTTCCATGCCACAGTATGGATACAGACCTGGTGGATATGCAGTGAGCGACTCCAGCAGCTACGGCACATCATTTTTCGACTATGGTCAGGAGTTCGCTTCTGCATATGGGCAGGGTCATGGGCCACAATACACATATGGCGAACAATATGGATATTCTGGAGCATCATTTGTGCCCATCCCAGCTCCGTATCAGTCACAGACTGTTACGATTACGCAGTACCCACGGATGGGCGTATTAGTTCAATTTGGAGAGGATGAGTACCAGCGTTATGTTAGGGAGTATCTTAACTGGTACCATTCTACTATGACCTGGGCACAATACTGTCGTTTTGTGGAGCAGCAGCTCTATTCCCAACCCCGTCGAGATGGAGACGATGATTATGAGCCACCACGCAACTCTATGTGGGTCTAAGCAGCAGTCAGTTGCATCCATAGGTATATTTCTCAGCTCTCTTGCTTATTTGACTTTGTCAATGTATTGATTGTGTTTACATTAATGTCTTGTAACATTTGTATATGTTATGGAATCAATTTATATAATGGTTGCATCAGTTCAGTCAGATAGCGCATAGCTTAGGATCCTTTTACAAAGGAACTCCTTTATGTGGACTTTTTTTTTTTTTTACATATTATGATTTAAATGTGTATTGAGGTCCATTCTAACAATCCCTGAAGTTTCATTGAAAAATTCAATCAATTTCCCAATGTTTCCCCATGTTTCCCAAAAAGTGCGATACATTCCGCAATACAACCGATATTTCCCACCGATACGCAATATGTATCTGTATCCCAAGGGTGCGAAACGTAACGCGATACCGATACTGCGAACACTGGCCATGACTGCTGAAATTCGAGTCTTAGAGGAGAACAACACTTAGGGTGTGTTTGGATTTACAGTTTACGTTGTAGTATTGATATAATTATTGCAATGTCATGGGGTAATCGGTGGAATTGGGTAGTTTACGATGGCCGATTATAATGATGCCGATTATAATGATGTTTGTATACGCAAATGTTGTAGGTGTTTCGTTACGATAGTGGCATAAGGGGTGTTTCGTAAAGCATCGGGTATGGTTTTAAACCCCATCTGGTGCTCCGCATTGTCTAGTCAACTCATTTTTTTAAGGAGACTTATTGTGGAATGCGGCTTTGGTGGATCCCTGGATCCACCCATGTGGGTGAGATCCCTGACTGTGGGGCCCACTATGATGCATTTGCTTTACGTCCACGCCGTCAATCCATTTTGACAGCTCATTTTAGGGCATAATCCCAAAATTGAAGTAGATCCAAATCTTATGAGGGCTTCACATTTATCCACTGAAGTTGTGCCCCTTTTTGTGTGTCACACGTTCCTATGGCGAGAAGACTGTATGGAACACATATTCAGAACAACTAGGACGTAGCTACAAACACAACGACCTGCCAGAGGAAATGTGGTGCCCACCTTGATCGTCTTCTGTTATATCAACGCCATTCATATGCTATTACAGATCAATTTATGACAAATAATCCACAAAATAAGGCAGATCTAAAGACATGAATGGATCACATCACATGAAGCAGACGGGATTGAATTCCTACCGGAGTTTCGCTAAGTTACCTACATAGGTAGTTGGAATGACCGTGAGATGATTACCACACATATGTATACATGGTGAGAAAGGTTGCATGATGAAAGGAAGATTATAGGAGTAAATTCTTGCAATGACAAGAGGCAAATCGGTCAACGGAGAAAACGAGACCACCGTGAAGATGCCGAGGAGGAAGATGGAGATTACATGTGGATGCGGGCTTCGGGGGAGGAAGATGATAGGGACAACCCGTTGTGTGAAACTCCTGACCATGCCACCTTTGCTATCTCTGACGATACACCCATAGTTCCGGTGTAATCCCTACAAGAGCTATCTTGCAATGGAAACGTGATATAAATCTACCTTGATGGTGTACAACTAGCAAATGTGGTGCTGGAGTACAAGGCCAGTGGATGTAGTCATCTCCAGTCCTTTCTTTATCTTGATTGTAATGGGGGTCCCATCTTTAGATTTTTAAAACAATGCAATTCCCACAAAAATTTTCTAGGCGGCCAGATGCGGCTGATTCTCGTTTTCCCAAACACGGTCCCATTACGTAAAGTGAAAATAAACCGGTACAAACCGGTGCAAACACTGAATCCAAACACACCCTTAGACTCTCACTTCATTACTTGGCTATAAGAAACCCATTAGATGCAAATGGGTTTATAAAATCAAGCATAACTCTGATTGTTCTATTGAACGTTATAAGGCCCGTCTTGTTGCTAAATGCTATAATCAGAAAGAGGGTTTGGGCTACCATGAATAATTTGCTCTTGTTGCCGTTTGCACCTGACATATTCATCAACTCAATGTACACAATGCCATTTTACATGGTGATCTATATGAGGAAGTCTACATGACCATTCCTCCTGAATTTGCACGTAAGGGAGAGAATAGGGTATGCCAACTCAACAAATCTTTGTATAGGCTAAAATAAGCATCCCGACAATGGTTTGCCAAATTTTTTATTGCATTACTTGATTTTGGCTACATCCAATCCAAAGCCAATTATTCATTATTCACACGTTCGGATGCTTCCTCCTTTATTGTAGTACTTGTTTACGTTGATGACATCATTGTTGTTGGGAATGATATTCACTCCATTAACACCATCAAAGCTTTCTTATATGATCGGTTCAAAACTAAAAACCATGGTCTTTTAATTTTTTTAGGATTTGAAGCCGATCGTTCCAAACAGGGCATTGCTCTTTTCCAAAGAAAGTATGCCTTAGCGATTCTTGAAGATTGCGATTTTCTTGGAGCTTGCCCGGCCACCTTTCTAATGGAACAAAACTTGAAGCTCACAAATGCCACTGGAAATGTACTAGCATATCCAACCAGTAATCGCCGTCTCATTGGTTGCCTAATATATCTCACAATTATGCGACCAGATATTGTCTATTCGGTGAACATTTTAAGTTAGTTCATGGATATGACTCATCAACCTCGTCTTGACGCTGGTCATAGGATTCTTCGTTATTTGTAGGGCTGTAAATGGGTCAGCGGACCCGATGGGGTACCCAGACCCAACCCATTTAGACCCGGCCTAGACCCGACCCATTTGTTAAATGGTACGGGTCTGGGTCCAAGAATAGACCCCGTTGCTAAACGGGTCTGGGTCTAGTTTCCTTTATATTAGGCCCGACCCGACCCGAACCCATTTAGTAAGTGGGCGGGTTTGGTCAATGTTTCAAGGGACCCGTTCAGCCCAAACCCGTCCAAACTCGGTTTTAAGCCTTGGAAAATGCTTGCACACTTAATCCAGGCCCGGACCCATTAGACCCGACCCATTTATAAATGGGCCTAGGTGGATCTCCCTCTACCAGACCCGGACCCATTTATAAATGGGTCTGATGGGCTGACTCGGACCGGACCCGGACCCGCCCATTTAGTAAAAGGGTCTGGGTCTAAAATTTGGACCCAGACCCGTTTAGTAAATGGGTGGGTCTGGTTTTGTCTAAACCCGCCCCGAACCCGACCATTTACAGCCCTAGTTATTTGAAATAATCGGCGGGTCAAGGCATTCAGCTCTCTTCCTCTAGTACTTTGCAACAACAAGCTTTCTGCAACTCCGATTGCGCCAGTTGTCTTGAAACTCACCATTCAATTACAGGTTACTGCATCACGTTGAATGCCTCTCCCATTTCATACAAGTCTACAAAGCAGTCCACGGTCCCACGCTCTTCTGCTGAAGCTGAATATCGTGCCATGGCTACTACCCGTTGCAAGATCACATGGCTATCATACCTTTTATGTGATCTTCACATCACACACCCACAACCTACTCTACTCTTCTGTGACAATAAGGCAAGCCCAACACATCTCTACGAACCCTGTCTTCCATGAACGAACAAAACACATAGAAATTGATTGTCATATTGTTCGTGAAAAGATTCATTCTGGTTTAATCCATACCATTCATAATCCAACTGATCAACAGCTTCACAATTTCATCATCTTATTCGCAAGTTGGGTGTTCTTAATATTCACACACCGACTTAAGGGGGAGTATTAGGAATCCTACAGATTGATACATCCAGCTTATCGATTGATTCTAATTTAATCCCCAAAATCAAAGCATTTTATCTCCTACCGTCCAAGTTCATTTTACCATCTTTGTATAAATGCCCATTGATGTACATTCAGAATATAAGAGAAATTACAATTATATTACAATTTTCCCTGATTTGTCAAATTTCATAGAGCATCCAAACACAGCCTAAGAAAATTCGTTGACTCGTTCAACTCGTCAGAGTTTTCTTGCATCAGTTGTTACGTACATTTAAAATGACGGTGAATTTCTAGAAAAAAAAAAAACAAATTCTTTGAGGAATTTCATCGAACGACTAATGTGTGTTGAGAGATCGAGAAATGATGTTTCGAGATTGCGCATCAAAAAAGATGGTTTTGAGATCCAGAGAAAGGTGGTTGGAATTACAAACAAATAGGACAGAGAACGACGAGAAAAAGCCCTCGAGTTCATGTAATAATAAGATAAATTGCAAATGAGGATAGGGCTTCTTACCCTTTTTTTCTTCAGTGCTTCTTCTTTGGAAGGTGAGATCTCCTCCTTTTCAGAGTGACCTCGAGGTCGGGCTTTTTATGTTTTTTTCGTGGCATGCAAGAAAACGGACTCGGATTGCGTAGTGTAGCACACACCACCGATCTCGATGGTGTGTTGACGTGGCAACGTTCTATGGGCCTCACCGTGATTTATTTGTTATATCCACACCGTCCATCCATTTTTCCAGATAATTTTATGGAATGAGGAAAAACGTGAGGCAGATCCAAAGCTAAAGTAGACCACAACACAGAAAGAAGTGAGAAGCACAACGTTGAAACCATCTCAGGCCCACCCTGATATTTATTTACTATCCAACCTGCTCATAATGTACATGACCTCCATGAAGAGAAAAAACAAGAATCCGGATCCTCTGATAGCTGCAAACAGGAATTTCTAGTTTGCAGCTTTTTTATTGGTCCACATCATCACATAAGTTTGCAACCACATTACATCTTCAGTGCAACCTCATCACACTGCAGCTGTAAACAAGGATTTCCTGTTTGCAGAAAACAAGGATATCAGCTTGATCCAAAGTGTCCTTGGCCTCCAAGAAGATTTCAATGTTAAGTGTTCAATCCCCACGGGTTTCTTGGTGTTGTCCGCTTGAGCTTTGGATCTGCCTATTTTTTTTAGCTCGCATCTTAAAAATGATATGGAAAAATGGATAGATGATTTGGATACAGCACATACATCATGGCCGGGCCTACATAACTTTGCCATTTCAACACACTATCAAGGTCGGATGTGGACACCCAGGTCCATAGCTCAAGTGGCAGACTAAGTGAAAATAGCCTCGTTTCAACACTGAGGTCATGGTATCAATTCTCGTAGTGGGGGTGGCTAACATTGTGATGTGACTAACAGGGGTGGGTGGGTGTACTAACAATCAGGTGTGTGAACTAACCCATATAAAAAATAAAATAAAAAAGAAGAAGAAGGTTGGATGCGGATTGCCTTTGCCCCGGCTTGTGCTCCCATTGTCGATCGGAAGCTATATGGGGCTAAAGAAATGCCTATGATAAATCGAGAGCTGTACATAGAGTGGAGTCAAGCCAAGCTCTTTGCCCTGCTCGGCTCGCTCATTCCCATGATTACCTCAGCTTGAGCTCGGCTCGGCTTGACCTCTGAGCTCAAAACGCTAGCTCAGCTTGGCTTGACTGTTTGAGCCGAGCGAGCTTGGTTTGAGTCGAGCCAAGCTTTGTCTATTTTATTTTTTATTTTTTTTTTCATTTTGAAAAATGAGAAGGTGAGTATGTGATAAAGTAGTAAAGTATATTATAAATTTACAATAATAAAAGTTAGTGTATTTATAGTCTCGAACGGGCGAGTTGCTTTAAGGCTTTTTTTAACACAAACACACACGCGCACGTATTGAAATTATACTTGAGCCAAGGTTCTGCTTGACCTCGGCTCGTTTGAAAACGAGCCGAGTCATGAGAAGCTTGGTTCACCTCAAGTTGTTATTCAAGCCAAGTCAAACCGAGCGAGATCGAGCCAAGCCGAGTGACCTTTTCGAGCTAGCTCGGCTTGTGTACAACTCTAAACAAATCTACTCCATCCATCGGTTTTGCAAGACCACAATAGAACGGTAATCTAAAAATCAAGAAGATCCAAAACTTAGGTGGGCTATACCAAGCGAGACCATGGGAACGGAAATGTCCATAGTTGAAAGCTTCCTGGAGTTGACAATGATGTTTATATGCCATCCAAATCGTTCATGTGGTTACTACAACCGAGACAAACTGTAGACACAAATATTATACAAATACAAATATTAGGCACAAATCTTTCTATAAACAAAAAAAGGAACGTGAATCTACTTACGAACTGGCAGGACGCGGAGATCGTTTGATCAATATGCATCCTAAGAGTGGATGGTTAACCGCCACCCCCTTGTCCTTGAGGCTCTTTGGCTGGAGAGGCAAAGGGGATTACTATTGTCGCCTTTTCTCCCGGTGTGTGTGAAAAATCAAAGTGATGAACACATTTTTGTTCGATCATAGGTTGGTCCAAAGAACAAAAGTTGGCTTCCTTAAGTCCGTTGTTCCTCAGTAGCTCCATGGTAGACCAACCGGCTGTTAATTTACTGGTTGTAGGTTCAAATTCTACTTGGGGAGAATTGACAGTTATTGCTTTTTTGACCTAGCACCCTTGTCCTTCTCCTTAGTTTCTAAACTAGCAGAATCATCAAACGGGACATCAAAAGTGGGAAGTTGATTGTTGGAAATGACTTCCTCACTCTCGTACAGGTGAACGTTGGTTCGTTCAATTCTTAGGAAGAAGAAGGATCCACTGGGAGTGAATGGGAAGACTAGAATGGTATCTTTATTAGCCAGAAGGAATTAGTTTCCACTAGTGTAATTCGAAGAACGAATAAGAAAATGGTGACTGTTTAGGTAGGATTGATGGGTTGTTGGGAAAGCCGGCAGCGGAAGCGGAATGCCGAACACGTGAAGCAATGCGAAATCAAACGAGTAACAAGATGAAATCAAACACACACAAGCATTCACCACAAGAGACTCTGAATTTTACGTGGAAAAACCCCAAAACGGGTAAAAAACCATGGCACAAACGATCCACTATGAATATCAGAGATTACAGAGATTGACAGCTCATAAAGCAAGGAAACACAGAGAAAACCCAAGTTTTTCTCTCACACACACCTCTCCCCTCTTCCTAGTACGAATAGGAAACCTTGGACACCTTAGGATCGATACCTCTCTCAGTCGGATTACAACACCTTAAATAGGAAGAAATCCGAAAATAGAAACACCTTGCGCAGTACTACGGACTGCGCAACGACTCCGTGCGCACAGCCGACCGGTCGCACCTTGCAATAAACAGTCCAGGGAGAAAACTAAACAGACCCGACGCTGCCTCACAGCCGACCGGTCGCAGCCCCCTCCAGACCGGTCGCACAACCGGTCTAAGGCCACACAGTGACTGCCTTCTGTCTTCACGTGCACAGGGCTACAAGCGTCAGACCAGTCGTCAGACCGGTCTGAGCACCCAATCGTGCACACAGTTTGAAGACTCTCCAACATGGGTGTGGTCCAATGGCCAAAGCTCTGTCAACTTCTTGTAGAATTGGCAGTCTCCAACTGGATGGGGATTGGGATGTCGCCAATAGTGGCAATGAAGTCCTTGGTAATTAGCAACGGGGAAGGAAGGTCTCAACTCATTCATTCAGTGCCTGTAGTGAGGTGCGACCCACAACAAATGAAAGGGGAAAGCTTGCTGTAGCCCTATTTTAGTAAATTAGGCTTGGTAAGTGTAAGCTATTTAAGTAGGCTCGCTTCTAATCTAAGTAGGCTCTAGAAGGGTAGGCTTGCTGCTTCGCTCTGCAGAAGAGTACGCGCAGCTCAATTCTTCAAGCTCCTTTCATTGCTTTTCAGCCAGTAAGTTGAAAAACGTATGAGCGCACTGGTGTGTTTTACTAATAGGCTTTTTAGTAGCCAACAAGCAACATCTGAAAAGCCATTGCGCACTAGCACGTGCATACATTTTTCACTTGGCTTCAAAAGCGTCGCTATAGCGCCTGAATTTATAGTCGTTTTAAAGCTGAAAAAATGAGCTTCGAAAGAAGGCAGCATTGGCAATCTGTCCTTGAAATTTGTCTTGAACTCCATAAAATGGCCCCATTCTTCTGTGGAGCAATTTGTCCTTTCTGTTTTCTCTTTCCTTTTTCTTCTAGATGTGTGCCCAATCTCTATCTCTGTAACTAGAGATGAAGGCTGCTTATTTCTGGTATGATGCTGGTTCCTTTGCGGATCGTCATGACATCAATCTTCTGTTGGGATGCTGCATTTTTTCTTATGCGCAGATTTTTTAACTTGGACCTAAAAATCATAGTCAAATCTCTCTGATGAAGTATGTTGGTGCTGCTATGAGTCATGAGATCACTAGGGTATTAGCCTATTAGGGCAGTTGAATCCTTGGGTAGTCTGTTGGGGGCACCAGATTGTTCCCTTTTTTTTTTTTTGTGGGATCTGAGCTCTAATTAAGTGTATTCTAGGCTCTTTTAAGTTCATGGAATATTGTCTCTGGTACATTTTCAATTTGATATGGTTTTGTCAGATATTTTGTTGACTAGGGATCTCATATTTTTGACAAGTATGGGCATGTCACTCCAAATGATGTACTGGGTTTGCTTGAGTAGCATATTGTAGACACAAGAAATTGTAGAGGCATTGTGGAAGTACCTTTTCATTCTTGAATTAGCTCATTTTAATTTCAATATGTTTGATTGTTATCTTTCTTGTGGGGTTTGACAGTTGAACAAAGAAACAAAAGATGGCAATGTGGCAGAGATGATTGCTGTGTATCAGCATGCAAACAAAGAGGTCCAACCAAAATCTGAAGGAAGAAGCTTTTTGCAACATTATGCAGTTCTTGATAGGTTCCATCAAGAAGGTATGGATGGCTTAACCAGATTCAAGAGGCATGTGTTTTTTGTTACAAATTCACACTCTGATCTTTGATTCATGTCTAGGACAAATGAATGGAGGCTCTTGTTGAGAAGCTTTGCAATAGGTTTAGTGGAGTTGCAGGTTTTGTATACCTACCTTGTTCTGGGCTCTGCTTGTATATTTCTTATATATTTTCTTGATAATCTAGACTACTTTATACTGTATGCATTCTGATATTGTATGGCGTTAGCAAGCAACACAAAGTGTATACTTACTTTTATCATGGATGATTGGACAGATGCTTTCAAATTGATGCTTATTGCATCTGAAGTAATCTCTCATTGGAGTGATGTTAAATTATTTTTTGTGAAAAAGCTTGCCATCCACCTGCAATTCTTGAGTTACTTCCTAATGTAACTTGAGATTAGTTAGTGAACATGTCAAGCAAGCAGCCCAAGCATGTAAACTCTTCCCTCCTTTTAATTATCTAAGTAACTAGCTTGCATTTATCCATGCAATGATTTGTTTCATGCAATAGCCTACAACGACATCCACACTATGAACAAATAATTGGCAGCCGCATGCAGCATGATAACGTTTTCTCTCTCGCAAAGCGTGCCTGGATTAAGCTCTGGGAGGCAGCTTAAGTTTATCCGCATCCCTAAATTCTTTTCCTTCCATCACCAAGTATCTAGAAAACCTTGTTGAATGTTTTAGGTATACAATGATCTGTTGCCACTCAACATCTCTACCCGTTAGATTCTGTAAACCCGTTGGGAAGTTCCCACTGTCAAAATTTTGGAATCATCAATGTTTGGAATGTTCCTTACTAATGCCCACAATATTGAAAATAAATACAAGCAGTTTTCAAGAGATTCAATTTTCTACCACTAACTTTGTTGCTTTCTTTTGAAAATCGACACTTTGGAGATATGGATCTCACTTGTAAATATATTTTGGTTCTTCCATACACAATATTCTTCTGATGTCTTAGCAGTTATTGAGCTGTGTTCGTCTGAACAGCTTGGCTTCCTTGAGTTTGAGTTTATGTCATGTGCCAACAAATGCTAATCCTAAAGTGGATTCTCTTGGAAAGGATGGGGTTTCCCTTTCCATCTCCTTGTTAGTGTCCATTATCAATTGCCTTGAATGGTTGTATTTTTAGCTTGCTTTGATAAATCCTTTTTATTGATAATAACAAAAAGCTTCCCCGTCGTTGTATTCTATTTTGTGAACCATTGGGTGAAGACAACTCCACAGCTTTTTCATCATAGTCTTTACTGACATTTTGGGAATATTGAGTAAAAGCATGCCATGATCAGTCAAATCCTATTAACAATTGTGTGATGGCATACTTCTGTCTTTTAGGAATTAATTATTGTTGCATCGCCCACATCCTTTTTTCTTTTTTTTTTTTTTCATTTTTTCTGCATTTGAATAAAAACGATGTTATAATGGATTAGTCAACATCCTTCTATTTGATGCTATTTTTCTATTTTATTGAAGAGAAAAGTGGACAACAGAAATATCCAAGCGAACAGAATTATAATGGTCCGTTGCCATATTGTCAAAAGAGGGATATCAACAATAACCATACATCTGGTAGATATTGATGTTCCTCTTCCTTGTATTTTCTTATTGTTCTTTGTTATCATCTTTATATCCCTTCTTATCATTTTTTTTTCTTTTTAAATTTGAGCATTCAAGAAACCAACATGTTTCTCAATGTTTTGAGGTAAGGAAGCTTCTTCTTTAAAACATGCCATTCAAGAATTCCTAAAAAAGGGTCAGTCTCATATGGTTCCAATCCTTTTGTCCTCCTTTGATTATAGAAGTTGTTGTAGACTGCTAATGCAGAATGGTAGTGGTGTAATTCCTTCACTTCAGTAATAAAAGTTTGAATCTAATGTTGATGTAGGATCATCACGGGTCCCACATTAAGGGGCTATTGATAAATTTCTTTCATATGTTCTGGCTATCGCTGCTCAAGATCCCTTCATCTTGGTGGAGTTTGTAACGCCTATCGTGAAGGTTGGTCTCAGTTGATTAGAGCTAATGTGAAAATGTCCAAGTGGAAGCTTGCAAAATAGAGAGCAAGATGAGATGAGAATACAAACAATGATGATCTGATTGTAACTGAGTCCCTTTTTTTCTGTTGGGTTTTCAAGCCTCTGTACACGTCTAAATCCTGCTGAGTGGTTGTTGCACAGGCAACTCATAAGTTCCATTTAATGATTTATTGCCTTCACACTTATTCTTTTGACTTTTTCTTAAAGGATGATAGCAAGTTTGACTTTAAGAAACTTGTTAGTGAGAATTGGGTGGAACCATCAAGAAGGAAATGGAAGCGCGGGGCTGACTTCTTAGTGGGATGGGTTCCTGCTACTTAGGAAGCAATTGTCAGGCAATACAATCTTTTCATCATTGAAGGATTCCTAGCTTTGAATTTTTTAGGACCATCTTTTGTAGTAGGGTGCATCTGTAGTTTGTTTTGAAAACTTTAAATAGACGGTTGAACCTTTTTGTTGGGATTGAATTGATTAATTGAATGAATGATTGTACTGATTGATTGAATGAATGAATGAATGACTCTATTGATTGACTGAATGAATGAATGACTATATAGGTTATTGAAAATTGGACTATTGAAACGCACACTTTTTTTTTTTTTTTTTTTTTGGTACCAGTTTAGCTATCGGAACGTCCTCATGACAGTTTAAATTCGTTGTTAATTTTTAGCAATGCCCTTTTTAGGAAGGGTCAGGAACCGTTCCTAAAGTCTTCCAAAGAACAGTTTTCAATCATTCCCAATCAGCGATTTTGGTGTAGTGCGAGGATGGCACAGGTGTGGCCCACCTTGGATAGATCATGACTTAAACGATCTCTTGAGTGGGATGAGCTGACACTAAGAATTTTATGCAAATGATGGGTAAAAAACATGAGAAAGGTGAGGCACATCAGATTAACGCCGTGGAAATAGGACTCAGATTTCATAGGGGAGCACACAACACCGACGTAAGATCTATATTCCCCCACCATGATGTATGCGTTTTGTCCACGCCTTCCATCCATTTTAGGGCATGAGCCCAAAAATGAGGCAGATCAATATCTCAAGTGGGCCACACCACAGGAAACAGTGGTGATTGAACAATGCCCGCTGTAATGTTTATTTGCTACCCAACCTGTTGATTAGGTCACACACACACCTCGATGAAGGGAAAACACAAATATTGCTTGATCCAAAACTTCTGCAGCCACTGATAGGCGTTCAATCACCACCGTTTCCTATGGTGTGGTCTGGCTGAGATTTTGATGCGGACACAAGCGCATTTAAGGTGTACCAATGAAGAAAGCGCCAACCACAAGTACCGTCCTTGTGGATAGGCGATTATTGAAGAGCTGAAGACCCCTCACATGTGATTGGACACATAGAAGACCCCACTCAGGGACGACACATGCGAAGAAAGAAAGGAGAAGAAGACCGAAGAAACTGAGGATTTTTGGCGCCCATCAGGTGCCCGATCATTGTCTTCGGATGCCTGATCGGGCTCCCGACCATAGCCTTCGGGCGCCCGAACGTTGCCTGCCGAGCGCTCAAACCTCTCTGGAGGTTTTCGGACAACTTCGGGCGGGAGCTCGGGCGCCCAACCGAGCGCCCGAGCTTTCCCGCACTTTTGATATTTGCGCATTTTTACTTAAACTTTGAGGATCGTTTAGTCTTTTTACTTGTTTTAATGTTTATTTAAGAGGGCTAAGCCCTAAACTCGAATTTAGTTGATTGATTAATGAAAAGCAAACCCTTTGGTTGCCTTCCTCTTCTTGTCTCTCTCATGGTGATGCTTCTTCCTCTTCCTTGATCTGTTTCTTTTACTTGCTTCTTGTGCCCCTCCTATCCTTCTTCCAGGTAATTCTATCTATCCCTAATTTATTTGTTTTTGCTAACCACAATCCCAAAATCTGAATTTGATCTTAAAACCCTAAGTTTTCAGATTTTCAAATCCCTAATCCAAAATCCTTTGATTTCCTGGATTAGAGATTCCTCTTAATTGATTGGGTTGTAGCCATGCAAGATCGGGAGGTTCCATCCCTCACTGGATCCAACCATAGTGATATTTGAATCTCATACTTCATGGTTGTGATGAATGGCCCGTTCCATTGCATGTTCCTTGTGAACTTCTTAGTTCATGATGATTATTGCTAGATTTTATATTGTTATTGTCTTTTAATTCCGCTGATTTAATTGTGTTCATGAGCATGCATCATAATTAGGGCATCCTACATCAAATTTGGTATCAGAGATTAGGCTTGCATGGTTTTGTCTAGATCGAGTTATCAAAAAAAAATTAAGGTTTTGATTTTTAGGTTTAATTTAGGAAAGTTCTAGATTTAGAAAGTTTTTAATTTTAGAAACTTTCCAATTTTAGAAAGTTTGCTAATTTGAAAAATTTCCAGATTTGAGTCGTTTTCTGTTTTAATCTGATTGTGTCAGTCATATTAGTCTTGCATTCATCACATTCATCTTGTGAGTCAAAACA
The DNA here is from genome assembly GCA_003013855.2 of Liriodendron chinense. Taxonomy (NCBI): domain Eukaryota; kingdom Viridiplantae; phylum Streptophyta; class Magnoliopsida; order Magnoliales; family Magnoliaceae; genus Liriodendron; species Liriodendron chinense. The sequence continues at coordinate 45,793 of ML058513.1, read as the reverse complement.
CCTAGTAGTCAAGTTGGGTAGAGTTTGGTTCAAGTTTTCATTGTATGCCCACGAGGAAAGGTAGAGGTTTCGGACTTCAACCAATCATGAACAACAAGCAGTTATCTGAGCAACTTGCTCAAGTGATGCAAAAGATAACTACAATGGAAACGAGACAAAAGAATGAATTCGCTCGTTTAAGTACCCAGATCACCACCACCATGAATAAAGTCGAGCAATTAGAGGCATTCCAAAGGGAGAACCTCACTCTTGGGGAAGACACACACTCTCAAGTAGGAGACATCATTGAGGAGCGTGTTTCCATACGTGGAGGACATGGTGGTAGGGGATGTGAAACTGGTCGTGGTGTTGTGCGGGAGGCACAAGCTACATATGACTACCCAGACCATTACGATCCCGATGAGCGTGCGATGAAGAATGTGAAGGTGGAAGCCCCAAGTTTTGATGGGCGTCTGGACCCCAAGGCATTCCTTGACTGGGTTGCTGACATGGACCACTACTTTGAGTGGTATGGCATGTCAGAAAACCGTCAAATGCGGTTTGCAAAGATGAAACTTGTGGGCCAGGCCAAGTTGTTTTGGACCAATACTGAGCGAAAGGTAGAAAGGATTGGTAGAGCACCTATCACAGATTGGCACGAAATGAAAGAGAAGTTAAAGGAGAAATATCTTCCTCTCTCGTACCGACAAAAGCTCCTTGACCAGTGGCAATCCTTACGCTAATGGTCAATGTCCGTCGTTGACTACATCGCCAAATTTGAGGAATTTATGATGCGATGTGATATCCATGATGACCCTCTAGTAACGCTCTCGCGTTTCAAGACGGGCCTTCGAGCAGATCTTCAGCGAGAGCTTATGACTCAGCCCTTAACGGACTTGGATGAAGCATATCAAGTTGTGCAGGAACTAGAGCAATACCTGAAAGCTCCTGTCATTAGACGTTTTGAGTCCCGAGACTCTAATGCTAGATTTGGTTCCCAAGGAACTAGACCTAACGTTGGTAGTCAACCTAGAGCGCACGCGACTGTTCCGCCTAGGCCTAGGGAGGACAAGGGCAAATGAGTTCTTGGTGCAGGTCCTAGTGGAGGTAGCCAAGTGAGATGCTACGAATGTGGGAATCTCGGTCACATGTCCAATCAGTGTCCCACGAAGAACCGTGGGAAAGCCTTAGTTGTAGGCGAGTCCCACGAAGGTGTTGATGGCCAGGGTGTTGATTATGAAGTGGAAGAATATCACCCTGAAGGAGGTCTTACTGACGAAGATGGAGTAGACGAAGAAGCAACGCTTGCAATAGTCAGGCGTGTGCTAGCTCAATATAGGAGTAGTGTTGATTGGCGTCGGAACACTATCTTCTATACCCTTGCCAAGTGTGGAGAAAAGAATTGTAAGGTGACAGTGGACAGTGGGAGTTGTCAGAATGTGATTTCCGCTAACACCTTAGATCGTCTGAAGCTGAAATCCACACCTCATCCTGACCCATACAAAGTTTCTTGGGTTAACAAAACATCCCTTCCAGTCACCCATCAGTGTTTAGTTCCTATCGAGTTTGGGTCGTACAAGGAGTCCCTCTGGTGTGATGTGATACCTGTGGATGTTGGACATTATTATCCTAGGTAGGCCGTGGCTATTCGACAATGACGAATGTGTGTACCTTCATCTATAACGGTAAAAAGATCAAACTTAACCCTATGCCACCTGACAGCACACTAGAGAAGAAGAAGGATGAGAAGGCGAGTGAGCCTAAGGAATTGAGGAAATCCAAACCTAAGTCTCTTCATATAATTAATGCGAGAGAATTTGAGAAAGAGACTAAGGAGGATTCTATGATGTATGCCCTTGTGGCTAGAGAGATTATACCTGAGGTTCCATCAAAGTTGCCCCGTGAGGTGACCTCGGTCCTGAATGAATACAGTGATGTATTTCCTAAAGATTTACCGAATGAGTTGCCACCTATGAGGGACATACAACATGTCATTGATCTTGTCCTAGGGTTTACTTTACCGAACCTTCCTCACTACAGGATGAACCCTACAGAACATGTAGAGTTGAAGAAGCAAATTGATGAGCTTCTGCAAAAGGGTTTCATCCAAGAGAGTATGTGCCCGTGTGCCGTGCTTGCATTGTTGACAACTAAGAAAGATGACACGTGGCGCATGTGTGTGGACAGCAGTGCCATAAACAAAATTACCGTCAAGTATAGGTTTCCCATACCTAGACTTGATGATTTGCTTGACATGATGGCGAGGTCCACTATATTCTCCAAAATCGATCTCAAGAGTAGATATCACCAAATCCGCATACGCCCAGGAGACGAGTGGAAAACGACATTCAAAACCAAAGATGCGTTGTACGAATGGATGGTCATGCCCTTCGGCTTGACTAATGCGCCCAGTACTTTTATGCGGGTGATGACACAAGTCTTGAGACCGTTCATGGAAAAATTTCTAGTGGTGTACTTCGATGACATTCTTATTTACAGTACCACTAAGGATCACACCTTGAACATCTGAAGCAGGTCTGTAGCGTCCTTAGGAATGAAAAGTTGTACGCTAATCTTGAGAAATGTGCGTTCATGTTTAGTTAAGTCGTGTTCTTAGGATTTATAGTGTCTTCAGAAGGAATGCGCGCAGACCCTGAAAAGGTCATGGCCATAGTTGAGTGGCTTGAACCGAGAAACATTCATGAGGTGCGAAGCTTTCACAGCTTGGCAACTTTTTATTGTCGGTTCATTAGGGGTTTTAGCACGATCATGGCTCCCATTATCGAATGCATGAAAAATGGAGAGTTCGTGTGGTCTAAAGCCGCAGTCAAGGCTTTTAAGGAGATTAAGGGCAAAATGGTAGAAGCTCCTGTCATGCGTCTACCCGATTTTTCTAAAGTCTTTGAGGTGGCGTGTGATGCGTCTGGTGTCAGCATAGGTGGAGTGTTGAGTCAAGAAGGACACCCAGTGGCCTATTTCAGTGAGAAGTTGAATGAGGCAAAACAAAAGTACTCCACTTACGACAAAGAATTTTATGCGGTAGTGCAATCCCTGAGACATTGGCGACACTATCTCCTACCGCAGGAATTCGTTTTGTTTTCTGACCATAAGGCTTTGAGATATTTGCATTCTCAGAAGAAACTTAACCCAAGGCATGCTAAGTGGGTGGCGTTTCTTCAGAAATATTCGTTTGTTTTGAAACACAAGGCCGGGGTTGAAAACAAACCAGCAGATGCCCTTAGTAGAAGAGTGGCGTTGCTCAACTCCTTGAGTGTAGAGGTAGTCGGGTTTGAGCAACTGATAGAGGAATACCCCACATGTCCTGATTTTGGGGGTACTTACGCGTCGCTCTCTAATGACCAGCGTATTATGGGTGAATATGTTCTTAAAGATGGCTTCCTTTTCAAGGGAGATAGAATTTGTATTCCCCGTATGTCCCTTCGTGAATTCCTCATCTGGGAGCTTCATTCAGGAGGGATAGCTGGCCATTTTGGTTGTGATAAGACCATTGCCCTTGTGGAAGATCGTTTTTATTGGCCAAGTCTCCAGCGAGACGTAGTCAAAGTTTTAGGGCAGTGTCGTACATGTCAGCTGGCAAAGCAGAAAAAGCAAAATACCGGGCTGTATACGCCATTGCCAGTGCCACATGCTCCATGGCAGGACATTAGTATGGACTTCGTGCTTGGGCTTCCCAAGACAATCAAGAAGCACGATTTCGTTTTTGTCGTTGTGGACCGTTTTTCTAAAATGGCGCATTTCCTCCCATGTTCGAAAACGTCGGATGCGTCTCATGTTGCTCGTATCTTTTTTGATGGTGTGGTGCGTCTCCATGAGTTACCTAAAACCATAGTGTCTGATCGTGATGTTCGATTTACTAGCTATTTTTGAAAGACACTGTGGCACATTATGGGAACTCGTTTGCAATTCTCTACTGCTTACCACCCACAAACAGATGGTCAAACTGAAGTGGTAAACCGTAGTCTTGGAAATCTTCTACGTTGTCTAGTGGGTGAACATGTCAAGACTTGGGACTTAATTTTACCAACTGCTGAACTTGCTTATAATGGGTCCCTTAATAGATCTACAGGGTTGAGTCCTTTTGAAATTGTAAGTGGTTACAAACCTAGAATGCCCATAGATCTCTTACCTATGTCTGTTACCCAAAGGTCTTCTGAATCAGCCGATGCATTTGCACGCCATATTCATGATTTGCATACACATGTTAGATAGCGGATAAATAAGAGCAATGATAACTATAAAATTTCAGCTGATTCTCATCGTAGAGCGCAAGAATTTCAGGAAGGCGACTACTTAATGGTGCGAATGAGGCCAGAGCGATTCTCTCTAGGAGTCGCTAAGAAGTTACAAGTGCGCAGTACTGGACCATTCAAGATATTACAAAAGGTTGGGTCCAATGCGTATCGAATTGACCTTCCACCTGAAATGAGCATTAACCCAACTTTTAATGTGGAAGATCTAGTCCGTTCCCATGCTCCCATTGTCGATCCATCGTTGCTTTCATGGCCTCTTTTTGATTTTGCTTCCCAACCCCTTCCACCCCTTCCTCCACCCATTACCCATAAAGAAGAAATTGAGGAGATCTTGGATGATGAGGTAGTATCTACGAGAGATAGAGGTTTCCAGAGGTACCTTGTCAAATGGAAGAATAAGCCATCGTCTGAATCTACATGGCTGTCGAGCGAAGCATTGTAGAGTATTGATCCTGATCTACTAGAGCGCTACAAAAGTTTCAACTCGTCGGAGTCGAGTTTTTCTCATCCGAGGGGAATTGATGCGGACACAAGCGCATTCAAGGTGTACCAACGAAGAAAGCGCCAACCACGAGTACCGTCCTTGTGGATAGGTGATTGTTGAGGAGCTGAAGACCCCTCACATGTGATTGGACACATAGAAGACCCCACTCAGGGACGACACATGTGAAGGAAGAAAGGAGAAGAAGACCGAAGAAACTGAGGATTTCGAGCGCCCATCGGGCGCTCGATCATTGTCTTCGGGCGCCCGAACGTTGCCTGCCGAGCGCCCGAACCTCTCTGGAGGTTTTCGGACGACTTCGGGCGGGAGCTCGGGAGCCCGACCGAGCGCCCGAGCTTTCCCGTACTTTTGTTATTTGCGCATATTTACTTAAACTTTGAGGGTAGTTTAGTCTTTTTACTTGTTTTAATGTTTATTTAAGAGGGCTAAGCCCTAAACTCGAATTTAGTTGATTGATTAATGAAAAGCAAACCCTTTAGTTGCCTTCCTCCTCTTGTCTCTCTCATGGTGATGCTTCTTCCTCTTCCTTGATCTCTTTCTTCTACTTGCTTCTTAACCCCTTCCTATCCTTCTTCCAGGTAATTCTATCTATCCCTAATTTATATGTTTTTGCTAACCACAATCCCAAAATTTGAATTTGATCCTAAAACCCTAAGTTTTCAGATTTTCAAATTCCTAATCCAAAATCCTTTGATTTCCTGGATTAGAGATTCTTCTTAATTGATTGGGTTGTAGCCATGTAAGATCGGGAGGTTCCATCCCTCGTCGGATCCAACCATGGTGATATTTGAATCTCATACTTCATGGTTGTGATGAATGGCCCGTTCCATTGCATGTTCCTTGTGATCTTCTTAGTTCATGATGATTATTGCTAGATTTTATATTGTTATTGTCTTTTAATTCCACTTATTTAATTGTGTTCATGAGCATACATCATAATTAGGGCATCCTACATTAGATTTGGATCTGCCTCATTTTTTGGCTCATGCCCTAAAATGAGTTGACAAAATGGATGGGCACGTACATCATGGTGGGGCCACATACTTTTTCAGTAGCGCACATTACCGGCATTGGTGATGTGTTCTATGCTAGGCACTCCGAGTCCATGAATATGATCTTCCAATCTAGCAGTTTTGGACAGCCTAGAGAGGCATGTGTCAATCCTCATTAGGGTACCTCAGATCACTGGAATGGATTACCGAACCCCTGTCCAAATGCATGGAATTCCCTGACCATTGTTCTGAATTAGTCTCATTGTGTGGAGGGTGCATGCTCCAAGTATATATCTCTGATGGGACAATCATAACCCTCAAAATGTCGGCAGTAACTACTGAGAAAACAATTTAACTGTCCATATTCGACCCAAGAAAAAGAACATATGGCCAGTGATCTTTCAACCTTGCAAATATTTGGTACATCTCACTTCATGGTGTCACTTCATCAATTTTATGAGGCCTTAGTTGGGTGATCTACCACCGTTGATCACTGTATTGAAAAGGATGAGTGCAGAGTGACCATTCACCTACGTTGCTAGGACTGGTATGAGGTGAACTTAACATGCTCGGCTGATAATAGGTTGGTCTGGAGCCAACCAACAAACCAGACCCACTTAAAAGCTGACCTCGGGTTGGGTTCATTGGGGTTTATGTTGGGTTAGGTCATAAAACACATTAGTAAAAAGGGTTTGGCTTAATCGCTCTGGCTTGACCCAAGCTGCCCATGTCATTCATCTCTACTGCATTTAACTCAAGTAGCTTTTGGCCATTTTTGCCTCCTAAGTAGTTTGGTGAACTTCTAATATTGAAAAGGCCTGAAAGATAATAGCTTGTGAGCTGAAAATTGTGAATGTTATCCGTATGGAGAATGACAGAAATCACAATACCAGAACAATCCGGCTCTCTAATAGTGTGGCAAAATCACACTAGCCCAAGACTCACAACCAATAGGAGGAAAAGAAGAACAATCTAATAAATGAAGATGTGTAAAAGGAAACGATTCTTCACATTCAAAGCATGTATATCAAGTTTTTACAAAGAAGATGATAGAAAACCACTTGGTATGAGTTCCAACTTTCAAAATGGAGCTTGGAGGATTGCTGGACTGGTCTTGATTCTCCCCTCTGTTTTTCTCTCTGTTTTGTTACAGGTTGCTGGAATGGAGAATGAATGGAGACGCAAAAGGATGGCTTGGAGAGAGGGGCTACGTATCCTCTATTCTCTTGAGATTATGCATTTAATGAGATAGATACTCATTATGGCTTTTGAGGAGTTTGAAAATGGGGAAGCGGAGAGAGATAAGAGACGTGCCAACCACACATGTGCATGTGGGGCCATAGAAAAAAGACTAGAAAATCTACTTTAATATTTAACACTCCCCCTTAAAGTGATTGTCTAGAGAGAATACCAACTTACTTCTAAGAGATTCAAATGGACCTTCGGAGAGAGATTTGTGAAGATGTCGGCAATGTTGTCGTTGCTCTACACTTCCAAAACTTCGATCGATCGATTTAGCACCTTTTTATGGATGAAATGATGTTTGATTCAATGTGCTTGGTCCTTGTATGACAAACCAAATTTATTGCAAGCTTGAGAGCACTTTAATTTTCACCATAGATTATAGTTGGTTTGTGAATTTGTGAGGACACATTCTCGATCAACCGCCATAGCCACATACATTCTTGGGCAATAAGAGAAGAAGCCTTGTACTTTTCCTCTGTTGTAGAAAGAGACACCGAATCTTACTTCTTGCTACACCATGAGATACATGCCGAGCCACATGAGAAGACATAACCTGATGTAGACTTACAATCATCCAAGTCACCATCAAAATTGGCATTTGAAAAACTGATCAAATCAACTCCAACCCCTTTCTTAAACAAGAGGCCCATTTCAAGAGTAGAGCACATATTTCAAGATCCGCTTGGCTGCATCCAAATGCGGTTTGCGAGTGCTTTTTATCTTGATTTTCTAAGGTACCACATCTAGCACTCACATCACCAAGGTCTATCCTGATCACGTAGACACTTGGGCATGGTTAGATGGCTAAGGGTTTAACTATGATGGATTAGGCAACCTAACGAAAGGTTTTGGGATCCTAGGAGTCTATCTAAATGCAAACTTACCAAGGCACATTCATAGAGCTTGTAGTCTTTACTTTGGTAAGCGTCTTTGGCTTCAATTTCAGTTGGGGCTCACTGACTTGACAAACACTGATGCCATGCCAATTGATAAATCAATGCACATACATACCTAAAACTTACTAAAAATAGTAAGTATTTTGTAAAACTATGATTTTGAATAGGAAAGAGTCATTTTCTCACAAAATGGAGCGACGTGTGCATCCCGTAACGATGCCCAAATCAAAAGTTTTTTTTACACATACACTCACACAACCCACACATGCCCGCACACTCACACCACAATGGGTGCTCAAACGCACGGCCTCAAGTCGAAACTCTTATGAGTCTACCACTGAGCCATAGGGTGCCCAAATCAAAAGTTATGGCTAATTTATAGTTCACACTTTGATCGGTAATTTCTCCCTAACCAGAAATCCCTAACCAGAATGAATTTCTTCGATCCGGACGCACTTGGGGTCCCGTTACGTGCCCTACGTATGACTGGGCCTGAATTTGACGGACTAGGTCCGCTCCCATTTAGGCTTCTTTTTGTCCACCTATGCTAATAATAGGTCTGTGGTCCGCTCCAGATCATGGAACGAGAGTAATGAGGAAAAACGAAATGAAAGACTGTAGCAACGATGGGCCACCCATCCACACTTTTTCCTATTTCATGGAATGCTTAAGTTTTATATGTACTAATGTCTTAAATAAGGCAGCACATAGCACATCTGATGTACGGATGCATATTACTTAGTCATCACAGTGGTACCCACCTGGACTTTGTTAAGTGGGCTCGTTGCAAGCTACATGTGAAACCCAAAAGTGGGAGTGGGCTACTAAAAATCTCATTTAGCATTCTTGGAACTAATTGCATGGGCAAAAATGGTGTAGTAGAGACAAATTCATAGTCTTAATTAATGTCTGCTTGAGCATCCAAATCCCAACAGAATATGATCACACTTTTCTCAACGCTCTCTACCTACATCCCATCAAGCCAAACCATATATAGAATAAAATACCAAGAACATAAAAACACCACAATGTATATTCATAGTCTTAATTAATGTTTGCGTAAGCATCCAAATCCCAACATAATATGATCACACTTTTCTCAACATCTCTCTACCTACACCCCATCAAGCCAAAATCATATATAGAATAAAATCTCAAGAACATAAAAACACCACTGTATGCCTATGTACAAAGACTCTTTCCAAGCTGATAAAACCAAACCCATCTCCAACTTTTTTAGCAACTCATTCACTCAAGAAACCATCCACCTTAGCATTGATAGAGCTTGACAGGAATTTCATGCAAATGGGTGGGTTCACCTTAGCCACGGCAAGGATTGAAGCCGGCAGTGACCAAATACTGTCGCCGCAGATCATGCCTGATGCCACTGTTGGCTTAAATGCATCAGCATGCTTCCTGTTGGTCTTCTCCCAGATGAAGAAGATCAAGCTCCCTAAGCACATGTCGATCGTGAAGTAACTGCCCAAGTAAAAAGGAATTGCCATTGCCATTATACTTGGCATGTAATAATACACCCTCAGTTTGTAATGCTTCGCAGCCTCTCGAGCCCCACTCAGAATGATTGAGCCGATGAAAAAGATCAGGCAGAGGGTGAGGCAATTCTTGGGCAGGGAAGAGACGCCCTGGCCCCAAGAAGTGCAATGCCGCGGTGGACGGTTGCGAATGGAGCTGGGTAACTGCCACCTTCAACTCCGAGTGAGAAGGCCTTGTAAAAGAACCAGAATACGCAAGGTGCAATTATGCATCCCATGGCAGTTCTGATGACTTGGCTGATGAACATGGAGCGTGGCGAGGTGAGTGTCAGGTAGCTGACCTTGAAGTCCTCCATGAGATAGGTTGCAGTGGAAACAATGCTCATCATTACACCGCATGATGCAAGGCCTGCAAGGACACCACCGCTACTCATGCCAATCCATGCTCCAAAGATGAAGATCGTGAGGTTCCCGTAGATGGCAGCGAGCGAGCAGTCGGTGAGGCCGCACCCATAAGAGTTGCAGAAGGTCATGACTGGTGCAATGATGTATGTGACCAGGACATGGTACCATTTCAGCTGGGGGAAGATGTGTGGGACTGTGATGATGGAAACAATGGCAAGGATGATGTAGCCAATGAAGGCATATGTGGGGGGAATTTGGTCTTTTAGGAAGAGCTCGGTGCGCCGTTGTTCATCATAGCTGATGGATGAAGCGTCATCAGTAGACGAGGTGCCTGCAACTGGAATAATCTCATCTTTCCTCATCCTCTTCTCATGGAAGACACGGATGGTTTTATAAAAGACAATTAAGAAGTTAAGGAGGCCATCGCCTAAAATCACGGCAATGGAGATGAAGACCTGTTATCGAAAAATGAAGAGATGAGTGTTAGAGACCAATGAAAAGCTCTATTCCATTTACCTTTTAGTTTCAGCAATCCAAACACGAACAATTGTGAAAAATTCTGTTGGGTACCTTGTATCCTTGTAGACCATGGAGACTGTTGGGGCTGAGTTTGGCACTGAACCAATCACCCTTCTTAGCCTCTATGAGTGGCCACATAATACCCCATGAAAGAACAGCCCCAAGAAGCAAAGATATGTTGACTATATAAGGGCAAATCATCCCAACGCCAACATAAGTAGCAGAGAAATCAAAGTAGAACCTGCAGAAATCATGGATCAATGCGAAAGATACTGAAAGGGGTCGTAATAAATGCAGTCTCAGTGAGAGAATTCATTGTTATTTTTGAGGTTCATCTTAGATGTGTGATGTTACTGTTTGGATGGACAAGTGAAGTAAATTGCAAACATCAAGCTTAATCAAGAGTACATCATGATAGAAATTCACGAGGAATTCATATGTTAGTCCATAGATATAGATGCTGAGGAATTAATCTATGAGAATACAACAGGTCTGCTTAAATGGCCACATTTGGATGCACAAGTGAAACGAATTACAAAAAACTGTCGTAGTATATTAATGTTGTGGAATGAATTGTAATTTGGCTAAACTGCAACCAAACACAACCTAAAATGGAATGAAACTGCCTAGTAATATTCATTGCTTAAAACAATCAAATGAGGATATTACAAGAAGTAGAATTAGTCATACATAGCAAAGAACACCCAGAATATGAAGAGGTGGTGCAAATGTGGACATTGTTCTCAACACAATCTTTCATCTATGTGATATGTAATGATATGACTGAGCTTTTGCAAATGTTTTAAGTTAATCTACAACACATTTTCATAACCATTTTAGGCAAATCGGCTACAATGTACAACTGGGTGCAAGAGAAATTAATATTATATTCCCAAAAGCACATAAAAAAAAAAAAAAAAACCATATCAATGCAAAATCAAAGAAATTACAGTAATTTCATCCACAGGCAGAAGGGCTAGAAGATGTTACTTGTGCTCATATGCTTCGAGACCAAATGTAGGGAAGGCAGCAAAACCACATTCATTGCCAGCAGTGAAGAACCACTGAAAGAAGGCCCAGAAGAAACTAAAACCAAAAGTTTTAAAAAGCGCAGACACTTGCTTCCTGCACAAAACAAAGTAGGAAATCAACGAATAAAAAAAAAGAACATGTTCGATTATTGGAAAAAATGGGATGCAGAATGTGTGTGGTCTTACTTTACTAGCTTGGCTCCTTGTGGAACATGGAAGCTATTAATGAGGTGAGCAGTTGCAGTCCCACTCGGGTAGATCAACTTATGGTCTATGATCAGGATCTGAGAGAGGGAGAAATTTTTAGATTCTTGTATAATAATTTGTTATCATTTTAATTGTACAAGGGGTCATTTGGATTGAGAAAATCATTTGATATCCATGGAATCTGAGTTTTCTACAGTTTATATAAAAAAAAAATGTGAAAAAACATAGCTATTGATTTCTCCTCGAAAAAATGCTAACATTCCCATGGTAAATGTACTCCAAATAAAAGAATTCTCATTGAATTCGTCAATTTTCATTCTTTGAGATTTCATATGGGTTTTCCCCACTAGAACATGTTTGCCGTTGATCTCCAAAGTCATGGAAGATAGCCCCAGCACCTTTTAACATTTTCATAGAAAACTACACTCCAAATTAAATAAAAATATTCTTGTTGGATTCAACAATTTGATTCCACAACAATCTAGACCAACCATATCTCTGATCCAATTGTGAATGGAGCATAACAATGTAACAGAATTAATCCACCTTTTAGTGGTCAACCCCTCAAGTAGGTGGTTAGCTTGGTCTTGATGGATGGATATAATGTCCCCCCCCCCAAAAAAAAATCTGGAATGGAAAATTCGCCTTCAATCTAAACCATTGACAATCTTCCTAAAACATTTATAGAAAGACATTGTTTGAAGGGTCGGGATCTGGGAGACTATTGGATTTCTCCGATTCACGGTTGGTCCACAAGATACATGCACATTCTAATAAATAAATAAACCCAAAAATACCTCTTTCAATCATTTGAAATCCATCTAATAGTGGGAGTGGCCACTACTTTGATCATCATGGCACTACCAATTTAAGTGGACCACAATCATGGTGGGCTTAGAAAAAAGTAGCCCATCTGAGGTGAAATGTACTTGTGGGGGTACTTGATCCATTTTCGGGATAAGCACCCAATGCTGAAGTTAAATTCATATAGAGGTAATGATGGTGAGTTCGAAGTGGACCACTAAAGTAGCACAAATGTCAAATCAAAAGAGTAGGGCCCACGACATACCTTTCCTAAGGGAAGGACAGAGAAAAGGCCAACGAAACTAATAATAAGGAAGAACCCAATCATCCTAACCTAGAGAGGGATTCTTAACGTTCATAGGGGTATTACCATCTTTTGTTTGAGCTGCAATGATTTCGCTCATCCCAAGCATGTAACCCCCAAAGCCACCTGTTATTCGAACAGAAGAACAAGAGAAAATGTCATTGATTAGCTCATTTGCCGTTGAAATTTCAAGAAGATTCAAGCATTTGAATTCATGGGACAAATTACTAATTTCACCTAAGGAAAGTGATTATTTATCCCATGCAAATTACATCCAGCAGGTTTGGATTAATCTGAGTAACATACCATCCTACCGTGGGATTTCTGGTAGATTTCAAAATCCACTAAATCCACATTTATGCATATGTTATCCATACCGTCCATCCATTAATTGTGCATTTACATATGACATTCGAGTTGTATACATGTATTGCTGACCGACATCCCTTGTGAATCTAGTCCCTTGATTACAATTCTATGGTCCATCAAACGCGGGTTTCACTCAACACAATGTTTTTCTCTAAGGGCTTGTTTGGATTTGCGGAAAGGGTGGGAAAGGAAACTATATTTCCCGAGAAATCTTAATTTCAAGAAAGTGTGGTAAAGGAAATATTATTTCTCATATTTTTTTAGCAATAACGTTTTCTCAAGGAAATTAAAGTCTTTTTCAAATCATATGTTTAGCAAAATAAAATTCTTTTGAAAAATTCTTCTGAATTTAACTATAACATGTGTTATATATAAATTTGGCCTCCGGAGAAATGCGAGCAACCCGGTTCGTGCTTGTCGCGAGGGGTCGCATCCGGAGAAATGCGAGCAGCCCGGTTCGTGCTCGTCGCGAGGGGTCGCATCCGGAGAAATGCGAGCAGCCCGGCTCGTGCTCGTCGCGAGGGGTCGCATCCCAATATGCGAGCAGCCCGGCTCGTGCTCGTCGTGCAAATCCTAAATGCGAACACTCCTGAGAAATGCGAGCACTCCTGACAAGATTAGCTCTCTCGTCTTAGAGTACTAGCAGCCCGTATAGGCCGGTTTTTGGGCTTATCTTCGCTTGCGGTTCCGTATCTTGAGGGATCATTATCAAGGAACATAACTAGATGGGTAGTTGAATCAAACTATTCCTTTATCTAAGGATAAGCAGGATAAACATCCTATCTCATGAAATCCGTAATAATCTTGAGATCTTGCGTAATAAAGTGGGACACTCGGATTTATATAAAGGGATGGTTTCATCAATAAGGAGGTACACATTTATTGACTCAAAGAATCGTATATTTGCTTTCCTTCAATCTTATCCTATCTAACTTAAGCATCGAAGAGCCAACGGCTGGGTGCCGGCCACCCATAGTTTTCCTTTTTCTCTTTCAGGTCAGGAGGAAATCGTTCGCAAGGAAAGGTGAACCTCTGGAGGACCCTGTTACAAAATCTGACGTAAACAGATTGGTGCCATCTGTGGGAAGGCAATTTGATCACCAAATTTAGCCATTCCCATAATCAAGCATGATGCCTCCAAAAAAGTAGTTCATCCTTCCACGTCAAGGCAGACGTTACCTCCACCTGATCACGTTACAAAACCGGTACCCATCCTTCAAGCCACTTCGACGGGCATCCCTCAAGGGGATCCTAGCGTGCCGTCACAAAACCTGTTATTTGAGGCTTCCGGAAGTCAAGAAGATGTCATGCGTTTCCTAGGAAACACACTTCTAACTCTCAATGCTGGGTTTCAAGCCTTGTCTAACCGACTTGATCAGCATTTCATGGAGCCTCAGAAGCTACCTTCCGGGGGGTTGCCGGCGCAGCCCATACTGATGGCTTCCAGACACTCTGTGGACGAACCACAGGTCTAACCAAATCATCCTCCATCGAACCGAATGCCAATCGGCAACCAACCCCCCGTACTATCCCCACATTCCGTACATTCCAGTGCTTCCCGCCAACAACAATCTCATGGGTCCACCGTCGAAGCATCAGGTTTACTTTGCCATGGGAAGGAGACCTCAAGAGAATCCATGATCGTTTTGATGATATGGAGCAACGATATCAGGCGAATCAACCATCGGTCGTTGTAGCGTCGATACATCGATCCGAGTCCCATTTCACTAGCGAGGTCATGGAAGCACCTCTACCGAGAAAGTACCGTACACCCGTCATCACTCCATATACAGGTACCAGCGATCTTCTCGAACATCTGGAAACTTATAGGTCTCTTATGGAGCTGGAGGGACATGGGTCGGAAATCATGTGTAGGGCTTTTTCCCTAACTTTAAAGGAAGCAGCCCGTACGTAGTTCCGGGGGTTAAAACCTCGATCTATCGGTTCCTTTTCACAGCTATCGGAGCTGTTCCTCTCACAATTCATGGGAAGCATCCGCACCAAAAAATCGGCGTCCCACCTAATGGATCTGAAACAGCAGCATGAGGAAACAATAAAGGAGTTTACAGTGCGGTTTACAACCGAAGCCGTCCAAACTGAAGGTTATACCGAAGAGAAAGGCCGCACCGCCCTAATAGCTGGGATCACCAGCGAAAAATTCAGATTCGCTTTGGATAAGAATCCTCCTAAAACTATGACAGAATTCCAAGCTAAAGCTCAAAAGTATATTAATGCAGAAGAAGTTGCTTTAGCACGTCATGGTATACAGGGCAAGAAGCGCAAGCCGGAGGAAGTCTCTTCTTTAAATAAGAAATATAGGCGCGATCGGCGAGATCGCTCTCCCAAGAAAGTCTACTCTGGTAAGTACCATAACTACACCCCCCTTAATCGACCTCCGAAAAAGGTACTAATGGAGATCAAGCATAAACCATATGTGAAATGGCCCGCAAAAATCAAATTTGATCCTGAGAAAAGAGACAAGAGCAAGTTTTGTTATTTTCATAAAGATCATGGGCACACCACCCAAGATTACATATCTCTGCGTGATCACATCGAAGCTCTTATTCGCAAAGGTCACCTTCAAGACTATGTTGTCCGACAAGGCCGTTCACCTAAAAGGGGAGAGATCCCGTTACAGCAGAAGAAATCACCTCATCGACATACATCACAAGAAAATGTTGAACCTACTGGGGAGATTCGAACCATCGTCGGAGGACCGGCTTGCGGAGGAGATTCTCAAGCTTCAAGAAAAGCATACATCCGTAAGGCATCCAAGAAGCCTCAGCATATCTACTGGTTGGAACGAACTCCCGATACATCAGAATCTAGCCGTCGTTCAATCTCTTTCTCTCTCGAAGATGCAGAAGGGATTCACTTCCCTCATGAAGATTCCATCGTAGTCGCGTTAAAGGTATCAAATTTCCTGACTCATTGTATTATGGTGGATACAGGTAGCTCTGCTGATATTCTCTACTTGGAGGCTTTCGATAAAATGACACTTACCAGAAGCCTGCTCAAGCCAGTCTCAACTCCCCTCGTCGGCTTCGGGGGCGAAGTGGTGACGCCTGAAGGGAGCATTGACCTTCCAGTCACCTTTGGTGAGAGCCCTGCTAAGACGACTATCTTCATTAACTTCCTCGTGGTAGATCGGAGATCGGCGTACAATGCCATTTTGGGGTGACCATCGCTGAATAAGGTTGGGGCAGCTTTACATCCCTTGTATTTGTGCATGAAATTTCCTACCCCTAATGGTGTTGGGGTTGTACGAGGAAATCAGAGAGAAGCCCGGTCTTGTTACGAGATAGCCCTACAAGATTGAAAGAAAACTCAGGCGGGTCCAGTTATGATGATAGAGCAAAATTCATCAAGTCTTCCAACGGCCGCCTCGTTGGATCCAAGGGAGAATGTTCTCCAATCAGGAGCTCCCGGGGAAGAAACAGTGTCAATCCGCTTAATTAAAGATGATTCATTAAGAGTCGTATACATTGGATCCTCTTTAACCGGCGTCCTCCGTGAAGATCTGGTTCGTTTTCTCACCGAATACCAAGACATGTTCGCTTGGTCTCACAAAGATATGCCAGGCATCGACCCCAGTGTCATTGCACATCGTTTGAACATTGATCCGAATTATAAACCCGTCCACCAGCGCCGACGTGCCTTTACTGCAGAAAGGCAGATGACAATCAAGGCTGAAGTCGAAAAATTGCTCACGGCCAATTTCATAAAAGAAGTTGATTATCCGGAATGGGTCGCAAACGTAGTTCTCGTTCGAAAAGCTAACGGTAAATGGAGAATGTGCGTCGATTATTCAGATTGAAACAAAGCGTGCCCTAAAGATAGCTTCCCAACTCCTCGAATCGACCAGCTGATCGATTCAATAGTTGGACATGCTTTACTCAGTTTCATGGATGCCTATTCCGGCTATAACCATATCATGATGCATCCGCCTGACAGCCAACATACCGCCTTCATCACTGACCGTGGCCTATATTGCTATCAGGTAATGCCTTTTGGCCTTAAAAATGCAGGGGCCACTTATCAGCGCCTCGTCAATAAAATGTTCGTCGCGCAAATCGGCCGGAATATGGAGGTTTATGTCGACGACATGCTCGTGAAAAGCGTTGTAGGAAGTGACCACCTTGTGGATCTTCAAGAAGCTTTTGACTTGATGAGGAAGTATCGGATGAAATTAAATCCAGAAAAATGTGCCTTCGGAGTCTCCGTCGGAAAATTTCTGGGATTTATAGTTGGCCAATGAGGAATCGAGGCAAATCCTGAAAAGATTAAAGCATTGATCGAAATGAAGTCCCCAGCCACTCTCAAAGATGTTCAACGTCTGGCTGGTCGCATTGCCTCGTTAAACAGGTTCATCTCGCAGGCTTCCGACAAGTGCTTACTCTTCTTTAAGCTCCTTCGAGACACAGCCAAATCTGATTGGGAATGGACACCACAATGTGAAGAAGCTTTTCAACAATTGAAGCAATATATGAGCGCGCCTCCCGTTTTATTGAAGCCGGTGGCACACGAGCAACTCATCCTTTATTTGTCTATGTCTTCTACGGCCATCAGCGCCGCTTTAATAAGGGAAGATTCCGGGATACAAAGGCCCGTTTATTATATTAGTCGAGCAATGGTGGACGCAGAAACCCGGTATTCTGATATGGAGAAGTTGGCCCTTGCTTTAGTCACAGCCGCCCAAAAATTACGACCATACTTCCAGGCCCACGCTATATTAGTACCAACAAACCATCCATTACGACAGGTCCTTCAAAAGCCCGAGGCTTTAGGAAGATTAACTAAATGGGCGATTGAGATCAGTGAGCACGATATTTTATTCTGCCACAGAACCGCGATCAAGGGCCAGGCTGTGGCGGACTTCATCGCCGAATTCACATACTCTTCTCCCGATGACAATATTGCGACCAGTGACCAGTCATCCTGGTCACTTTTCGTGGACGGGTCCTCACGGGCCACCGGTAGTGGAGCGGGCCTAATTTTAGTTGCTCCAGACGGGCCGCACTTCCAGTACGCCTTACGTTTCGAGTCTCGCATCTCGAATAACGAAGCAGAATATGAGGCTCTAATTGTCGGCCTCGAACTAGCAAACATCCTCTCAATTCAGAATCTGCTTATTCATAGTGACTCTCAGCTCATAGTCAATCAGGTACTCAGTGAATTCGAAGCAAAAGAAGAAAGGATGGCCTTATACAAATCTCGAGTGCTCATCCTGCTCGCAAAGTGAAAGAGTCATGAAATAATCCACATCCCTCGTGAGAAGAACAAACTCGCTGATTCTTTGGCAAAACTTGCCTTGGCACCAGAATTTGAGTTATCGCATTTAATTCCCATCGAGCACCTTCAGAGCCCAAGTATTGACCACGCGACTCTTGAGCAGGTGATTATGGTACGTCCCTCTCCGTGTTGAAGCGGTGAATAAAATCATCAAGCACCATTTAAAAACCAAGCTCGGCGAATGTAAAGGTGCATAGCCAGAACTTCTGCCAGAGGTCTTATGGGCATATAGAATTATGACTCGCATATCTACAGACGAAACTCCTTTTTCCTTGGCATTTGGTACCGACGCAGTGGTACCAATTGAAATTCAAGTACCCTCGTATCGAGTCAAGCAATATGACCCCACTTGTAATCAGGAAGGGCTTCAACTTCATCTCGATCTTTTGGAAGAACGGAGAAATGCCTCTCAGATGCGAGCAGCAGCGTATCAGCAACGCATTGCTCGTTACTGAAACACTAAAGTTCGACCTAGAGTTTTTCAGCTCGGTGATTTAGTCCTTAGACAGAACCTTGGAATTCCTGCTCGTTCGTTGGATCCGAATTGGGAAGGCCCGTATCGAGTCATCAAAATTGTGCGACCCGGTACTTATTATCTTGAAGATATGCAAGGAAGACCCATATGTCGCCCTTGGCATGTGGAACACTTATTACAATATTTTCCCTAATTCGATGTAATTTCGGACGAGATTCGAGTGAATAAAAATAAAGTCACTCTTTTTTGGTCGCTTCTCCATTCAAATTGGACTCGAATAGCCCCGAAGAGAATGTGCACATTCTCTTGGCCAATTGCCTACCCTTGGTAGGGTTAAAATCATTCTACTTGGTTGCTTTCCATTTTATGGATCACAAATAGCCCTGAAGAGAACATACACGTTCCCTTGACCAACCTTCTACCCTTGGTAGAATCAAAACCTCAATCGATAGACCAGTCTATCTCAACGTGGACATGGTCACGCGACCCTCGGATTGAGTCTAATTCATTTTTTCATGAGTTAGTGATACGAATGGACAATATACAATGGACACGGGGCGAAAAAGTTGGAGAAAGTACACAGCATTGAAGAAAAGAGAAATTTTCATTACAATTGACTAAAAAGTCAGGTCAGTTACATGGGCAATTTCCTTTTAAAAAAAATACACAATATAGAAGAAGGAAAGCAACGAAGTCAAGGCTGGTCATCCCCATCTTGAGCAGGCTCACGGCTCTCAGCCTCAGGACCAATCTTGGGAGCAGGTGCAACATCTGTAGCTCCAGTGACTTCATTCTCAGCAGCAGCTCGCTCTTTAGCCGCAACCTCGAAAGCCACCCTTTCGAACTCCTCAAAATTAAAAGTTGGAGAAATCTGCTGCATAACTCTGACCGCAAAATTGCGACCAGCGATATACGCTTCATATCGCTCTTCGTCGTAAAGTTGAGAGGTTCGAAATTCCTGGACTGCACGAGGGCCTTCGTCAGATACCATCTGGACGAGAGCCACTCGCTCCTCTTCCCAGTGAATGGAATCATCCTTCAACTGGTCGAGTCTCTGCTGGGCCTCCCCGAGCTTAGCCCGAGAATCCTTGAGCTGCTCTTCGAGCTGGATCTTGTCTTGGCGGAATATCTCCTTCTCTCTCTCGCTCTTGGTATGGAGTTCTTGAAGCTTCGCGAGTTGGAGATCCAATGACTGAAAGCGATCAGTCATGGCTTGAATCTTGACCAGGAGAATCCGCTTTTCCTCGTCCATCTTGGCGATTTGGGCTTCCAGAGCCTTCACCAGACGGTCCCTCCCTTGGACCTCGGCCTCCATTGTCTTCTTCTTCTTTTCCGCATCTTCAACGCTGCGGCGGGCTGCTTCAATGTCACGTCTGACACGAAGCATGAGATCCAGACTCTGATATAAAAAAAAGAAAAGAAAAGAAGAAATTAGAGTGGCCCGCAATATTGGTCATAAAGAAAGAATGACAGATGGGAGAATGTTGGTTACCTGAAGCAATCTTACCCCGATATCGGTAGAGAGAGCTTCTGGGCTTGGTTCGGGGAGGCCTCCGAAGGAGTTGGGAGAAATCTTATCAAACATAAACTTGTATATTGGATGCAAGTGAGGTGGTATGACAAAAGCTCCCGACCCAGAAGGTTGGGCTACAATCATCTCACTATAGCCTGCCTCGCGAGCACTCGCAATACCCGAGGCGGGCGTCAGTAATTCACGAGCAGCAGTAGGCTCGCATGTTGCCCCCTTTGGAGGGAGGCCTCCCCCTCTTCGATCGCCTTTCGGCGAATTATCGATAACTTTGATGATCGGCTGACCACGAATGTCAACCGGAGGGGTCGTAGCAGTTGAAGGGGTCGCAGTGGCTGGAGGGGTCGCGTCGTACGAGAGGTCGTAGCAACCCCTCCTAGTGCAGCCACACGCGATTGTGGGCCGCGAGCAGACCTCTTCTGCTGGAGCAGGTGCGCTTGAAGGACCACCTGTAATCTTCTTTTGCCTCTTCGAGGCTGTACCCTTCAAATGGGGAAGTACCCCTAGTGCACCCCTTTTATCACCAACATTTGCCATATCTTCTTGGAAGATGAGACCCGCAGCACAAAGGCAACGAGGCTCTAAAGCAACGTTGACGTGGTGCGCAGCCGCCGAGAGCTTGTAGACTCTAACTATCTTTTCGTTGAGTCCTCCTTGCAAGTTCGGCTTCAAACCAGTCGGGATCCCTATAAGAAAAAGAGAAGGCACATTAATCATCATAGAGAAATGGCTTGCTTCTTTCAGACAGACAGCAAAAACATAACCCACCTTCGCCAAAATAGCGATTAACCTTATGGCCTTTGGGGTCGGAGCCCATTTCGGACTCCCAGTTGCCGGAAACATAAAACCATTTTTTCCTCCACCCCAGGCAGTTGGAAGAAGGGTTTCCCAAAATGAAATTATTCCTGTGCCAGAAGTAGAGGTAATACCAACCCTCGATAGCTGGCGCCTTCTTCAGCTGGAATAACCTTCAAAATTCCTCAGCGGTTGACTCATCGTTACCCGCTTGCTTCCAGAGGACAAAGGTACTTCGAAGCACCCGCCAGCCATTAACGATTAGTTGGCCCGGGGCAATCTTGTAGATACGAAGGAAATTTCGTATGAATGGGTGGAGGGGAAGACGCACGCCCACTTTGAAAAAATACTCGTAAAAAGCTACGCAGCCTGGTGGCGGTGCATCGGCTGTTTCCCCTCTCCCAGGCAATCTGAAGGTAACGGAGTATGGGACCCGATATTTTTCCCTAAGGCTAAAAAGCCTTTCCTCCGTCAATATAGAGGAATAACCGGCGGTAGAATATCTCCCGGCTGGTACTCTGGCGTTGTTGGATTCAGAAGAATCAGGGGTTTCATCTCCCAGAGGGACAATCTCTTCATCGGAAACCTCCGTCATTACAAAAGAAAAAGTAAGATAGGAGAAGAAGAAAATGGGAAGGAAGACTACCTCTGCAAAGAGGTTTGCACCGAAAAACAAAGAGGAAGAAGAAAAAGAAGAAATCTCCGCAGCTTAAAGTTCGAAAATGGAAGAAACCCCTGCAGGATTCGATATTTATAGGCAATCATTCCGCTTGATTTGGATGACATGCGGCGGCCTCTCATCCTGCACGATAAACGAACGGGCGCGACATTCATTACGGAGACACGTGGCAGGAGACGCTTCACCTCTTACGGATGAAAAGCTGCGCAAAGCTGGCCATTATAAATGCGATATCACGTCTGAAAACCCATGCGTGATTCTCCTCCAGCGCACATATACAAACAAAACTCTTGGCGTACCTCTTCAAACGCCAAGGGTTTGGGGGGAAGTTGTTATATATAAATTTGGCCTCCGGAGAAATGCGAGCAGCCCGGCTCGTGTTCGTCGCGAGGGGTCGCATCCGGAGAAATACGAGTAGCCCGGCTCGTGCTCATCGCGAGGGGTCGCATCCGGAGAAATGCGAGCAGCCCGGCTCGTGCTCGTCGCGAGGGGTCGCATCCCAATATGCGAGCAGCCCGGCTCGTGCTCGTCGTGCAAATCCTAAATGCGAGCACTCCTGAGAAATGTGAGCACTCTTGACAAGATTAGCTCTCTCGTCTCAGAGTACCAGCAGCCCGTATAGGTCGGATTTGGGCTTATCTTCGCTTGCGGTTCTGTATCTCGAGGGATCATTATCAAGGAATGTAACCAGATGGGTAGTTGAATCAAACTATTCATTTATCTAAGGATAAGCAGGATAAACATCCTATCTCATGAAATCCGTAATAATCTTGAGATCTTGCGTAATAGAGTGGGACACTCGGATTTATATAAAGGGATGGTTTCATCAATAAGGAGGCACACATTTATTGACTCAAAGAATCGTATATTTGCTTTCCTTCAATCTTATCCTATCTAACTTAAGCATTGGAGGGCCAACGGCTGAGCGCTGGCCACCCATAGTTTTCCTTTTTCTCTTTTAGGTCAGGAGGAAATCGTTCGCAAGGAAAGGTGAACCTCTGGAGGACCCTGTTACAAAATCTGACGTAAACAACATGGATGTAGATTATATACATTAAGGTGGGCCTCATGAACCCTATTTCAATAGGACACAACAGTTACCCTTTCGCTCCATGCCCTACTAGTTGGTGCTGGAAAAGATCCATGGGGCCATCATGATGTGTATTTTATCCACTCCATTCATTCATTTTGTCAACTCATCTTATAGCATGATTTAAAAAATGAAGCATATCCAAATCTCAGTGGACCATGCTATGGAAAATAATGTTGGTTGAACACCCATCTTTAAACTTTATAAGGCCGATCAAATTGTTTAAGTTCACATCCAACTTGGTTGATTAGGTCAAACAAATGTATACCAAGGGAAAACACAAATATTAGCTTGATTCAAAACTTTGCTGGCCCTCGAGAAATCTTTAATGGTGGCATTCAATCACCACTGTTTCCTATATTGTGGTCCACTAGAGATTTGAATTACTTTATTTTGGGGCTCATGCCCTAAAATGAGCTGGAAAAACGGATGGATGGCATGGATAAAACATATACATTATGTGGGCGCACAGAGCTTTTTCCAGCACCAACATGCATCCACGTTTCCATGACAAGAAAACAGAGCCGACGGATGCGAATCGTGTACTACGGCCACCACCACATAGGGACGCAGATTAGCAACTGACAGCATCACGTCAACAGCTTCTGTGGACCCCACCATGAAGTATGTGTTGTATACGCTCCGTCCATCCATTTGAAGAGATCATTTTAGGGTAAGAGCCAAAGAATGAGGCAGATCCAAGTCTCAAGTGGACCCACCACGGAAACAATGAGGATTGAACGCTTGCAATTAAAAACTTATTGGGGGCCACAAAAGTTTTGGATTAAGCATATATTTGTGTTTTTGCTTGGTCCATGTTTGTCTTAACTTAAGAAGAGGTTGGATTAAAAAAAAAAAAATCATGGTGGGCCCTAGGAATGTTTCAACAGTCGGCGTCACTGTTGCATTGTTTTCTGTGGTGGGGTCCACTTGAGCTTTGGATCTGCCTAATTCTTTGGTTTATACCCTAAAATGATCTCTCCAAAAGGATGGACAATATGGATACAATACATACATTATGGTGGGGCTAACAGAACTAGCGTTCTCGCTGAGAGTAGCTAATCGGCGTCCCAGGACATAGTTAGAGACATACAGTTCTGTCAGGGGTTTGTGGCCCTCGTGATGTTATTTTTTATCCTTACTGTCCATCTACTTTGATGGATCATTTTAGGGCGTGAATCCAAAAAGAAGGGAGATTGAAGACTCATGTGGGACCATACTACAGGAAGTAATGGGAAGTTCTTAATGGTAGGTGTTCAATCACTATTATTTTTTATAGTATGGTCCACTTGAGACTGAGATCTATTTCATTTTTTGGTTGTGCACTAAAATGTTGCAAAGAAATGGACGGATGACGTGGATCTAGGATGCATCACATTAAAGTGGGCTCATGGGGAAGGCAACACAGTTCTCGGTGAGCCCTTGTACACGAGAAAACATAAGAAATGAAACATTATTATTTCTTATGGTTCTTCGAGGGAACCTTTTCGAACCAATTTGGCTTCCAAACGTCATTAACTTTCTTTCCTTTCCTTTAATTTCATTGAATCTAAGGAAGAATTTGGTCCAAACATGGCGTTGGACGGTCAAAGTATTTTCAGACAATCATTGTGCAACAATATTGTTAATTCTACCGTACCATTTAATCCCGCGAACCAAACAAGCCGGTCTAAAATTCAAGATTTGCACAACCTTTAGAAAATTTTCAATCCACATTAGATTTGAAATCAGGGATAATCATGGATTTCAATACCTAACGGTTCAAAATTCACGCTGCTGGATTTTTCACAAATGATTGTGTCTTATCTTAACCATTTATTGTGGTCCACCTTTCTCAATTTGGATGTTATTTTATGAACCATCCACATGAGGCCCACTTTTGAATAGTTTGGAATGAGGTGGATGTGTGCCTGTTATAAACCATCCACATGATGGCCACTATTTTGTACGGTTTGGATTGGAGTGGATGTGTGGTAGAAGAGCAGCAGGGTGAGTATGGATGGTAATACCCTCCAAGAGTACGAAGGATTTTCATTAGTGCTCTAGGGCTCTTCTACCGAGTTAATAACGGGCGCGGATCAGCTAGTCCCACTAGGACTAGCATAAGGGGTGGTTTCAAATCTCTGTGGGCCCCATCATGATGTATGTATTTTATCCACACCGTCCATCCATTTTTCCATCTTATTTTAAGGCACGAGCCCAAAAATGAGACAGATCCAAATCTCAGGTGTACCACACCACAAGAAAACAGTGGGGATTGAACTTCCACCATTAAAACCACCCCTGCAGCCCCGTCCGCAGCCCCCAGCCCTGTCCGACCACCCCTAGTCCCCTGTCCGACCAAACCAAGCCTGTCCGACCACCCCCAGTTATTTTCTTCTGGCATGTTAGGGAACATTTCTATTAATAAAAATAATTTGGATTATTCTTGTTCTTCCTGTTATCTTTAAAAAAGCAAGTGCATTCCCTTTCCTCTCAGTACTACAAAATCATCATTTAAGTTTGAGCTAGTGCATCATATGTCTTCACCAATTATGTCACTCTCTCGATTACGAAATTATGTTATATTCATCGATGATTTCACACATTACACCTGGATTTATTTTTTGTACTCCAAGTTCCAGGTTTTTGAAAAATTCAAAATATTTCACTCTATGGTGGACACTCAATTTCGGATAAAAATTCAAACTCTCCGTTCTAACTCAGGAGGAGAGTATCTCTCCACTAATTTTTCTACATATCTTCAGGGTTATGAGATTATTCATCAGACCACCTATTCTGATACTCCATAACAGAACGGGGTGTCTGAACGAAAGAATCGCCATATTGTTGAAACTGCAAATACCCTGATGACAGCTATGAGTGTTCCTCGTTCTTTCTGGGTGGAAGCTATGATGCATTCAGTCTACTTGATTAACCGGCTGCCAACCAAAGTTCTGAATAGTAAATCTCCATACTTTGTTCTCAACAGTTTACTTCCTACATATTCTACATTTCATGTTTTTGGTTGTGTATGTTATGTTCACTAGCATCACGTGAATGTAACAAACTCTCCCCAAAATCAGTCAAATGGATGTACTTGGGATTTGGAGAAACTTAGAAGGGTTTTTAATGCTATGTCTGGTCTCTCGTCGTGTTCGGATGTTATGACATATTATTTTTCTTAAGCATATTGCTTTTCATTCATCTGTTCCTCCTCCGTACACACCAAACTCTCCTGGTCTTACCATTTTTCCTGACATTCCTTTTGCCTCGAGTATACTCCCTCGTCCGTTGCAGGTTTATTTACAACGACCATGTACAGATCCACCACCTATTGCTCTCCCTATTGTACCTGTTGCCGATCCATAACCTATCTTGATACGTCGTTCCGCTCGTGTACATCGACAACCTAATTGCTTGATATACTCTATGTCTGCCATGAATGCTACTCTAGATACTGTGTCTATTCCTTCTTCATACTCTCAGGCAGCCACTCATGAGTGTTGGAAGAAGGCTATGGCAGAAGAACTTGAAGCATTGGATGATAATCATACGTGGGACATTGTTACTCGACCCACTGACCAACAATTAATTAGTAGTAAATACATTTATTCTGTAAAACTCAAGTTTGGTGGATCATTGGATCGATACAAGGCTCGACTTGTCGCTCAGGTATACAAACAAGAGCACGGAATTGATTATGATGAGACATTCGCTCCTATGGCCAAGATGAAAACTTTTCGCACTCTTCTGGCAATATCATTTGTTCGTTCTTGGCCACTCGCTCAGATGGATGTGAAAAATGCTTTTCTTTATGGAGACCTCCAAGAAACAGTATATTTGAAACCACCTCCTGGCTCTTTGATCCCTGCTAATAAGGTATGTCGCCTAAAGAAAGCTCTGTACAGTCTCAAGCAGGCACCTCAGGCATGGTTTCAACGCTTTCACGATGTTATTACGGGTGTTGGCTTTACTCAAAGTGGTTATGACCCATCCTTATTTTTGCGCACCACTGATCGTGGAATTGTCGTTGTTCTCTTATATGTTGACGACTTACTCCTAACTGGTAGCGATGCTACTGGCATCTCAACATTAAAGGAAGTTCTGAAATCATCCTTCAAGATCAAGGATCTTAGCCATCTGACATACTTTCTTGAGCTTGAATTTTCACGTTCTAAACGTGAGATCCTGGTTAGCCAACGTAAATATACCAAGGATCTCTTTGCCTTGGCCTCATTGATGGATCAAGAGACAGTTCAGACTCCCTTAGAAATTAACGTTCAATATGGCCGTGACGATGGTGATCTCCTTGCGCAGCTCACATTATACCGCCGTTTGGTTGGTAGTCTGGTTTACTTAACAATGACTCGCCCTGATATTGCCTAAACTGTCCAAGTAGTTAGCTAGTTTGTATCTGCTCATCGGACTCTTCATATGACTACGGTATTACGTATGCATCTTACGGTACTTACGTGGAACTTTGGATCGATCCCTGTTCTTCTCCTTAACGGTAACTCTGGACCTTCGAGCTTATTCGGATGCTGACTGAGCCGGTTGCGCTCCCACAAGACAGTCTACCACTAGCTACTGTGTCTTTCTTGGCACTTCTCTCATCTCTTAGAAGTGTAAGAAGCAGGCCACTGTTTCCAAATCAAGATCGAGCGATGTCAGCCGTTTGTAGTGAACTTGTCTGGTTATATGGACTTCTTTCTGACTTGGGTGTTCATCTACAGAGTCCAACTTCACTCCATGTAGCAGTGCCATTCAGATTGCCTATAATCCTATTTTTCATAAACGGACAAAGCATATTGAGGTTGATTGTCACTTCATCCGAGAGAAGTTTCAGTCTGGACTCATTTCTCTTCCTCATGTCCCATCTCATGATCAAATTGCAGACATCCTCACGAAGTCTCTCACTTTTGCACGTCACTCATTTCTAGTTAGGAAACTCCTACTTATCGATGACCAGCATCAGTTTGAGGGGGATGTTAGACAAAGCCACATACTTTGTATAGCCACATTAATTGTTTCCTTGTATAGTTAATTCTGTCATCTATTATTTACCTTGTATAGGGTTGTACATCTCTACATATTCAACCCTTTGGGGTTCTCTCAATATACAATAAACCAAAGGAGGATTCTCCATTTTCCTGTCTTCTCCTTGTTTACATGGTACCAGAGTCACACCGATCTCAATCAACTCAACCCTGATCCACCATCTTTAGTTGCACATCTTGTTCTGGCACCACCCCCTGACAGATCCAGCATCTCCTTCATCACCAGCACCACCTCTGGACAGATCCGACCATTCCTGCATCAGCAAACCCCTGCAGCACCCCTGTACCGGCACCCCAACTGCCCCAGCTATGTCACCCAGTCCCGTTCGACCACCCCTGCAGCCCGTCCGACCACCCTGCAACTCTTCATTTCCACACGCAGTCACATGTGCCAATATGACCCACCAATATGAGATCCAAGCCTTCCATTTAGGTTGGCAAGATGATTAGATGTTCTAACTCAAAGTTCAGGCTAATCTCACTCCTGTTTGCCACAGGATATCTGATAAACTGGCTATTAAAACAATTCTAGCGACCCAATTGTTTCTGAGTTTTGCTACGCCTAAGGAGAACGCAGATGAAGCAACCATACACTGCAAATGCGAGCATGGCTGACGGGTGAAATATCCAACACATCCATAAGGAGGTTCTGACCGTGTATACGTTCTTATTCAGCAGGTGGGCCATCCTAAAAACAAACCTGATCCAGTAAGCAGGCAAGCTAAAATGTCAGATTTCTAAACTGTCGCCCGCCCACCTGAAAATTGAGCGGAAATGATCTTTCCAAACGGATGAACGGTGTGGATACAACATCTACATCATTATGGGGCCCACAAAACTTGGTGACGTGACTTCATTAGGGAAATTCGGAGAGCGGGGACGCGGATTGCCTGCGAAAGCCTTTTACAGGCATCTCCTGCGCTCGGAATCTAGATGGCGCCCACCGTGATTTTTGTGAAAAATCTATGCCGTCCGACCGTTTTTTGAGATCATTTTAGACGTTGAGACAAAAAATGAACGGGATCCAATACTCAAGTGGGCCGCACTAAAGAAAAAGGTGGGTAGCGAAATTCCTACCGTTGAGACCTCTATGGGTCCACGGTGATGTTTATATGCCATCCATACCGTTGATAATGTCATTCCTACTGAGATGAACTGAAAACACAAATATTATCCTGATTCGAAACTTCTGTGGCCCCATGAATATTTCAACTGTGGAAGTTCAATGATCACGTTTGCAGTCCACTTGAGTATTGGATTCCGTTCATTTTTGGTCTCAACGTCTAAAATGATCTCACAAAACGGTTGGACGGCGTAGATTTCTCACAAACATCACAGTGGGCCCCACCTAGATTCCGAGCGCAGGAGATGTCTGCAAAAGGCTTCCGCAGCAATGCGCGTAAATCTAGACAGCCCAACCATTTTGAAATCTCAATTTAGGGAATGATCCCAAAAATGAGGCATGTCCAGATCTCAGGTGGACAGTCATGATTGAATCCCCACCCTTAATAACTTCATGGAGTCCACTGGAATGTTTATTTTCCATCCAACCTATTGATAAGGTAACAAAGGCCCATATGAAGAGGCCACAGAAATATCATCTTGATCCAAAGCTTTTGTGCCCCACAAGAAGTTTTTAATGGTCAATTGCTACAGTTTACTGTACCATGGTCCATCCGAGATTTGGATCTGCTTCTTTTTCTCGATCATACACTAAAATATGTTTTCAATGCATATGGACGGCGTGGATGTAGTCACAAACAATAAGGTGGGCCCCACAGTCAGGGGTGCCACACACATAAGAATATAGTTATAAGAGAAACCCACTTGTTGGAATCTTTAATTCCAGGGAGCTTTGAAAATCACATTGATTTGTAAACTGTAGCCATCGTTGATTTGTAAACCGGAACCTAGGTGGGGCCCACCGTGATGTTTGTGAGAAATTCACTCCGTCCATTCGTTTTTTGAGCTCATTTTGGTACGAAATAGTCCATAAATCAGAGGTGCGGATTGTTCAACCAACTTGACTTTAGGACTGTGAGTTAGTGACTGCGTTCCTAGTTAATGCATGCAACATGTACACTTTTTCAGTGCCTGCTTATCAAGGTCATACTCTGCCAGAGTATCAAATAACTTCCCTATTTTGCATGAGGAATCATCCAGTGTAATCGCTTACACAGCAAATTCGTCATATACACGTGTCACATGCTAGCCAGAACCGATGAATGTTCGGCCCACCAACCTGATAGTAGCCCAATGTCTGATGTAGGCAATTAAACCGGATACCTTGAGGTCGACAGGCAATTGCACCCTATACTTTTTCTACATTCATTAATTAAAGAGGATAATTATGTGATTAGATCAGCGAAGGAGAAGATTATAGGTTTGTAATAGATTCTTAACTGTAATAAAAAATGACAGGTTTAAGTGAAATAGTGTGTATTTGAAGAACAAAATCCAACGGACTAGAAACGTCGGAAATTCGGGTTGCAGTGATCGGTGCTGGCCCACTTGAGTCTTGGATCCGGCTCATTTATGATCGCATGTCCTATAATGATCTCACGAAATGGATGGATAGGGTAGATTTCTCACAAACATGGTGGTGGGCCCACCTAGGTTCCCAGTGCAGCAACTTCCTACAAAGATCGGCCTCTACTTTCGCTCATGGTCCCATAGTTCTGATGGGTCCACTTGAACCTTGGATCTACCTCGATTTTTTTGGCTCATGCCTTGAAATGACCCTCCAAATGGATAGCCGTGGATACAACACATACATCATGGTGGACCCACAAAACTTGGTGATGTCACTTCACTAGCCAATCTCATTGTCAATAGCTAGCTAATCCCCATCCACAATATTGTTGGGAATAAGAACTTCGGCAGTAGAAGTGAAAGCCAAACACACGCAGTAGAATACTCGAATCTAACAAGCAACACAACGCAACCAATCACACAAGCATTCAACCACAAGAGACAATCCGATTCTACGTGGAAAAACCCCTCAACAAGTAAAAAACCACGATATAAAGCGATCCAATGATTCAGAAGATTACAGAGATTGACAGCCCACAAGCAAGGAAAATCCAGAGAAAACTCAAATTCTCTCTCTCTCTCTCTCTCTCTCTCTCTCTCTCTCTCTCTCTCTCAAAACACTCTTCCCTTCTTCCTAATCTACTTGGGAAACCTTGGACACCTTAAGATTACATCTAAGTCTGGATACATGCCATATATATAGCAAACAACCCGAAAATAGAAACAACTTAAGCAGATCCGCGTATCTGCATAAGAAAACGCGTATATGGCCGACCGGTTAGACCTATCAAAAAATAGTCAAGAGGGGAAAAACACAAAAGGATTCACGGCCGCCTCAAACACCCGATCGGTCTGCCCCCACTGTCTGACCAGTCGATGATAGTCCAGGGACCTTCTTGATGACTGTTTGAAGGCTCTTCCAATAATCTCTACCGAGGCTTCAAACGTCGAATTAAAACATTTTCGCTTTCTTCATCATCTCATCTTCATCATAGCTCCACCGCTTCTCGTGCCTCCATCAACCCTATCCTTGCACTTTCACGCCTCTTTCCTCTCTTCTCATGTGGTCCTTGGGCATTGCCACATACGAGCAACCGTGGATCCCGCTACCGATCTCCCAGCTCCACCGTGAAACGTGCTCTCAATCAACTTGTAAATATGGCCACACCTCCGTGCCTTTATCCACACAAGTGCCCCCGTCATCACTCTACAACAACGATCGCGGTCGATGAATACGCACCCTTTTGCCTCAAGTGCACCAAGAGAGATCACATTCTTCTTCATCTTGGGGACATGCCTTACATCTTCCAGGACTTGTTCAATCTCATCGAACATCCTAATACACACTGTACTAATACCTAACACCTTGTGAGCGTAGCCATCACCCACAAACACCGATCCACCATCATACTCTTGTATATCATGAATAAACTCCGGTCAAGACAAACGTGACATGAAGTACCTGAATCCAGGATCCACTCTTCAACGTGAGATCCCTTGCCGGATATAGTCAGAACTTCACAAAGATCACCACCATCCTCTATGGTGTTAGCTCCATCTTTAGAAGAATTTTCATACTTATCTTTCTTCAACTCGAAATTCTGACAATCCCCTCTTATGTGGCCTTCATGACCACAATTTCAGCATTGCACCTTGGCTTTCCCTTTGCCCTTGATGTTAGATCCTGATTTAGAATATTCCCCGCCATGCTCAAAACTTCTACCTCTCATAATCAGTGCCTCTGAGGAAGAACGAGAACTCACGTCACCGCTTTTCTTTCTTATCGCCTTCGACTGGAGGGTTGAGATAACAGTCTCAACGTTGATGGTCTTCCTCCCTGCGCACAAAGAGTCTTTGAATGACTCATATGAATCTGGAAGAGAATTCAACAGGATGCATGCTTAATATTCATCATTCATCGGCTCATTTATCTCCACCAACTTGCAAATCAGCCGATTGAACGTGCATAAGTGGTCCTCCACATCTGCCTCCTCTACCATCATCAAGGTGAATAACTGCATCAACAGAAACATCCGGTTATCAAGAGATTTCTTGGCATAGACCTTATCTAACTTTGCCATCTTATCAGCCGTAATCTTCTCCTTCATGGCATTATAGAGGACATCATCAAAGGCATAACATGATCGAGGTTTTAGCCTTCTTGTCGAGCTTCGTACATTGATTCTCTTTCGTAGCCTCAGGTTGCTTTCCAAGAGCTTCATCAAGCCCCTGCTGAACTAGGAGGGATTCAATCTTCACCTTCCATAGTTTGAAGTTATTTTTGCCGGAGAACTTCTCTACTTCGAATCTCATGCTTGATCCCATGTTCTCATCTCATATCTGAATTCTATTTCACTCCAACTTCAGCTCTGATACCACTTGTTGGGAATAAGAACGCCGACAGCGGAAGCGAAAGCGAAAGCTGAACACACACAACAAAATATTTGAATCTAATGAGCAACACAACGCAACCAATCACACAAGCATTCAACCACAAGAGATAATCCGATTTTACATGGAAAAACCCATCAACGGGTAAGAAACTACGGCACAAAGAGATCCACTATGATTTAAAAAATTATAGAGATTGACAACCCACAAGTCAGGAAAACCCAGAGAAAACCCAAATTCTCTCTCTCTCTCTCTCTCTCTCTCTCTCTCTCTCTCTCTTAAAACACTCTCCCCTCTTCCTAATTCACGTAGGAAACCTTGGACACCTTCGGATTATATCTAAGTTCGGATACATGTCATATATATAGCAAATAACCCGAAAATAGAAACAACTTACGCAGATATGTGGATCTACGTAAAAAAATGCGTACACGACCGACTGGTGCAGTCCAAAGGGGAAAAACACAAAAGGATTCACGTCTGCCTCAAACACTCGACTGGTCATGACTGGTCAGTGATAGTCCAGGGACCTTCCTGATGACTGTTTGAAGGCTCTTCCAACAAATATAGATGAACTTTTTGACCTTATAAACAGGTTGGATGGCAAATAAACATCATGACGAGCCCTGTGAGGGCTTCAACAGTAGACATCATTGTCCCCACTACTTTGCAATGGGGTCCCCTTCAAGTTTGTATGGGCCTCGTTTTTAAGGGCATCCTAAAATGATCTCACAAAATGAATGAGTGGTGAGAATATGACACACATCATGTTCGGGCCACATAACTTGGTGACCTCAACACTGGAGATAGGTGGTGTGTGGTAAAACACCAATCCGCTTCCTCCAATAGCCACGTCGCTAGTAGGCTATGGACCCTCCATGATGTATATTTTTATTCATGCAGTTCATCCTTTTCAAGATCATTTTAGGGTGTGAGCCCAAAATGAGAGAGATCAAAGTCTCTGTGTTCTAGTGGTGACCGAAGGAGGGTGGTTTTGTCATTTTAAAAAATACAGCTCATAAACAAGAGGGTATATGACAATTGACATGCAAGTGGTTGAATCTGTAAGGGTGCAAATCTTATGCATTTTACTATAAATATTTTGAAAGCATGCGTTTATTTGGATATAACCTAAAAGGTAGGCTGTTATACGAAAAATCCCTTCTTTTATTTTTCATCAAAAATGATTTTTTTCCACTATCATAGCAGTTATTGATCAGTATTTTTTCTTCTTCTAACAATCCAATAACTGTAGCGTAGATGGGGATGTCCTAAAACTAAGGTTTTCATTCGTCTAGCGACTTGAGCAAAAATGAAGGGAATTAGATTATACTATTCATAAGTTAAAGTTGGTTCAGCATAGTAGTGTAGATGAATTTGATTACACTAAAAGTAAAGCTTAGAGTTAAAACGAGAATAAGTAGAGTTATAGAGTTGTGGTGTGTTGGGTTTGCAAGGGGCCTGGAGCTATTCGATTTTCTTTCTATTTATAGAATTTTTAGACGATAGCTAGAGAGAAATCTTCATAGACACTTTTCACATTTGTTGAGGTAAAAATAATTATCTGGGCTCATAAACAATTGTGGCCTATTATGCAATGCTACATGTAACTCAAGTTCAATAGTGCTTTCGAATCCTTACTTGGAAGATCATATATCTTAGTCACATTTTTTCGATCATTTTTCTCAATTGTTTATCCTTACAGGCAATAATATAGGTATTTATCTTTCATTTATTTTTCTACTTATTTTGTTTATCTATTGATTGTACTAAGCATCCATTACACATCAATAAAATAGGCAATTTTAGCCTTTAATTTTTAATCATTTCTATCCATCACTCATGATAGCCACTGAAAGAAAAGTCATTAGCGTAAGGGAAAAAGTTCTCATTCAGAAAGACCAACCCTCCCCTTATAAATCGCCTGATCGCTGCAATACTGGTAGTTGAACAGTTAGATCAACCTTCACACGTTCGATCCTGCGACCAATTTGGCAATTAGGTTGAAAAGCGTTTGATCCAACTCGGGTGGAGTATGCGTCCGACACCCTTGCACTATCCCAATCATGCATGGTTGATTAAATACAAGCCTTCATTAATTCATGTGGCCTCATGTTTGATTATATAGCGAACATAAATAATTTCTATGATATTTATCAAGGTCTAATCGTCATTTTTACTATCTTATAAAAGGCTCAGATCTCACGCATGTGTTTCATGTTTGCACTTATGCCCACATGTACGCACATGTAGATGTATATGTCTCTACACGCGTGTGGAATTAGAGCAGAAATTAAAAAATCAGACCCAAAATTCATGTGGGGGCATAGGACACGAAACTGTGAGACTGGAAAAGTACACCATTAATACTTTCTTGGAGCCGACCATGATGTTTATATGTCATCCAAACGGTTGATAACGTTATTACCATTGTGGCTCCGGCAAAGTTCTAATGATGGACGTTCAATCCCCACTCTTTCATGTAGCGTGGTCCACCTGAGTATTGGATCTGCCTGATTTTTGGACTCCTTCCTTATTACGAGCTTTACAAACTAATGGATCGGAATGGATTTCTTGCGGCCGGGCATCTCTGCCGGCTTCAAACAGCTTCTAACCAGCGGGCACAAAATTCGGTTTAAATCGGGTTGGGCTTGGACTCGGATTGCTTACTGATGCTGTCAGTAGCTACTGAAGGGTTTTATGTGGACCCCACCATGATGTACTTATTTTATCCACACTTTCGAATCATTTTTGGGCATGAACTTAAAAATAATGCAAATCCAAATCTCATGTGGACTCACCCAGGAAATGGTGGTGATTGAACGCCCACCATTAAAACTTCTCGGTAGCCACAAAAGTTTCAGATGAAGATGATATTCGTGCTTTCCCTTCATCCAGGACCTTGTGACCTAATCAATAGGTTGGACCCAGAAAGCTTTTAATGGTTGGCATTCAATTACCACTGTTTTCTTGTGATATGTACCATTTGAGGCTTAGACATGTCTCATTTTTGGGCTCATGACTTAAAATGTTCCATAAAAATAGATGAACGTAGGGGATTAAACACATATATTATGGTAGGTCCCACAGAGCATTATACAATCTGCCGTTAGGCTTGTTTCTAAGTTCATATTTTTAAATATATTTCTAGCAATGGAGTGAGCTTTGCCGCAATTCTGCGTGCTAGTGACACAATTTTGTAATCTAAACTATCCAATCAAGGGTCACAACCATGTGGTTGATGTGGGCCCGGCCCGAACCTGACCTTAAATAATACTGGTCCGCTCAATAGGTGTTTCACGATCTCAGAAATGAGTAGACGGGGCTGCCTTAGACAAGTTTTCCACAGCCGTAGATTTGTTTATTAATTTGTGGCTCATCTGAACATAGGACCTAGCTGATTCATGGGACGGGGAATTTATTTAATAATGCCCCTCCGATGGATGGATTGGATCTCACACCTGTGTGGCACTAGGACATGTGGCGTGTACGTCAGCTGCCCTGTATACGTGTCTGCCTAGCAAAGCTCCGTATCACCCACCTACCACCACGATGTGTCTATTTATCCACGCCGTCCATCCCTTTTATAAGATCATTTTAAGGCATGGACCAAGAATGACGGAGATCGAAAGCTTAAGTGGACCACACCAAATAGTAAACAGACAACTCTTGCATTTGATGCAACCGATCATACTATTTGGTGTGGTCCACTTGAGCGTTAGATCTATCTCAACAGATACATGATGTTGGCCCCCCACAGATCCATACTGAGGAAGGACTCCCGTCCGAATTTGATGATCCTCGTTCACATATCAACAATACCCTACAGCCGGACAAGTGGGCCTCGTATCAGCAATCCAGACCCTTGACATGATTGGATCCAGAGAGGATAGACCATCTATTTGCAGGACAAGGTGAGAGAATTAAGTGGCTCACATTGTAGTGTGATTAACAGTGTGGGTGGGTATACTAAGTGGGATGTGTGTACTACCCAAAAGTGACAAAATTCAGTGAAACTCCCAATTCATGGCTGGGCCGATCAGATCAATGATTTGGATAGCTAAGAAATTACTCCACCTGGCCAAAAAGAAAAAAAGTTGGAGTACCAGGATAACATAATTTCGCCTGAAAATAAGGCACGTAAGCACTAAAAATCTCATGGATAAAAATGTAGTAGAAATAAATTAATAGTCTTAATTAATGTCTGCTTAAGCATCCAAATCCCAATAGAATATGATCACACTTTTATCAAGGTCTCTCTACCTACACCCCATCAAACCATATATAGAATAAAATCCAACACTATGTACAAAGACTCTTTCCAAGCTGATAAAATCAAACCCATCTAGAAAGAACTCAGCCACTCAAGAAACCATCCACTTTAGTATTGGTAGAACTAGATAGGAATTTCATGCAAATGGGCGGGTTCACCTTAGCCAGTGCAAGTATGAAGCAGGCAGCGACCAAATGCTGTCGCCGCAAATCATACCTGATGCCACTGCCGGTGCAAACGCATCAGCATGCTGCTTGTTGGTCTTCTCCCAAATGAACAAGATCAAGCTCCCCAAGCACATGTCGATCGCAAAGTAGCTGCCCAAGTAGAAAGGAATTGCCATTGCCATTGCACTCGGCATGTAATAATACATGCTCAGTTTGTAATGCTTTGCAGCCTCTCGGGCTGCACTAAGTAAGAATGCGCCAATGAAGAAGGCCAGGCAGAGAGTGAGGCAATTCTTGGGTAGAGAAGAGAAGCCCTCTACCCCAAGAAGGGCAATGCCGCGGTAGACAGTTGCGAATGGAGCCGGATAACTGCTGCCTTCCACTCCGATTGGGAAGGCCTTGTAAAAGATCCAGAATACGCATGGCGCAAAGATGCATCCCATGGCAGTTCCGATGACTTGGCTGATGAACATGGAGCGTGGCGATGCGAGAGTCAGGTAGCCGGTCTTGAAGTCTTGCATGAGATCGGATGCAGTGGAAACAACGCTCATCATCACACCGCACGATGCAAGGCCTGCAAGGACACCACCATTGTTCATGCCAACCCATGCTCCAAAGATGAAGATTGCAAGCTTCCCATAGCTGGAAGCGAGTGACCAGTCTGTGAGGCCGCAGCCATAAGAGTTGCAGAAGGCCATGACCGGTGCAATGATGTATGTGACCAGCACATGGTACCATTTCAACTGGGGGAAGATGTGTGGGACTGTGATGATGGAAATGATGGCAAGGATAACGTAGCCAATGAAGGCATACATGTTGGGAATCTGGTCTTTTAGGAAGAGCTCGGTGCGCCGTTGGTCATCATAGCTGATGGATGAAGCATCATCAAGAGACGAGGTGCCTGCAACTGGAATAATAGATGAAGAATCTTTCCTCATCCTCTTCTTGTATAAGACACGGATGGTTTTAAAAAGGACAATTGAGAAGTGAAAGAGGCCATCGCCTAAAATCACGGCAATGGAGATGAAGACCTGTTATTGAAAAATGAAGAGATAAGTGTTAGAGACCTGTGAAAAACTATATTTTCACTGATCCAAACATGCCCAATTGTGTAAAGACCAAAAACCAATTTCCAAAAAATGCAAGTCAAACATGGCCAGCTTGTGATGAAAACCCAATTTCTAGAAGAGAAAGAGAAAGAAAAACTCCGTTCGGTACCCTATATCCTTGTAGACCATGGAGACTGGTGGGGCTGAGTTTGGCACTGAACCAGTCACCCTTCTTCGCCTCTATGAGTGGCCACATAATACCCCATGAAAGAATAGACCCAGCAAGCAAAGATATGTTGACTATATAAGGGCAAATCATCCCAACGCCAACATAAGTAGCAGAAAAATCGAAATAGAACCTGCAAAAATCAAGGATCAATGAGAAAGGCACCAAAAGGGGTCGTGATAAATATAGTCTCAGTGAGAGAATTCATTGTAATTTTTTAATTTGTTCTAGATGTTTGATGTTGCTGTTTGGATGGACAAGTGAAGTGAATTGCAAACATCAAGCTTTATCAGAGTATATATAACAATAGAAATTGATGTTTCACGAGGAATTCATGTGTTAGTCCATAGATATAAATGCTGAGGAATTAATGTGTGAGAATACAATAGGTCTTTTAGATGCACAAGTGAAACGAATTACAGCACTCAGTTTAATCAAGAGAAAATCACAAAAAATATCATGGTAGATATTAATGTTGTGGAATGAATTGTAATTTGGTTAAACTGCATCCAAACGCAACCTAAAATGGAATAAAACTGCCAAGCAAGATTAATTGCTTAAAACAATCAAATGAGCATATTACAAGAAGTAGAATTAGTCATACATAGACAAGAGGAAGAAATGAAATATCGAGAAAGAACACCCGTGAAAGTACTATAACAACTAGATCTATAAATCAATCCGAATATGAAGAGGTGGTGCAATTGTGGACATTGTTCACAACACAATCTTTCATCTATGTGGTATGTAATGATATGACTGAGCTTCTGCAAATGTTTTAGGTTAATCTAGAACACATTTTCATAACCATTTTAGGCAAATGGGCTACAACATACAATTGGGTGTAGGAGAAATTAATATTATTTTCCCACAAGCTAATAAAAAAATATCAATGCAAAATCAAAGAAATTACATCCACAAGTAGAAGGGCTAGAAGATGTTACTTGTTTTTATATGCTTTGAGACCAAATGTAGGGAAGGCTGCGAAACCACAATCGTCTCCAGCAGTGAAGAACCACTGGAAGAAGGCCCAGAAGAAACTAAGACCAAAGGTTTTAAAAAGCGCAGATACTTGCTTCCTGAATAAAATGAAGTAGGAAATCCACAATTAAGAAGATGAAAAGAAGAAGAAGAAGAGAGAACATGTTTGATTACTGGAAAAAAAAAAAAAGGATGCTGAATGCATGCAGTCTTACTTTACTAGCTTGGCTCCTTGTGGAGTATGGAAGCTGTTGATGAGGTGAGCGGTTGCAGTCCCACTTGGGTAGATCAGCTTATGGTCTATGATCATGATCTGAAAAAGTTAAAAAAATTTAAATTCTTATCTGATCATTTGTTATCATTTGTTTAGATTAAGAGAATCCTTTGATATTCCAAGGAAATTGAGTTTGGATGCGTGGGTGGTAGACTCTGAGGAGTTTTAAAACAAGGTCTGGGGTGTGTGCGTGTGTAAAAAAAAAAAAGAAGAAGAAAAAGACAATTGAGTTCATTTTTTAGCGGTCAACCCCACCAGGTAGGTGGTTTAGCATGGTCTTGATGGATGGATGGAATGTCCCCTAAAAATTTTCTGGAGAATTGACTTTGTTATGAACCATTGAATAGAAGGGCATTATTTGAACGGTTAAGATCTTCCAATCTGAAAGACTATTGAGTCTCCAGAACGCACAGTTGGTTCATCATATCCATGGCCTAAATTACCAAATAATGGGCCAAAACTGTGTGTTGACGCACGAGGAGGGCCTCATGTACATTTTAATAAATAAAGAAACCCAAAACGACCTTTTTCCATCATTTGAAATCCATCTAGTCGTGGAAGTGGCCACTACTTTGATCATCATGGCACTACCAATTTAAGTGGACCATAGTCGTGGTGGGCCTGGAAAAAGAGTAGCCCATCTGTGGTGAAATATACTTGTAGGGTCTTTGATCCTTTTTTGGGATAAGCACCCCGTGATGAAGTTAAATTTATGTAGAGGTAATGATGATGCATGGAAGTGGGCCACTAAAGTTGTACAACATTAAATCAAACAAGTAGGGCCAATGGTCATACCTTTCTTAAGGGAATGATCGAGAAGAGGCCAACAAAGCTAACAACGAAGAGAAATCCAATCATCCAACCCAGCGAGGGATTCTTAACGTTGATAGGGGTATTACCATCTCCTGCTTTAGATGCAATAATTTCGCTCATCCCAAATATGTAACTTCCAGCACCACCTGTTATTCCAATGAGAGGACAAAAGAAGAAAATGTTATTGATTGGCTGCTTTGCCGTTGAAATTTCAAAAACACTCAAGCATTTGAATTCATGGGAAAAATTACTAATTCCACCCAAAGAAAGTAATTTATCCAATGAAAATTGCATCAGTGTTTAGAGATGATAGGAAGGCTTGGATTAATCCAATTCATATCATTTGATCTCTAAAGTAGAGAGAGTAGGATTTCTGGTGGAATCAAAATCCACTACATCTATGCGCCCCACATTTATGCGTGGGTGTTATCCATGTTGTCCAACCATTGTACCCTTTACATGTCACATGCATTGAGCTGTATATGTGTATAGTTGACATCAATTGTTAATCTAGTCCCTTGATTACAATTCCATGATCCACCAAATGCAGATTTCACTCAACACAATGTGTTTCTCTAAGGAAGAATTTGGTTGAAAAAGAAAGGGTCTCAAACAGGGTGTATTTCATACCATTGATTAATCTTCTTCTGCCATACAACCTATTGATTAATTCTATCTAATGCAATTCCATACCATTTAATTAGGCAAACCAAACGGGTCTGTCTGAAATTCAAGATTTGCACATCCTTTTGAGAATTTTCAACCCACGTGGGATCTGAAATCCAATACTTTGGGGCGTGCCAAATATAGTTTAGACTAATAATCATGTTTTTCAATTCCTAACTGTTCAAAATTTATGCTGCTGGATTTTTCACAAATGACGCGGATGTGTGCCATCTATGAACCATCCACATGATGGCCACTTGTACGGTTTGGATTGAAGTGGATGTATGGCAGAAGAGCAACAGAGTGCGTGTGTACGGATGGTCATACCTTACAAAAGTATGAAGGATTTTCGCTAGTGTTTAATAACCCCTAAAGATAGAGATTCACTAATTTAGGTCTACCATCAAAACAGAAAAAGTCAAAGATTTGAACAATTAAATGACATTTTCACCGAGCCCCATGCGCATGTGGAACTCTTCATTTCCACAGGCAGTCGCACGTGCAGCTATAACCCACCAGTATGAGATCCAAGCCTTCCATCTAGGTTTGCAAGATGATTAGATATTCTAACTCAAAGTTCAGGCTATCTCACTCCTGTTTTGCCAACAGAAAATCTGATAAACTGACCGTTAAAACAATTCTGACCCAGTAAACATTCTCATTCAGCAGGTGAGCCATCCTAAAAACAAACCACCTGGTCCAGTAAGCAGGCAGGCCAAAATGTTAGATTTGTATACTGTCGCCCGCCCACCTGAAGATTGGACGGACGTGATCTTGTGTATAGCCACCAGAAGACTGGACCAACCTGGTTCGTGAGTGACACCATTTAAATATTGGTCCGCCTTTGATGAATGGATTAGATCTCGTACCATGTGCCAAGCTGGCAGATGCGTGAAGTGCCTAAGCAGCCTTTAAGGGCGTTTCTGCTTTGCAAACCTTATCGTTTGTTATGAGCTAAACGACGGGACGCGGATTTCCTGCAAAAGCTGGAAGTTCATGCGCTGGGACCTAGGTGGGGCCGCCGTGAAGTTTGTGAGAAATCCACCCCGTCCATCCGTTTTTTGAGCTCATTTTAGAGCGTGCGGCCAAAAATAGTCATATCCACAGTTGAAACATTCGTAGGGTCATAGAAGTTTTGAATCATGCTGATATTTGTGTTTTCAGTTCAGTGAAACAGTCGTAGAGAGCGTTTGGTGCGGCCTACATGAGTCTTGGATCCCAATCGTTTTTTATCACTTGTCCTAAAATGAGCTCACAAAACGGATGGATGGCGTAGATTTCTAACAAACATCATGGTTTGCCCCACCTAAATTTCTAAATAAAAAGGCTTTGGCGTAAATCAGCGTTCCCAATTGAAAGTGAAATGTACTGATCAGAAATGGCTGTAAATGCGTTCCCATCAAACTCATTTATAAATGGGTCTAGGTCTAGTAGAGGTAGATGCACTCATACCTATTTATAAATGGGCCGAATCCAATGGGTTTGGGTCTGGATCTAGTATACAATCACTTTTATTAGGCTTAAAATCGGGTTTGGTTGGATGGGTCCCTTATAACATAGGCCAAACCTACCCTAGGGTCTGGTAGGGCATAATATAAAGTAACCAGACCTACACCCGTTTAGCAAATAGGTCCATTCTTGGGCCTAGATCAGTTCCATTTAACAAATGAGTTAGGTCTAAATGGATTGGGTTGATTTACAACCCTAGAGAAGATTTTGGAGAGACCATTTTGGTACATGATACAAAGAATTAGGCAGATCCAAAGTTCGAATGGATCCCACCACAGAAAGACAAAAAACAGTGGGACAGTGACGCCCATCGTTGAAACCTTCTTAAGGCTTACTAAGATTTTATTTGAAATCCAAACTGTTTATAAGCTAACACAGATTTAATAAGGGAAAACACAAATATCATCTTGATCGAAAACTTCTATGGCCCAAAGAAGTTTTTAATGGTAGGCGTTCAATCCCTACTGTTTTCTATGTTTTCTATGGTGGGGTCTAATTGAACAACTTTGGATCTTCCTAGTTCTTTGGATCTTCCTAGTTCTTTGTCTCATGCCCTAAAATGATCTCTCCAAATGGATGGCAGTGATACAACACATACATCATGGTGGGGCCCACAGAACATGGTGACATCACTTGAGTATCGCTCATAGAATCCAACGGTTCAGATAATGAGACACCGTAACCTATCAAAACCCACGCCTGCCTACGTGTGAACGGATCTTGCGCTGAAAGCGACGAAATAGGGAAAAAAAAAATAGAACTCCACAGTCCACGACGACTTGAATTCACACCTTTTCACACACGCACCCTTTTTCTGCTTTTGAGTAACAGGGAAGCACAAAAATGCATCGCATCACCAGAAGTAAAAAAACAGGGTGAAGCTATCAAAAGGGTGGATGTCATCTAAATTAAAAAGGAATTTCAATTAGAAGAAAAATACAATCTGTAAGGCTGCAGTCTAAAACCAGAAATGCAAAATCGGCAAAATTCCTCAAACGTGCCAAATGATCAAGGCCGTTCATCTAGCAAGCTTCTTTGTACCAGGTGGAACACTAATCAGGCCGGATCAATGGTCCAGATTCAACATACTTATTGATGCCAACTAATGACAAACAAATCGGTTACTGAATCCAATCAATGTACAAATATTGCCGAGACTTTGAAAATCAAACAATTCTCGCGAAAAATTAATGAAGCGATATTTTCAAAATATCGAGTAAATTTTCACTTTTTCGTGATTTTCTAACTTAAATATCCTCATTTAAGTGAAAGTTAGCTATTACTAATTAATTTATTGATAAAACTGTCTATTAATTTATAATAGTTATCTTTGAATTTTATATTTACATCAAATTTTCCTGATAATATACCGAGAAAAGGAATAAAAATTGAAATTCTCCGGAGAAATTACGGAGAAGTAGGTATGTTATTCTGCTCAAGGCGCATCCATATCATCGCAGGGTATTACTCGTGATATGAAATCTACAAGGGTCTTCAGTTCGATCCAGACCGTCGTTCTGTTAGGCCGTTCGGAAAAAAAGGATCTCCAAGGCAGTACGGATCCTTTCTAGAGATGTCGACTTTCTATAATACGAGCTGATCACCGTACAAGTGTTTTGGCCCAACAGACGAGTTTTGAATACGGTGTGATGAACGGGTTTGATGACAGACCCACATGGCCTAGCATCTAGGATTTCACCGGATGGATAGATTGGATTTCACAAACATAATATATTGTAAAGACAAAAGCATAAAACATACCACTGAAAGCAATTCCAGAAGCTGCAACGACGCATGTTTGAATGACGGTGTTCTCCTGTCTCGTGAAGGGATGGCGCAAGAGTCCTGTTTTATCAAGAGCCTTGGTCCACATCTTGACGGAAAAGAATCCCAAGAGGCCAGCAGCCACATTGAGAGAAGGAATGATTCCCGTCGTTTAAATTCAGCTTCATTACAATAAAACAGAAGAAGAATGACAAAACGGCACTGACGAAAAACGCTCTGAACGTCAGCTGATCC
Source organism: Liriodendron chinense (assembly GCA_003013855.2). Lineage (NCBI taxonomy): Eukaryota > Viridiplantae > Streptophyta > Magnoliopsida > Magnoliales > Magnoliaceae > Liriodendron > Liriodendron chinense. The sequence goes on along the minus strand of ML058513.1, from coordinate 978 downwards.
CTCCATGAGGGCACGTCTTTCGACTCGAAGATCTGCTCAGTCGTGAGGCTGTCTTCGTTCTCATTCCCTGCGTTCTCGGCCGTTGCGTCCCTTCTCCCCATTCTTTCAGAGCGTGAAAAGAAGAGGAAAAGGCGAGATTTGGAATCTTCACGATGTTTTCCTCTTTTATAAAGGGTTCTCCCTGTCATGAAACTCTCGCCAGCAGAGAAAATGGAGAAGTAAGCTGGCATGAGAGAGATTTCCATAAATATCAGGGATTTGCATGGGGTTGCTTGAATACATCTCGACGCACTCTGTATTATGATTTGTCTGTACTCTGACCTTTGAATCTGCTAGGATAAGATTGCTAGGTTGGAAAGTGCGATCCGAAGATGGGAAAATATAACCTTTATGTTGTTTCTTTTAGAAGATAACATAAAAAAAATTTGAAATCATTAAAATTGCCAATGGTATTGAAGAGCTATTTCTTTCTAAGTTTTCTTAGTTAGTTTCACTAAAAATCGTCTAGGGATTAGCTTCCTCTATAGATAGTTTATTTGCCGAACCTAATAAACTTTAATGACTTTAGCTTGCCCATCTAATTGCTACATAGAATACATAAGCTTATAAAACAAAGAATTTTCCTAAGCTTCTCTAAGAGCCTCTAAGTTTATGCCACTCAACCAAAGTACTGAGCGAAAGACAAAGGATGTGCCACGTAATTTACCGTACAGTTTTAACCCGCGCTTAATCCACAATGGGCCCCTTGTAGAATCACCCACAATGGGGATGGCACACCCCGGTATAACTACATAAAAAATATATAGATTAGGCAGATATACAAAAAGGTACATTAAAATCCACACTATGTTTTGGGACTCTTCTATGTTTAGAGTCCACCTGGATGGTGATCTTTATCACTACTTATTGGTAATTTTTGCAAAACACCCGGTGTTTTCAAAACCTAGCTATAAATATAAAAGGGAAGTAGTTGTGGAC